>JAAKBH010000011.1:1327500-1927500 GCA_019776075.1 Amaranthus palmeri
TTAATTTTAAAAAAAATAAATTTAATACTTTTTAGAAAAAATTACCTAGAATAAATCAGTTTTTATGATTTTACTATTTCTAATTTCACCTAATGATTAAGCATAAATAATTTAGGGTCTATTTGCCTAAAATACACCCGGTAACTGGATGAGTTACTATAACAAGTTTTATTTTCTAAGAAAAATGTTAAATTAAAATAAAATGATGTAAAAATTGTAAAAAAAAAATCTGATTTTTTTATTATTCAAAATTTTTTATGAAAATTTTTCAAATTTTTCTCTAGTTTTACATTACTTTTTCAATGTACTTTTTTTTAGTAACCTACCTGCTATAGTAGGTCATTCGGTTATCCGAGTTTACTCTAGAAGTATACTCGCCAAAACTGGAGTTATTCATGATTAAGATTATTATGTAAAAATATAAAAAAAAGATATTATTTTGGGTAATTTTTCATATTTTGATTACATATATCACTCACCCCCCAAATATAAACTATTTACAGTTTGTCTCCTGAGCGACCATCTCTTTAAGAGACATATTTCAAGCCCACTCCATCAAAGATTAATGTCTATTTGCCTTATTCTTAATGACTACTTACATTATCCTTGATGCCTACTTTTAGTATCTTAAATGTTTACTTGCATCATCTTTGATGCGTAGTTACAATAGTTTAAAAATTATGTAATGGGCCTATCCAATAAGAAATTGTCTCTCAAAGAGACCGTCTCTCGCAAGAATTTATGAATAGGCGGTCTTGGGAGAGACCGTCTTAGAATAAGACGACCCAATATTTCAGCCCATTCCGCTTTCGCTCTTCTTTTTCATTTTCTGGGCATTTTCAATTTTACTCTTATAGGTATCAATTTTGACCTTAAAGATATCAATTTCAATTTAGGGAGAAATTGATCAGCTTAACACCACAATTGATCACTTATAGGTTCAAATTGAAATTTACTTTAATTGATATGTTTAAGTACTACTTTACGTTAAATTGATACCTTTAAGGTCCAAATTGAAAAATGCCCAGAAAATGAAAAAAACAAAAATGAATTCCGGAGGGCGCGTGTAGCACACACAGCGCCAATGGACTTGCCCAGTTTTAGTCTAAGAATAAGACAGTCTTAAGCAAGTTTTTGTGATTTATGAATTAATTATTATAATAAAACGCCGCAGCCTTATTAATATTTAATTAATTCTTATTTTAATTATTTCGGAGAAACACTCTGTCTATCTATCATTCATCACCTCAGTATCTCCATACCCACTTTTTCCGTGTAAAAATTCCACTCCCCATAACCATTTCCGCCATTTTTGTACAACTATAAAAGCTTCCTATTACTACTCTTTCACATCTTCTTACTCTCTTTTCTCTTCCTCTACTTTCTACTATGGAGTTAGAGTCTACTAAACCCCCACCATTTTTGTTCATCTTCCTATTTTTTACCCTCACATTCTCTCTCCTCCCTACCGCCACACCCGCAGACGCTAACCCCACCGATGCTTCTGCACTCGCCGCCCTTAAATCTGCACTGGGTGGACGTTGGAATACCACCGCTTCCAACGCCTGTAACTGGCAAGGTGTTCAATGTGACTCTCATGGTCGGGTCCTGGAGCTCCATTTACCTGGAGTCGGATTCGTGGGTTCTATTCCAAATGGGGTTTTGGGTAACCTTTCTTCGCTTAACTTTCTCTCGCTTCGTTACAATGCTCTTACTGGAAGTATTCCCTCCGATTTTTCCAATCTTACCCAGCTTAAATTCCTTTATCTTCAACATAATCGACTTTCGGGTCCGATTCCTGAGGTTTTGTTCTCGATTTCAAATCTCACCCGTCTTGATTTGTCGGGTAACAGATTTTCCGGTGGGATTCCATTAGGGTTTAGTAATTTGAGTAATTTAGCTACATTGTTTCTTCAGGAAAATCAATTGACGGGTCCAATCCCCGACTTGAAAGATGATAACCTTAAACAATTGAATGTTTCTCATAATTTGTTAACTGGAACAATTCCATCCCAGTTTTGTGGGATGCCATCTAGTGCTTTTGAAGGGAATACTCTTACCCCTTGCGCCATTAATGGCCCTTCTTCTTCCCCAAATGGGCATAAGAAGAACAGTAAGCTTTCAGCTGGTGCTCTTGCAGGAATCATAATTGGTGGTATAGTTGCATTGATTGTAATTCTGCTGCTTATCTTCTTCTGCTGTTGTAGAAGAAACAAGAATGAACAGCAGAATGCAACAAGATCCATTGATGCAGCAGCAGCAGGGTATGCTGCTGCTGCTACCACCAAGCGATCTGACGTGGAGGCGGGGAGAGAACCGTCAGCAGCAGTCCAAAGGAACGGTGAGAGCTCAGGTGGGGTGGCGGGTGCGAAATCGGGTGGTATTGTTACTGATAAGAAATTGATTTTCTTCAGTAAAGGGTCTAAAGTTTTTGATCTAGATGATTTGTTGAGAGCTTCTGCTGAGGTGTTGGGGAAAGGTAACTATGGAACAACATACAAGGCGTCACTGGAGAACGGCACGGCAGTGGCGGTTAAGCGTTTGAAGGATGTGACGGTGACTGAGAAGGAATTCAAGGAAAAAATGGAGGAAATTGGAAAGATAGAACATGAGAATATTGTTTGTCTTAGAGCTTACCATTGTAGTGCTAATGAGAAGCTATTGGTCTATGATTACTACCCAATGGGAAGCTTATCTGCTCTTTTACATGGTGAGTTTCTTATTATTGCATTCTTTTTTTTTTTTGTTGAATTGGATGAATTATGATTTGTGTACGAATAATTTGCGAATTACAGCCTGTAAGTTTAGTTTTTTTTTGCGAATTACAGCCAACAAAGTATAAAAATAACGGGTTTCAGGCCAAAACACAAAATTCCGACAATTTTGGTGGTTGAAATTTTGGGTTAAGTGGTCGGAGTGATGTGTTTTTGGCCTGAACCCATACTTTGGTGGCTGTAATTTACAAAAAATAGAGCTATAATTCGCAAAAGTGCTTAGACTTCTGATTGCTTTTCTCATGATTTCTTAACCTTTATTGTTTTTGCATTGCATACTAATTAGTGTTTTTTACTTTACTGTTATTGTTAATGTTTGGATCTAGTTATTTGGAGTAGTAACCCATTGTTTTGACCAGACATTTGGGAAATTTGTTTTGAGTAAAGTAAAAGGGAAATTAGAGCATTGTTTCTTGTGAAAGCCAATTTCTTATTGCTATTTGTCTTAAAATACCAAGTCCAAATAAGACCCCTTGCTCTATCATTACCCTAATACCATTACGCGGCCATACCTACATGGTTTGGAGGGTTAAACGTATGTAACTTTATCCTTGTTAGTGATAACATCAGCTTGGTTTCGTGAGGTCAAGTCAACTTTGATTTATACATTATTGTTAATCCATTGAAGTCGAGTCAAAATCAAGTTCAGTTATACTAGGTTGGGTAAATGTAAGGTCGCGTTTGTTTTGAACACTTCTAGGTATGACAATTACGTTGTTTTCGTATTGTTAATTTAGCTAGTTCTGACTTAGCTTCTAAATTTTATCATTTTTGTCATCTTTTTAGTTATGGGTTTTGCTTAAAATGAGCTTATGTCAGATTCTTCAAATAGATGTGTCCGTTAATTGGATCCCTACATGCATCCTTTGTGTTACCGTTGAGTCATGAATGTGATGTCTAGAGTTGATATGAAGTCTATGCCACAAATTTGGTTTTTGATGCTACTTATTAGCTGTAAGCACTAAGCAGTACTTTGTGATGGTCTATGTATTCTATTATGTTTTCTGTATCCAATAGTTAAAGATCCGTTGATTGATCTTTGCCCCACCTTCTCAATTTCACAATCAATGCAATAGTTGCATTTCATTGTTTTTAGGTTTTTGATGTTGACAATACACATCTATTAAACTTGCTATTTGCCTTGCCTTTGGTGTGTACTGGGACATTTGTTTTCATTTGTAGGTCATTCTCGAACTGAGGGTTCTAAAGCTGCAACCTCCTTATCTCTTTTGATAAGTGTATGGTGTGTCGTCATCCAACCCTCTCCATACTCTGGATATACCGGTTATGATGATGAGGATGTGTCTTGCCTTTGGTGTGCACTGGGATATTTGTTTTCATTTGTAGGTCATTCTTGAACTGAAGGTCCTTCTAGCCACAACCTTATCTCTTTTGATAAATATATGGTGTGTCGTCATCCAACCCTCTCCATACTCTGGATACATTGGGTATGAGGATGAGGATGTGTCTTGGCTTTGGTGTGTACTGGGACATTTGTTTTCATTTGTAGGTCATCTGGAACTGAAGGTCTTACTAGCCGCAACCTCCTTATCTTATTTGATAAATGTATGGTGTGCCGTCATTCAACCCTTTCATACTCTAAATATACCGGGTATGATGATGAGGATGTGAAGGGTTAAATAACACTAATCTTGACTCGGATTATAATAATTTATAGGTAATAGAGGAAGTGGAAGAACACCATTAAACTGGGAAACGAGGTCTGCTATAGCCCTTGGAGCTGCTCGGGGGATCACCCACATCCACTCGTTGAAGTCTACTGCTTCTCATGGTAACATCAGGTCATCCAACATCCTTCTTTCCAACTCATATGAAGCTCGAGTCTCTGATACCGGTCTCGCACAACTTGCAACTCCAAATGATGCTTCAAACCGTGTTGCTGGATATCGTGCTCCTGAAATTACTGATCCCCGTAAAGTGTCTCAAAAGGCTGATGTATACAGTTTTGGTGTGTTCCTATTAGAGTTGCTCACGGGCAAGGCTCCTACACATACCCTCTTAAACGAGGAAGGGGTGGATCTGCCGCGGTGGGTACAATCAATTGTTCGAGAAGAGTGGGCTTCGGAGGTGTTCGACATGGAGCTTTTACGCTATCAAAACGTTGAGGAAGACATGGTTAAGCTCTTGCAGCTGGCTATCGATTGTACCGCCCAATACCCTGATAGTCGTCCTTCCATGCTCGATGTAACGAGACGAATCGAAGAGGTTTGCCAATCTACCACAACGCCCGACCAAGATCTACTCGTAGACGTTAGTAGTGATCAAGAGATCACATCTTCCTAACAAAGTCAGCTCATCTATGAGAAGTTCATCATCATCGGCCCAATATCCGACTCGAAAACAGAATCTGGGTGAGAGAAGGTTACAGACAATTCATCCCCTGAAAGCAATCGATAGACACAATGATCAATTCTTACAATTGTTTGCCCCCATTTATAGAGATACTTGAAATTTGTTTGTTGATTCTTGAAGCTCTCCTTGGTTTGATTGAGATTAATTCCCTCATGTATTTATATTTTTTCTTTATAATTTTTTTTTATTGTTTCCATCCTATGTTTTTATCTTTGTAAATCAAATATTATTAATTATTGATTGATTGTTGAATTGTTAATCCGAACCCTTTTAGAACGCTCTGATTCATAAAAGTTATAATCAGAATACAAAAATAGATAGAAAACGAGAGATTATACCCTTATCGAAAATGTAATAGTATAATATATGTTCTTTTAATGAATTTTCTTTTGCTTTTAGTGCACAAACTTTGAAAGAAAAAGAAAAAGAAAAAGAAAAAGTGAGAAGTGCTTTGATTAGTCATATGACCAACCGGAATGTTAGGAGACAAAGTAATTACTTAGTAATGTTGATTTATTATTTGTGATTAATTAATTACTCCCTCCGTTCCAGTTTAGATGTCCCATTTGACTTTTTACACATGCCGAGGCAACATTTTAACCCTTAATATCTCTAATTATTCTTAATCAAAAATTATAAAAAATTGATATTAATAATCCTTGTATTGAGACGAATCAAACAAGATCCCACATGACTATGTTTTAACTTATAGATTAAGAGTAAAATACAAATTAAGAGTGATGAGTGAATAGTGCCAAAAGTCAAATGGGACATCTAAACTGAACCGGAGGGAGTAATAATTAATGAGAATAAATAATAATACACGTGGAGAGGTGACAGCATTTGATTCTTTCTTTCTTAGCTGAATCGAGGTGTTTCACTCAAGGATTCAGATGTCAATGTCTTCCGCGTTAAAACTTTATTGTTTCTTTTATTTGTTAATCAGTGTAAGTTGCAGATTTCGCGCTTTTTAAAACTTTTTTTGAATCGGAGGACTTTTTGACTGCAATCTTCTCTGAGTATGAACTGTCGTCGTTCTTCTTTTTTTAGATTCTGTATATAGTTTTCTATGAGTGGTATACATTAGGTATGATGATGATGATTTTTGATATAACGGTGATAATAGGCAAATCCGCAAATGTATACCATAATCTCTCATTCATATTTGTATACATGATGAGATGTTTGCCTAAGAGCAGGTTGCATTGAGTATGAATGTATGATAATGATATTAACGATAATGATGAGATACAGTGAAAATTTTAAATGGAGTGGAGTTAACAAAAAAATTAAATTCAATTAAACTAGATCATATTTTAGAGTGCTTTTGGTTAATAATTGTGTTGATTGGAAAAAAAATATTAAAACTTTTCAATTTTGTAATTAATAATTTACTAATACTTCAATCATTTAATAGTTTATTGAGTTGATTTCTTTTTATAGTTTAATTTGGTTTCATACTAAAATAAAATCAAACAAAAAAAAATCAAACTTTTTTTTTAAAAAAAAAAAAAAACTTCATCCTACACATTAAAGTGTGAAAATCGCCAAATAGTATATGGCTTTCTTCCCTAGTTGTAGTCTAAACTAAATACATAGCATGTGGTTGTTGATAACTTTTTCAATGTTTAATAAATTAAACAAATTGATTACAACATAGTACCCCCAAGATTTGAATTGGGCATTATTTGATCAACTTGCCTTTAAAACTAGGTAAAACTTATACAAATGAGATGAATTCTAGCTGGATGTTAGAAAACGAGTAAGGCTATATTAGTCAATCAAGAAACATATATTTTCTTGTCTTGTAGTATTTGCTACAACGATAAAATTAGAGTAAATCAAGAAGGAGCTACTCTTGTTAAAGATTGTCTCTCGATAAGAGCTTCAAAACAAGGAGCACATATGCTTATAATAGTAGTCCCTCTAAGTTTTTTTATCGTCCCATTTGCATAAGCACGGTTATTAAAGGTGGTATGAAGTCTACTAAAAAGGTGGTAGTTGGAGTATTGTAAGTAGTAAAAGTGAGGGTATTTTGGTCATTACTTGTGTGAGCATGTAAGAATTAGGTAAAAAAATTTGACAAAAAAAGAAACGCTACAACTGATTTGAATTTGCCAAATAAGGAAATGTAACAATAAAAAAACTTAGAGAGAGTTAAGCAAACTAATGTATAAAAACGAAGGTGAGACCGTTACACAAAAATTTGTGATCTGAAAATAAAGAAAAGTAGATGAAAAATGATTATGAAAAAGTTGAAAAATAGGTGGAAAAACTAAAAATAGGGGCGGAGCAAGGAATATAGACCTTTATGGCTCTATCTACTTTTTAATGTCTAGTAAATTGAGATACTTTGTCAACTATTAATGGTAAAATAGAGACCAAAATTTAACATTCGTAGATATTAAACTCCTAACTAACAATATCATAAGAAGACATGTCACTAATTGAACTACGCTAGACTGATGAACAATAAAGAGTTAATTAATTTATAAGGCGTGTGCTATCTAGGGCTAATAGGTGGTTAGACACGTTGAAGGGACTGTTACCGCCACTGGATAAAAAGATATTTAAACTTGCGAATCATAATTAAAGAGAAAATATGAGTGGTAACCGTAAATAGAAACATATCAAATTCCATAGAATGAGCCAAAATGAAAAAATAGCAAAATCCGCGTGGCAATTAGAAAATCAAAATCACTTTAAAATAGTATAAGATTTAATCATCGGCCGACATAAAAATTATATTTAATTACATAAATATAAATACATACTAAAGAAAAGCCTAAAACTGGAATTATTAACTTGACTTGCATATGCCCTAATCCCTACTACACAAAGCTTGGGGAAGTAAATCTAAGGCAGGAAAATGAACCAGATTGATCATGCAAGATCATACATTTAAGGTATCATGCCCATTTGTGTTGGGTCATTTAGCGATTTTCGAGTGCTTTATAAGCCAATCGATGACGATGTCTATGTTTACGGACTCCTTGCAAGAGATCATGTAACAGCAAACTTCTCTATCGGTGATTGATTGTACGCCTCTGATTAAGCCCAAAACACGACGAAATGAACAATTAGAGTATTGTATGAACTGAAAACACGTTAACGAAGATAAGCAAGTATAGCACTAGCAAGAGTATGAAGAACTTACAGTTGATCCATTAATGCTTGTTGTGCAAGAGCTTCGGATTTGTCGATTTTGTTGCCAAGAATTAGCAAGGGGATCCCGGTTAAGGATGGCTTTTCCAGAAGCTCATGTAGCTCGCTTTGAGATATCGGGATACTGTCTCTATCAGCAGCATCAACTACGTAACTGCATCAAAGAGTAGACAACTGAGTGTTAGAGTATATAACATATCTTGGAGTATTAACTATTAGCTGAAGTTTTTGGTTGAGTTGATTTTTTGACATGGTATCAGAAGCCAGCATTACAAGAGGTCACGGGTTTGAATTTCAACCAGCCCTCATTTAAAGTTGGATATTCAGTGTCAGGTACAAGGAGGGCTTGTGTTCCCTCCACACTTCTAACCCAAATGGCACTCGTGTGAAAAGACATGTTAGAGTGCATAACATATCTTGACGCCTTAACCATCAATTTAAGCTTTTGGTTAAGTTGGTTCCTTGACACTGAAAACGTACATGTAGTTGTTATGAACTATGAAATGAATGTCGAATAAACACCACCATAAAACTCCTTTATTGTCAGTTCCAGGTGCCAAGGAAGACCACATCCATGAAGGATCTACGATGAGCCTAATAACCACAAGAAGCGTTGAACCTTTGGCGAAACAAAATTTCAAATTTCGCAGATTGTCATCAATCACAAATTTGACGAAATTCATCTAACCACATTAAAATTCATAGTTTTTACGGCCCATTTGGTAGTGGTATCAAATAGTGGTTAATGAGAATGATTTATAGTGTCATCGAAAGTTCCATGTCATTCCCATGGTAATGAAACTTTGATCACAAAAAGTTTTTTTGTTTACAAATTTCCATTACCACCTATTATCACTTCTCCTAATGACAATGCATTGAAAAGAATTTTATGTCGAAAATTAGATGATTGATGTTAGACAAGCATTGCATCAAAGTAACCAAGAGATTTTTCAGCCAAAATTACAACAGTTTTCATTCCCATTATCGATGTTTAATATCACCTACCAAACGGGCCGTAAAGGTAATATACATGCAAGAAGAATCTAGAGAACCAGCTTAAAAACAGTAGTCCAAAGAAAATATGCAAGGCTATGAAGTGAGAATGATTACACAATAGCAGATACACCGCGGCAATAGCGCTCCCACATTGAGCGAAACCGCCTTTGTCCTCCGAGATCCCAAAGCTTTATAGTCACATTGCCCTTTTTAACTTTGCGCATATTAAACCCGACCTGGTCGTATGGACTTATGGAGTAAGCTTTAATTGGTACGCTGAGCCACACTATGAAAAGAAAGAACAATCTCTATAAGAGTAGTTACCGTTGGAATCATATCTTCACTGTATCCTCCTGTCTGCGAGCAGATACATAGCAAAGGTCAACCGAATCCTAAAAATTAAGTGAAAACAGCAACCCGAAAAGTTGTCGTTACTCACAGAAATTGCATTAACGAGAGATGTTTTCCCGGCATTTTGGAGGCCAACAAGGGATAACTCCATTTCCTGTTTGAAAAACAAACTGACAAACAAGTAGAAGATAGGAACTTATGAGCTTCAAGTAAATCATACCTTTAAATTGTAGAGAAATGTTTTCATTGTCGTTAAAATTAAAACCGAAAGATTTCTTGCAACAAAATAATGACATACTTTCTCTGTTCTATTATACATGCAACTAATAGTGACAGTTTCCCACGCAACATCTCACAACCAGTAAAGAGGAACAAAGGGGCTTCCCAAATAAGTAGAACAAAAATCAGATAAATGATTTCACATACTATATATTTGATCACTGTGAATGAAATCAGCAAGGAATATTCAACGTCGTTTAAGAGGAAGCATCATCAAACATCTAAAGAGAGAAAAGTCTCTGTGCACAGACAAAATATAAGCAGTTTGTAAAATAATTAGCTAGCTAATTCGTCTTTTAAGTTCGTGAATCGCTCAAAATTTGCCAATAATAGCCCAACATCGATCATAATTCGCTGTTTTCAATTCCGAGGAGATTAGCGCATCATGTGACACTTGGTATAAGAGTATAAATTCCAAGAAAATATTTATTGAGAGTAATTCCCTATGATCAATACAAGGTGTATATATCATAGTGTTAAAACAAGGCCATATCGTATCGCATTGGCCACGGATTCAAGGTTTTCAAAACAAACAAACCAACATAGAATTGTAGCTAGGTGGAAAGGCAACGACAAATCTCTACAAGAGAGTAATTGTCTACGCTCATCCTATATTGACCAATACTCCGATAGTTGGCTAGAAATTAAGTCTTGGTTGCGGAAAGGTAAGATCTTATACAAGAGCTGAATGCAGTCAAAATTTTGAATCACATTCTTATTCTGGACTTGCAATTAGATCTATGCATGCTGAGTTTTTCTATCTTCTTTCCCTCCTCCCCAATCTCCCCAAAACAACCCGAGCGATTATTTCTTCCCTAGACACAGACGTTGCAAATAACGCTAAACATGCGTTTCATGATTGTTGTCTTCTAGCAAGTTTTTATACCTCAATTAGCTACATTATCTAAGGACAAATTGGCAAAAATTTACCTCAAAGCTAAACGTGAAAATCAATTCTCGTGAATCGATCAATTTGTATGAAATAGAGATAAGAGTAATTATATAAGTGCTGACACATATATGAGATATGTCTTTTACTACAGTAGAGAGCTATCCAATATGTTTAGATTTTATACTGTTGTACTGATACAACTTAGGAAGTTCTTTTTTGGTTCCTCGGTTGAGGAAGAAGGTTATGGTAAAATTGATACATAAGCATCGGGACTGAAGGTTAGAGTAAAGATGAAAGAGGGTCGTATACTATGGTTTAGGCACGTGCAAAGATAGAGTATTAGCGAAATGATAAGGAAGATAGAAAGCTGAAGCTCGGGAGACTTAAAGAGGACAAGAAAGATTGAAGATTCCTTGGAGGATTAAAGTGGAAAATGACATGAATGGCCTAGAGTTACAAAATGAGATGGTAGAAAATCGGCATGAATGGAGAAGAGATAGAGGGAAGGAAGTTCCTACCTCTTGTCACATCACTGAATAAAAGGAAGACAAGATATCCTCAAAAGGATATCAATAGCAAAGAGCTTTAAATTTTCAACAATGCAAATTTTCTGTAAATCAATACTTTACCATTAAATCTACAAGAAAAAAGAAAGAGCATGAAAGGGATGACATAAACTTCAGTGCAAAAAGAAACCAATTTAAGTGATGAAAATCAATCATTTTAAGTCCCATTTTTCTACTAATCCATTTTACCTTATCTGCAAATTCAAGGCATACTTTCACAACTGAATGTTTCAATTTCGTTTTCTTAGAACTAAAGCTACATAAACTTTCATCCATAGCAATCATATCTAGAGCTGGCAAACAAGTCGTTCGCATCAAGTTCAAGTCTAATCATGCCCAGTTGACCATTTCTAATGACCACTCTATCGATTAGAATTTGCATTTAAGTCAATTTAGTTTCAAGTCGGGCTTACTCGAGTGCACTACCTTATAGTTTGAAAAAGTTATCTACTAAACGCATTTGCTCTCAAATCAGTTTGGCTAGAATCGTTTAAGATTCAAATCGATTTGGGTAAGGTTTTAACATATAATATGCGGTGTACTCGAATTCAAGTAGTGATTATCAGTCAGGTAATTTGGGTTGGGTTAGTTTTCCAGGTCTAATCATAATGAAAGTGACAATTACTTGAACCTACATGGCTATATCGAGGTTGGTGTGACTTTAAAAGCAAAGAAGTACTTAGTACTCCCACACTTCCCATGTATTGCAATTTGCACCACCTTTAAAAGACACAAAAATGAAGAAAGTGGTATAGAAATTAAAATTGCGTAGATAGTATTAGAGAGTAAGAAAATGTGGAAATTAAGAAAGCGGAGAGTACATTTCCATAAAAGAAAATGTTGCAAATTTACAAGGATTGACGAAATACAAAGTGCAACATTCTCATTGGGACAAAACGAAGTAGAGTATAAAACATCACAATGCCAGGACATCTACCCTCACGGCCTGTATGGTAATCAGTACTAAATAGTGGAAATAATAATGATAGTCAATGTAATTTTGGTAAGAATATTTCTTGACAAGTCTAATGGTCATGCTCAATCCCCTTCAATTATCACATTTTCTTCACAAAACTCATTCTAATATATTACATTCGAAAACGGTATGAAGTGGTGATGGAAAACTATGAACAAAAATCTTTTACAACAAACCTTCATTACCATTGAAATGACATGATACATATCATGAAAATTCACACAACAAATCATTCTCATTCCCACCATTTAGTACCAATCACCAAACGAGCCATCAAAGTTATTCAGATAAATTACAAGCTTGGAGAAATTACCCCAAAGTTTATAGGAGTAACAAAAACAATTATTTTGTTCCAAGAACAAAATTTGCAAAAATAGCTTTGCACCATTTTTAAATTATTTACTTTGGCTTATAGTTATCTACCTTCACATCATAATTGCATTCTATGTCTATAAAACAACAAAAACAATGATGAAACCAAAACCCATTAATGGTACTCCATTAAAACCACTAAACAAAATTTAACAATCAATATCCAGTCAAAAAACAACTCAACCAATAGCTTAAGCCGACGTTTGAAGTTATAATAGTATAAAAAAGCATATAAAACTAAATTTCACTAACTGAAAAACCCAATTTCACACAAATTCAAGCACAAAAAAGATTGAAAAAAAGAGAAGTTAAAAAGGGGAGTACCTTCGAAGCCAATTGAGAAGAGAATCCCAGAGACCCATTGCAAGAGAATAAAGGGTTTCGTGGATCCTGACAGTAATAGCAATTAGAAGGGCAGAAATAAGAAAGTATGGAATCAAAACCAAACAAAGAAAGGAAAACGTTGTTGATAGGAAATGGAAACTTCGTACATTTGGCGGTTTTGTTTTCTTTTGTTTTATGATGAATAACACAAAGTGTGAGCGAAGCTCGAGACGATTTTAGGGGGGTTTGGCACACGAGAATGAGACTCCTGAGATTTTAAAACGAGATTTTTAAGCTGAGACTTTGAAGATGAAAAAGTCTTATTTTTTGTTTCTTACTTATGACAGTAATTTGAAAGAAGAAGATAAAAATAAAAGTCTCAACTAAAATATTTATCCTCTCCTGAGATATTTTTATTACGGACTTTAACTCTTTTTAATCTCATTTCTATTCTCATTCCCTTTAGACAAATAGGGACTTGGGTTTTTTTTTTGAAACAAAGTCTAACATTCTCTTCTTCAAATCCCACATGCCAAACACCGTTTAGTGTCTCATGTGCTTCTTTCATAGCTTAAACATACAACATAGTGCTACACATTTAACATTACACATTGAAATCTTGAGCAAGTCTTGCATTTTGTGTGATACTATTTCGATGTGAAATGGGTCAATATTGAAAACGATGATGTATTAGGGATTAAACGTTGTGTTTCAATCTCCAATAACCACCAAGATAGGGAGTATGTGGAGTCTTGTGAAACAAATTACGCAAACAGTATGAACTTGATGTTTATATGAATAAAAATGCAATAATAAAAATGACACAACTGTTAACGAGGTTCACCCAATTTAGGCTACGTCCTCCGGTGTAGTATCTCTTATATTATAACAATTGAGAATTACAATAAGAGAAGAGATGAGGCTAAGTGTTTAGCCGTGTTTGATTTTGTGGATGTTACACAAGTGCTCAATCTATAGTGCTAAAAACTATAGGAGTTACACAAGATTAATACTATGATTAAATAACACAATTAACATCATTTATCAGCTGTGTTGAATGAGTAGTAACTCCCTCCAAGCAATTGATCCGTCAAAAACAGCATCCTATGCTGTCAGAAGAATCGCTCGACCAATCGAGCGGACCAGGGGTCGAGCAGAGAAGCAGAAGCTACTAGATACATTCTGACTTGCTGCACCAAACGGAACATTTTTGCTCGGGACGAGCGGATCCGCTCGGTCGAGCGACCGGTCGAGCGGAGAAACAGAAGCTACTATATACATTCTGACTTGCTGCACCAAACAGAACATTTTTGCTCGGGTCGAGCGGATCAGTCGAGCGACCACCAGATCCCTCCTGGATAGTTTCTGCTCGACTTGAATAGTAGAGCATCTTTTCATTTCTGCATAACTCATCATAAAGCCCTTCATAATTCATCATAAAAACCTCAATTAAGTATCTAATCAATTCACCAATTAATCTTAACACTTAATCACCCATCTTTAATCCTTCTAGGATTCTAATTTATGAATGCACACACAACACATGTGCACTCAAGTCACGCTTAATCACAACAAATATAAAAGATCCATTAAGATTAGAACATTAAAAAAATAGTTAGTCACTTCAGAGATTGTCTCTTTAAGAGACATATCTCAAGTTTAACCTATTAAAAATTAATGCTTACTTATCGTATTCTTAGTACATACTTACATTATCCTTAATGCTTAATTAATGTCTACTTTCAGTATCTTAAATGTCTAATTAGATCATTCTTAATACCTACTTAAAATATTTTAAAGGATTAATTACCGTGAATAATACGAACTTTCATTGATTTCCCTACAATAATACGAACTTTCGATTAACCATGAATAATACCAACTTTGATGTGAATTTCCCTCTAGTATCCTTAACCTATTGGTAACCTACAATTATAGGTTAACTTGTCAAAAAAGGAATTGATTGAAAGTTTGTATCATTGTAGGGAAATCATTGAAAGTTCGTATTATTCACGGTAATTTTTTCTTATTATTATTATATTGTAGGCAATAAACTTTTAAATTTTTATTGCATTTTTAATTTTTTTTTCTATTTTCCTTTTATTTTTTGGCAAGTTGACCTACAATTGTAGGTTACCAACAAGTTAAGGATGCTAGAGGAAAATCTACATCAAAGTTGGTATTATTCAGAGTTAATCAAAAGTTCGTATTATTGTAGGGAAATCAGTCAAAGTTCGTATCATTCACGGTAATTTTTCCTATTTTAAAACATATATAATAGTTGGTCCAATTAGTGATGGTCTCTCAAAGAGACCGTCTCTCTAAAGAATTTGTGTTTAAAAAATGGAATTTGAATTAACACTTATACATGGAGCAGTTTTTTTAAAATAGATTGGGGTGACCCAATTGAAATCGTCTCACATTGAGACGTCCTCGATAAAAGTTGAGCTATTATGAAATCTTGTAAGAGACCATCTCACGGTGAGACGACCTCAAAAATTTAACAAATCATAATTGATTAAGTAAATTAAATTTTTTTTTTTTTATTTATTAAAGTAAATATTGGGTCAGTCCAAATCAAATCGTCTTACGATAAGACGATCTTAATAAAGAATTTTTCAATAAAAATTCTATAAACTAAAGGTTTCTATTTATTTTGGGCGATAAAGAATTAGTGTAAAATCTTCATTCTTTGTTTGTCACATTTGATTATGTGGATCAGGACCAGGATTAGGATTTTAGGGCTGCACTCTTATCTTATCCATTATGATAACAATACTTGGTCTTGTTCATTGCCTTCCATCGTACGGTCCAAAACTCTTCATTCATAAGCGTGAATGGGCGGGCTAGAGCACAGTGGTGTCAAACTCTTGCGGCCCGTTTGATTAGAGGTATAAAATAGCGATAATGAGAATGATTTATAGTGTAAAATTACATCAAAGTTTCATACTTTTCCCCATAATAATGAAACTTTGACAAAAAAAAGTTTTTTGTTTATAAATTTTCATTACCACCTAATACCACATCTCCCAATGGTAAGACATTGAAATGAATTTTTATGAAGAAAGTAATACTCCCTCCGAATCATTTTAGATATAACATTTGGGTTTTCACGGTCATTAAGGGTAGTGTGAGGTCCATTAAAAAGGTGGTATTTGGATATTTTAATTGATTAAATTAATTGTAAAGGTGGTAGTTGGAGTATTGAAAATTGGAAAAGTGGGGTAAAGGTGATAGTTGAGTAATGGGAGTAGTAAAAGTGGAAGTATTTAGATAAAAAAAAAGATAGACGAAAAAGAAAATGAGACAATTGATATGAATTTGCCAAATAATTAAGGAAATGAGACATCTAAAATGATTCAAAGGGGTATGATTGAAGTTGGACAAACATTATGCATCAAGGTAATTAAGAGATTTTTTCAACTAATATTACACTTATTTTTTTCATTCCCATTACTACCATTTATTACCACCTACCAAATGAGTCGTTGGTTTAGTAGGGTTATTTTGTTTGCAAATTTTCAAAAAGATAATTTTTTTAGAGATATTTTTAATTGGGCAATCAAATTTATTGAAATATGATTCAATCAAGATCGGTGAAAAATTGAATAAGTTAAGCTTATTTAGAAAAAAAAATTCAAATTAAGCTAGGGAAAAACATATTTTTCGAAATAGGCGCCTCCATAAAGTATGAATCGTGATATTCAGTTTTGTTTTGAGTTGGTCATATGAGTATTTACTTCATATATTTTTTATTCTGATTTTTGAGTTGTACTTTAATGCAGATTCAATCAAAGAAAAAGAAGGAAAAGGATAGTGTAAAAACAAAAATATATAAGATTTCGTAGTTTTATTTTGGTTTTAAGTTTGATGTTATCGTTTTACATTGAAGCCTTGAAGTTAAATGCATATGAATATTTGAAATATGTAATCTTATTCTTATGGAAGTCATATAATTTATCACATGAATATTTAATAATTTTTTGTCGCTTTGCTGAAGAGGAAAGGCAAACAACATTAATTATCAATTAAAAAAAACTCATCAAACAAGTTTTGTCAAAAAATTCTGACAAATATTCCATGAAACATGGTACTCGATATTCCGACTCGTTTTATTTGGGTACCCGATATTCAGGTACCCGGCTAAAGTGGGTCGGGAGATAGGTCGCTTAAACAACTACCTGAATTCGCACAGGTATCCGACTATCCGGGTACCCAAAAAGTCGGTTACCCAGTTATGAACACCGCTAGTGGATGTAATTGTGTGTTATTTAAACTTCGTGTTTTGTTAATTATACTTGTTTTTGCCTTGATCTTGATAATGTTGATTTTATATGTATTTTTCTAAAAAATGGCATCATATCGTGTTACTATATTGTTTGAAATTGCTCAATTCAAACAACTGATAGAAATGTTAAATATGTTGGAGGTGGACATAAACTATTTGTATGCAATTCGAACATGGATTCAAATAAATTTAAACGACATGAGTGGACAATTCTTAGCCTAACCCATTGAGGTTGATGAGACATTAGAGACTATGTTGGAGCATTCAAAGTCTATTCCTATCTCCTTTTGGAGTTATATATAGAACATGTACCCTTAGGAAATCAAAAGGTGAACGTAACTCCTAATCCTTCTCCTACGCCTATGCCTTTCTTAACCCAAAAAACTCAAAATCGCTTTGTTCCTTTCCCACCTTATACTTCTTATGAACCTCTCAAAAGAAAGTTTCAAATGACATTAGTGTTAACTTAGGATAAAGAAATGAGGTGGTACCTTGGGATAATAATACTGAGAGTATTGACTTTGTAAATGCTTATTGTGAGGATGATATAGATAGGGATGTGGTCATGAGGATGTCCTCGCCAATGACATGACCCTAGGCAACATTCTAACAATCGTTGTTCCTACATCTTATGCTCTAGTCCCCCTCTAGATAAAAAGTCATAAATTAATAAGCATTAAGAGCTTTCACCATACCAAAACATTCAAAACATAACCCAAGGCACCTCCAGCACAACACTGCTCATTCGAGCCAAGGTTGTGCTCGTTTAAGCATTGACTTCAATAGCTTACTAACTAATCTAAACCAGGTGCTCGTTCAAGCACTATTCTTATTCCTGCACATTTTGTCTGTTTCTGAACTCATGCCTTGTTCGAGTACCTTGTGTTGCAGAATCCGACTCTTGACTTCTAAACTTCCTAATTAAGTACATTCATTCATCTTGCCTCATAACACACATCATTCCTCACCACCACTTGTTGAAGTTACACCTTCAATGCACTCATAACTTCATGCATTAACTCACACGCATAAATTCACTTTCACTCACACCTTAATTCATATCTTAATGATGCACTAAGTCACAATGAGTCAATGACTTTAACAGTTATTGTTTCAAATTCAAAGAACGATTCGCCTTATTAATATAACCATAATTACAACTATAATTGTATCATAAATTATTTTAATAATAGTAATTTTTCATTAATATCAAATTAAAAATTGTACTTGTACTATCATTAGTAAATCTTTATTTCCTACCTACACGAGGTACCAACATTTAGTAATAGAACTATAGAAGTACAAAATAAAAAGGCTAAACAAATATAGTAGTATATGACCGTTGAGCCAATTAGCGTAAGAGTACAAGTTTAGCACATATTCCATTTCTATAACTCTGTACTACTCCCCGGCCCCACTCTTTTGAAGAACCAAAAATATTTGAAAGAAATTGTGAGCATCTATTTCTCCGTCTCATTAAATTTACTACATTAAACGATATATTTTTTGAGAAAATATCAGTTCAGTTACAAATTCTAAGAAACAGAGAAAGTAATATGGATGGTCGGTTGCCACTTGCCACCACTTCTCACAATTTTATGGTCCCAAATCCCAATACATTCAGGGCCGTGCCTAAGGGTCGGCAATAGGGGCCGTCGCCCATGGCCCCATGTCAAAAAAGCAAAATTAATAGATGTAAAAGGTACATATAGGTTATAAATTGCAAAAGGAAAAGGGCCCCAATATACTATTTCGCTCAGGGCCCCAAAATATCTAGGACTGACCCTGAATCCATTGTTTTCTTTAGAGATGTTCATTCGGAATTTTCGAATCGATTTCGCGTTAGGTGTTTCAGGTCGATTTAAAATTGGGTCTTGTATTCACAATGATGTTTGCATCATTTCAAGGCATTTTAAAGTCGAGTGAGTCAAATTTAGTTTTAAAATCGAGTAAATATAGAATCTTCGATTTTGTTTTAAACCTATCCACCTCCTTTTATTCTATTTGCTACCATAAGTTCTTATTAGATCAAAGTTCAAAGAACATTGTATGTGTGCGCAATTATTTCAAAATTAAAAATAAATTGATCGATGAAAAAGTCATGATATTTATGTTATATCTTGTGTAAACGATTATTATTACAATATAATTTGTGAGCATTGAAATTTTGATTTGTAAGTGTCAACAAAACGAAAAATCAATTAATAAAATAAATATGTTGATGAAATGAAGAAAAATATTAAATTTATAAATGAATTAGAAAATAAAGAATGTGTAATTATAACTGAAAATATTATATTGTGAAATAAGTAAGACAACAAAGAAATAAACTTATATCAAATTGAGTAGAATCGATCATCTCAAAAAAAAAAAAAAAAAAGTAGAATCGATTTATTGAATCATATAGCTAATCCTAGTTTTTAAGAATTAAAGAGTTTGGTGTAGCAAATTAAATAATTATAACATTATCTATGGTTTCAAGTAAGTAGAAAGTTATTATTTACATTCAGTAAAACAAATAAAATTTGATACTGTCAGCAGAGATGAGTGTACCAATTATAATTTTATATATGAATTTGTAAGTATAAATTGATTCGCTAACAATTTTATCGGATTTTCAAAATAAAATCACAAACAATGTTAACGGTTCCATCTGATTCATTTTCCTTATTCATTTATTTCAACAAAAAAAAACTAGACCAAAATTCTTTATTGCCATGTTGTTATTATCTTTTTTCTTTGAATTACAATTAAACCGAGAAAAAAGAACAATCAAATGAAATTCAATTCCTAAGTCTTACCTAGTAAAAATGATAAAAGATAAAGAACTTTCTCGATATCCCACACAAGACAGAGTCCGAGTGAGAGGTTTTTCTTTTTCTTGAAAGATGCGGACAAATCATACCCTTACCCTCAAGGAGGTAGTAAAAAAAGAGACGCACGCAATCAAGAAACCCCATATTGATATCTGCGACAAGTAGGGATCAGGTCAAACCCCAAACTTTCTGCTCCACATACAAATGCTCTATCTATTGAGCCAAATGCACTTTTGATACCTAGTAAAAATGATACTTCTATTTGCTCAAATTAAAACAAGATGGAAAAAACTAGAGATGTTCAAAACAGACCCGATGACCCAATAGACACCCGACTTAATAACCGAACCCAATTTTTCCCGACTTGAAAATGGATCTACAATAATGCAAAAACCAATGTGAACACAAAACCCGATTTTAAACCGACCCAAAACACCTGACCCGAAATCAACCCGATAACCCGAATAACACCTTTAGACAAAAACCATTTGTGTGAAAAACTCGAAAAAAGAGGTAACGGTTACACACACAGGTACCAACAAAGCTGTCTTATTTTCTGGCCAATTTGTACACATCTTATTTCTCCTGATCATCAAAACTAAATCATGATTTTACTACCGTCTGATCTTCTGACATCAAAATCTTCATCATTTGTGCTACCTTTTACCTTTTGCTCCCTCTTATAATCCCCTGCTTTTCCTATTTTCACCCTACTCTCATCCTCTTCTCTCTTTCTCTCTCTAAATTTCCTTCTAAGCTGCTTAACCCACATCCATGGCTGCTCCTCTTCTTCTTCTTCTTCCCCTTTTATTCACTCTTTCAATTGTTAATGCTCAAGGTTAGTGTTTTTTTCCCTCAATTTCCCTTCCTCTTACTCTATTTTGTGGGTTACAGCCTTACAGGGTAGACCGAGGAAAGAAAAGACTAGGAAATGAGACTAGGAAAATGATATATTCTTCGGTTGAGACATGACCCGATTCTTATTTTGATGATTTAAGTTATGGGTTTTTGTTATTTTTCTAAATTGTCACTAAAGATTCTTAGTTTTTGCATTATTGCTTGAACAAGCTTGCATTTTTTTTTACTTCCCATGTGGGTTATAGGGTAGACCGAGCGAAGGGGAAGGGCTAGCGAGAATCATACTCAATGCTCTTAGGAGAGCGTTTTATTTTCCAATTGAGACATGACCCGATTCTCATTTTGCTGATTTAACTTCTGGGTTTTTGTTATTTTTCAAAATTGTAGTTTATGCATTATTGCTTGAACAAGCTTGCGGTAGACCGAGTGAAGGGGAAGGGCTAGCGAGAATCATACTCAATGCGAGCGTTTTATTTTCCAATTGAGACACGACCCGATTCTCATTTTGTTGATTTAACTTCTGGGTTTTTGTTATTTTTCAAAATTGTCACTAAAGATTCTTACTTTATGCATTATTGTTGGAACAAGCTTGCATTTTTTTGACTTCCCATTTTGCTTTACCCTATCTTTTCTTAACCCATTTTCATATTTTCATTTTTTTCTTATAAAAATTAATTGTTTGTCTATATTTCCAGAATTGGTTACTTGATGTTTTCCAGTAGGTATTACACTTTGGGTAAAATATTGTCTAATTTTGATTGAAATTTGATGCTTACCAAGAAAACAGCTAATATCATTCAATGTATGACTACTTTTCACCAAATATTCCTGAACTTTAAATATTGTATGTAGAAATTTAGACCAAAAGGATAGATTACAATGCTGTTTTTGGTATATCTATTGTGTAAAATCTGTTTAATTGAGTAAAATCTTTACCATTAATGCTTATTTTCATGTAAAAGGCCAAATTTTATAGTAGAAAAGAGAAGGGTTCATTGAGTCTTAGATAGAAGCTACTATTAGTCTGTTTGTTGTTGTTATATATCTTAATTATGGTAGGTTTTTTTTAATTAAGTCTATTAATAGTCCCTATTGTCATAGGCGGATTCGGGGTCAAACTCACCGAGAGCACAATCAAGACAAAAAGAGTTACATAAAAAGGTGTAGCTCAGCTGGTCATAGTGTGTGCATAAAAACTTTAACGCAATAGGTTTGGAGTTCAAATCGTACAAACTCATGTGTGGGCGTGGATTCCAATTGGATTCACCCTGCCTACCGTCAAGGGAAAGGAATAGCAAGAATCGAACCTCTATCACAAAATTGTATTGATTATGGTAGTTGTCACAAAAATTGTTTTGATTATGGTAGTCTATCTGTCGCTTTGAGTTTGCACCATAAAACTAAGAAAGAATATTTGTTTAATGTAATGTTAGAAGACTGTGTACCTCGTTTATGTTAGGAGTCAAAGATTACAAACTCAAGGCAGCTTTATTGGAATGGCCTTTGCATTGGGTTTTGTGGGTTGAGAATTTACCCAACAAAATTTCACCATTTGGGTGTCTTCATGCAAAACATTTACCTTTAAAGGAATCAACAAGTAATTAAAGTATGCAAAAGATCAGCATTAGTTGATGAATGAGGAGAATATTGGTCATGAAAACAGAAATTTAGTGTTAGTTTAAGCTTAATCTTGGAGTTAAATGAAAAATTCAAGTTCATAATCTGATTTTGTCCATTAGTTAATTTCAAAAGCTATCTTATAGTTTTTAATGACCATAATTTATTTGAAGTCGTATATGACGTTTGCTACTAAGAGTTAATCGGAGACTTTTTGTTGGTTTTATCATTGACAAGGTTAAGGTTGCATATATCTGACCATCCCAAACCCCATCCTAAGTGGAAGCCACTTAATAACATTAAAGTAATGGAATGTTGTTGTAATGGGCATAATTTGTTGGAGATGCATATAATATAAGATTTCTTATTTATCTTGTCAAAAAAACTCTTTGGATGTTCAAAAGCCTTGGTTCACTAGCAGCCAACTCTATATGTTGGGAATAGAAGTGTTCATTCGGGTCATTGCGTTGATTTTGGGTTAGGTGTTTTGGGTCCGTTTAAAATCGGGTTTTGTGTCAATATTGGTTTTTACATAATTGTAACTTCATTTTTAAGTCGGGTCAAATCTGATTCGGTTATAAGATCTGTTTTTGGTGTCTTAGGAAGTTCAACAACTCTTGGTTGTTGATTTCATGGTTTTAGGCAGTAGCTATTGCTCTCTAATTGAACTCCATCCAGCATTTTAAGCTATTGTCTTGGGCCCTTACATGCCTAATCTTTGAGCTGGTTTAAGACAAGAAATGACCTTTTTATGTATTCTGCTCGAGTGACGAAGTTTCAATGTCAATATGCTGATATACGTTCGTTGTACATTGCAGATGCTTTTATCGGAGTTAACATAGGAACCGACCTCTCGGACATGCCTCACCCCACTCAAGTGGTAGCGCTTCTCAAAACACAGCATATCAGACATGTTCGGCTCTATGATGCTGACCGAGGAATGCTCCTTGCCCTTGCCAATACAGGTATACAAGTTGCAATCTCCGTTCCCAACGATCAAATCCTTGGAATCGGGCAATCAAACTCCACGGCAGCCAAATGGGTGGCACAAAATGTGGTTGCTCATTATCCGGCTACTAACATAACCACCATTTGTGTTGGTTCCGAGGTTTTAACCTCCATTCCAAATGCTGCCCCGATACTCGTAAGTGCACTGAGGTTTATCCAGTCAGCGCTTGTAGCGTCTAATCTTGATAAACAGATCAAAGTTTCCACACCCCTTTCTACCGCAGTCATTCTAGATTCGTTCCCGCCTTCTCAGGCCTTCTTTAACCATTCCTTAAACTCAGTTTTGGTACCGATGCTCAAGTTCTTGCAATCGACTAATTCGTATCTCATGCTTAACGTGTATCCTTACTACGATTACATGAATTCAAATGGTGTGATTCCCTTAGATTATGCACTATTTCAACCTCTTTCGGCAAACAAAGAAGCTGTCGATTCCAATACCCTCCTCCATTACACCAATGTTTTTGACGCCATGGTGGATGCGGCTTACTTTGCCATGGCTGATCTTAATTTCACCAACATACCTGTTATGGTGATGGAGTCGGGTTGGCCATCAAAGGGCGATCCCATTGAACCCGATGCCACCCTTGAAAATGCGAATACGTACAACAGCAATCTCATAAAACATATTCTCAACAAGACAGGAACACCAAAACATCCGGGCATCGCTGTAAGTACTTACATTTACGAGCTATACAATGAAGATGCGAAGACAGGATCGACAGCAGAGAAAAACTGGGGACTATTTGATGCTGATGGGAAACCAGTTTACATCTTGCATTTAACCGAATCAGGATCTGTGTTGGCTAATGATACTACAAACCAGACTTTCTGTGTTGCAAAAGATGGGGCTGATAAGAGGATGTTGCAAGCCGGATTGGATTGGGCCTGTGGGGCCGGTAAGGTTGATTGTTCACCCTTGTTGCAGGGCGAGCCTTGCTACGAGCCTGATAATGTGTTCGCTCATGCTACATACGCTTTCAACGCTTATTATCAGCAGTTGGGGAAAACTCCTGGATCATGCTACTTCAGTGGTGTGGCCGAAATCACCACCACCGATCCAAGTATGATCATAAACCATGGACAATCTACTCTTTTTAAGTTTTTCACCATATATTTGCTGCCGAGGGACTCTTTGACCACACTCTCCTTTATGGGTATGAGTTGTCGTCTTTCTTCCCTCCCGAGACCCTGATCATAGTTTTCTATGAACGGGATACATTGGGTATGTTGATGATGATGACGACCATATATTTGCCGAGTTCTTAACTTTTATATATACACGATGCAGGTCACGGGAATTGCACATATCAAGCTACCGCGGGTTTGAATGGTACCTTTGCCAACGCGACTGCACCATCTATGAGCTCAATGAGCACAGGGTCGGCAGGAAGCATATTTTCGCAAAATTCTTCAACACTACTAATGATTGGAATTCTCGTCTGGAGTATAATCTTTTTACACGCCGCAAGATTTGTGTAAAAGAGAATTTCTTTCGAGTTAAAGATATTGCCCACGAAGTAGTGGGGGTTGGAAGGGAGCATATCCTCGTTTCCCTGATGAATTATCCCACATCGAAGAATTGTTGAAAACAGGATTAGAGTTGTAGGTATTAGGGGGGTTTTAGTGCTTGCATTCTTTTGTTGCTTCTATTGGGGGATTATTTGGTTAATTGTTGTAGTTGGGCCATATTTTGGTTTTATTCAACCTCCATTAAAGTAGGTTTGAACATTGGCCCCTGCAATATCATTTTCTGTTAGAGGACATTGAGTTGACAATGGCTAGGTAATTGCTTGTATTTTGTATGGAATGCTAAAAAAAAAAGCAAGAGAAATTTACCCAAATCCATTGCATTAGAGTCTCAATTATACTTCGTTTCTTTGAACAAAAGTTGCAACTTGTATTTATTTGGATCATCAATTTGATTTTGAGTCGGTTTAAAATCGAATTTTGTGTTTATGTTGGTTATTACATAATTATTAATCCATTTTATGTCGGATCAAATCAAATTTAGTTACAAGGTCGGCAAATAGCATATCATACTTCATACTAAGAAATCGTCACCTTTCGTTTTAGTTAAGTCTATTTCACTACAAATTTCATTTACGCAATTCAATTATCTATCAATACTACTTCCGTTTCAATTTACTATTAATATTTGCTTTTTCACACAGTCCAATGCACTAATTAAATTCTTAATATCTTCTTTCAAAAAAAAAAAAAATCTTAATATCTCTAATCATGTATTCAGGTATAAAATCAGTGTCTATCGGATCATCGAATCTGTTTTGAACACCTCTAGGCGCAAGTATATCCATAGTCCAATACAATTCATGATGGGCCCACAATTTCATGGACATTGGACAAAGAGAATAATACTTTTTAAAAATAAAAAATTAAAAAGCTGACCTGGCAAGGAAAAACCTTGGACTCTAAGACAAGAACCTTGAAAGAAATAATAATTTCTCGACTTTTTTAGCTGTTGATTCGATCATGGAGTAGGAGTATACCATTCATCTTTCACAACCAATCAACACTTGGTCAACCATCCCTAATCCCTTCCTCTCTAGTCTCTTCTCCATCCAGATTCCAGATTCCAGATTCCAATCTCCATCAATGTCTGTATGCTGCTGTGGAGTAGAATGTGTCGTCCTCCTAGGGTTTGCTCGTTGGGCATGGAAACGCTGCACTTACATCGGTTCAAACGACAGTTCTACTTGGCCGTCAGCTACTCCTCATGAATTCGAACCGATTCCTCGAATTTGTCGTACTATTATGTCTGTTTATGAATCTGATATCAAAAACCCTCATTCCGCCCCACCCGGTGGTTACCGATTAAACCCAGATTGGTTCATCAAACGGGTCACTTACGAACAAACCAAAGGCCAAGCTCCTCCGTATGTTATCTATCTTGATCATGATAATCGTGAAATTGTTCTTGCTATTCGTGGATTAGATCTTTGGATGAAATCTGATTATATGATTTTGCGTGATAATCGGCTTGGTGGACAGATGTTTGATGGTGGGTATGTTCATCATGGTTTATTGAAATCTGCTGGTTGGTTGTTAGATCAGGAATCTGAGACTTTAAAGAAGTTATGGGTTGAGAATGGAAAGTGTTATAAAATGGTTTTTACAGGACATTCTTTAGGATCTGGTGTTGCTTCATTGATGACTATTTTGGTTGTTAATCATGGGCATAAACTTGGGGGAATTCCTAGAAATCTTGTTACTTGTTATGCTATTGCTCCTGCTAGATGTATGTCACTTAATTTGGCTGTCAAGTATGCTGATGTTATCCATTCTGTCATTCTTCAGGTTACTCATTCTTTCTTTTGCTTCTTATCTTAAGCTTCTAATTTGGGTTAATAATGAGGTGTTCATTCGAATCATCGGGTTGATTTCGGGTTAAGTGTTTCGGGTCGGTTCAAAATCGGGTTTTGTGTTCATATTGGTTTTTTACATAATTGTAGATCTATTTTTGAGTCGGGTCAAATCGGGTTCGGTTATAATGTCGGGTGTCTGTCGGGTTATCGGGTCTGTTTTGGATAACTTAATATGGTGTGTTTTTGATTTCATTGCATGATTTACTCTCGGAGTATATAACATATGTTGGGGTTTTTCAATCGTAGTTATAAAAATGCGGTAAATATTAACTGGGCCGTCTTTAAGGGTGGGCAAGAGGGACCGTCGCCTAGGATCTTATGAAAAAAGTAACACAAATTCTTACTTGAGACCGTATACAATAGACGTCTCAAGTTTTGGGGCTGGTCCAATTATAAATTAAAAAAACGCAAATTCTTGTGAGAGACCATCTCGGATTGGGTCGGCCCATAAAAGAAATTATAAAGTAAGAGTATGAATTAAGCTATAATGGGCTGGGCTAGGCCTGAGCTCAAAGAGACGGTCAAGACTGCCTGTTAAAAATAAACCAGTAAGTCTCATGGGAGACGGTCTATTCTATAGACGGAATCCATGAAGCCCAGCCCAAAATATAACATAGTATATTTGGGGTTATAATAAATTATTTGGGGTTATAATAACTTATATTTGGGGTTATAGAATAGTATATTCGTTATTATAATACCTTACATTTAGGATTATAACATAATATAACATAATATAATTGATATTATAATAAAAAATATCAGTTAAGGGAAATGGGCTGGCCCAATTTTGTGGTCTATCCTATAGATCGTCTCTTGTGAGATTTTGTGAAAATAAACTGATTGGTGATTTTGTAAGTAAAAAATGGAGATATGGGCTGAGCTCTTAAGAGATGTCTATACTATAGACGATCTTTCAAGAGAGGTCTGAGTAAGTAAAATTAATGGTTGTAGAAGGTCTATATAGGTTATAAATTGCAAAGGAAAAGGGTCTGAATGTGCTATTTTGCACAGGGCCTCAAAATATCTAGGGTCGACCCTACATATCGGTCGAAACCGTAAGATATTCCTTAATATCTTAATCTCCTGACAATCTTAGATGGCCATGCTTAGAAGGTGTTCTCTTCAACTTATTTTTTTGACTTATTACTTATTCTTATTGGAATCAGATCAGATCAGACCAGATCAGACCAGATCAGATCAGATCAGAACTATTCAGATCAGATCAGAAAGTTTCAGATCAGATCAGACCAGACCAGACCAGATCAGATCAGACCAGATCAGATCAGATCAGATCAGATCAGACCAGATCAGATCAGATCAGATCAGACCAGATCAGATCAGACCATACCATTATTAATATTAATATTAATATTAATATTAATATTAATATTAATATTATTATTATTATTATTATTGTTAATATTATTATTAATATTAATATTGTTAGTATAATATATTATTATTATTATTATTATTATTTAAATTTATTATTATTATTACTTATTACTAATTATTATTAATTAATTAATTACTTAATTAATAAAATAATTAATAAATAAATATATAAATAATATTTTTAATAATATAAATAATGTAATAATATTATTATGTTAATTTATTTATTAATTAACAATATTTTTTAATTAATTAATTAATTAGATAATAATAATATAAATGACTATTTAATAATTATAATAATGTTAATGACATTATTATTAATTTATTTTTTAATTAATTAATTAAATAATATAAGTATTTATTAATTAAATTATGAATTAGATACTAATAGTAATAATAATAATAATAATTATAACAATAATAATAAAAATAATAATAATAATAATAATAATAATAATAATAATAATAATAATAATAATAATAATAATAATAATAATAATAATAATAATAATAATAATAATAATAATAATAATAATAATAATAATATAAAAGTAATAATAAAAACAATAATGATAATAATATAAAAATAAAAATAATGAAAATAATAATAAGAATAATATAATAATAATAATATATAATAATAATAACTAATAATAATAATAATAATTATTATTATTATTATTATTAGATTAATAATAATAATAATTTAATAATAATAATATTCATAATAATAATAATAATAATAATAATAATAATAATAATAATAATAATAATAATAATAATAATAATAATAACTTTATGAAATCAAATCAGATCAGACCAGATCAGACCAGATCAGATCAGACCAGATCAGACCAGACCAGATCAGATCAGATCAGATCAGACCAGATCAGACCAGATCAGAAAGATTCAGATCAGATCAGACTGAATCAGACCAGATCAGACCAGATCAGATCAGATCAGATCAGACCTTAGTAAATTCAGACCTTATCCAATCAGATCAGACGAAGAGAACAGGCCCTTAATCTCCTTTAACAATCTTATTTTTTCACTAAATTCATTCCATTATATTTCCATTTGAACATGTGGTATTATGTGGTGATGGAAATTTGTGAATATAATTTTCATTTTATGGTTAAACTCTCATTACCATAGGAATGACATAGTATATATCATCAATATTTACACTATAAATTATTTTCATTACCACTAATTAGTGACGCGGAAGGATTTTTACGGGGTAGTCTGGCATATGTTTTATAAGCATACGAAAGAATATTTCAGGTTTTCCAAGATACTAATAAATGGGTTTTCGATTGACAACTGTTAGTAGTAACCATAACAAGTAAAACTGTTAGTAGAAACTCATTTTGTGGGATAAAGACTAAATAAATGTTCTCATAGTCATATATTCAAAAAAAAAAAAAAAAAAAAATGTTCTCATAGTCATACTCATATTTATAGGTACTGAGCTTAGAGTTTAACCCATCTCGGACCATTCAATCAAAGGCTTACAACTCTAAACCCAAGTTTTTTTTTTCCTTTTCATGGTATGCACTTAGGGGTGTTTAATGTGTCGGACCCCATTTTGAGCCCTTACGGCCCGTTTTTAGAAGGGCCTTGTAAAGACCGGGCCGAAAACGACTTATACTTCTTCCGAATCAGTTTTCTTGTTCCATTTGACTTTTTACGGATTTTAAGGGTTGAGTGGGGTCCATTAAAAAAGTGGTAGTTGGGTATCTTAATTGATTAAATTAATTGTAGAGGTGGTAGTTAGGTAATCGGAGTTGGAAAGTGGGAGTATTTAGGTAAAAAAAAGATAGACAAAAACGGAAATTGGACAATTGGTATGGTTATGCCAAATAAGGAAATGGGACAAGTAAACTGATTCGGAGGGAGTACTATAATTAAAATAAAGCGGGCTGGGCTCAATAAGGGCCGAAAACGAGCCTTTGTAAATAGTATAATTTATTTATGTATAATTTAAATATTATAAATGACAATGTCAATGAAATTATTAATGTTTTTTCAATTTCAATGATCATTTAATGATTTAATTGTTATAAATTGATAAATTGAGCTTAAAATAATTTTTAGTAGTAATTACGGGCTGGGTTGGGCTGGACTGGGCTGTGAAAGCCTATATTAATTTTAAAGGCCCTTATCCAGTCCAACCCATATTACTTAAGTCTGACCCTACCCTTATCCGGCTTATTAAACGCGTACGCGCCTATATACAGGTCAAGTTTTTGGCCCTTCTTCGGTGAAGCTATTGCATTTTCTTAATTGATTACATGCTTTTCCTTGGAACTGTCATGGCATAACTTGACAAAGTTCATTGCTATCTGCAAATAACCTCACGACAATATATTATTGCTTTGATTTAGGATGACTTTTTACCAAGAACGCCCACTCCATTAGAAGATATCTTCAGTTCAATCTTCTGGTTAGTCATATTCCTCATTCTTAAAAAATAAATTTTGTTCAAGTTGTTTATATAGATATCGCGTTCTGGGTATGAGTTGCCGAGGGACTCCTTTTGGCCGCGCTCTTCTTTATGTGTATGAGTTGCCGTCGTCCTTCCCTCCCCAGATCCTATCTATGGTTTTCTATGAGTGGGATACACTGGGTAGCGAGTTTGTCATTCATCTCTCAAACCGGGCTTTAAATGCTTTCAACAGTTTGCCCTGTTTGATGTTTTGGATTTGCTTGAGAGACACCTTTATACCAGAAGATTTGAAGCTTAGAGATCCAAGAAGACTATATGCTCCCGGACGAATGTACCATATTGTAGAACGGAAGTTTTGCAGGTAAGGACTTATTGTAAATGCCAGCATATTTACTGGAAAACACCAGTTGCACACACTTCATAAGCTAAAGATATATACTATCCCAAAACTATATGATAATGGGAAAAAGTCTCCAATAGCTTATAAAGTGTACACATCATTTTTAATTTATCAATGTGGGATAAACCATCCCCACTGACACTTCTCGTAGTATTAAAAATGATTGCTAAGGCTCTTTGAACTACGCTCTATGGAGCTAATTACGTTCATAAGCTCCTTAGCCTAATTAATCAGTATATTTTGTCGAGGTGGGATCTTGTCTGATGTGTAAAGTATTTCCAGCATTCGATAGCTATGTATTTTACCATGTTAATTCTCAGATGTGGAAGGTTTCCTCCAGAAGTGAGAACAGCTATTCCTGTTGAAGGCAGATTTGAGCATATCGTGTTGTCCTGTAATGCTACATCTGATCATGGAATTATGTGGATCCAAAAAGAAGCAGAGAAAGCTTTAGAAGTAAGTTCAACTCTAGTGTCACATGATTCTCTAATCGAAAAAAAAATTATGGTCGATTTTAGGCTATTTTTGAACTATTTTGTGTGAATACTAGCGAATTATGTTTTACTAGTAAATCGATCAAAGCTCTGAATAAAAAGGTAATACCGAACAATGGATTAGACTTATGTAAACAATGTCTCTCCCTTACAATTTCGGACTGCTTTTATGAGCGGGATATACTCGTTAGTCATTAACGGTGCTTTAATGAGGGGGATCAGTGTAACATGATTCGTTGGTTAATTCGCTTTTTGAATTTGCAATTCACTCAAATTTGTCCAAAAATAGCCCAAAACTGACCATAATTCGCTTTTTTCGATTCATGATTCGTGAGGAGATTAGCGAATTATGCGCACATTAAGCGGGATATACTAGTTAGTAATTACCGGTGCTTTAATGAGTGGGATATATTGGTAAGTCATTAACAATACTTGATTGGGTGAAAGAACATGGTTTTGGGTTTGTAAACCAAACATTTGAAATTGACTAGCACAGTTAACACCCCCCATGTCTCTAGAGCGTAGTGCAAAAATGTGATTTCGGTTGTGATAGCATTAATAGTCGCAAACCGATTTTCACACTTGTATCGGACTAATGTCGACAACCTAAAGTCGGTGTTTACCGTCTTTTGTTGATGACAAGAATTTGAGACATTACACGATTTTCAGATAATGAAGGAGTGTGCTGCTGAGACGATAACAAGTCCTCCAAGAGTGCAAAGAATCAAGAGGTTGCAAACTATCGAAGAGGAACACAAGGATGCTTTGGAAAGAGCCGTAACTCTCAAAGTGCCTCATGCAGTATCTTTCGACAAGGATTCTTCAGATAACGCTAACACTCGACAGGTTGAGGCGGAGAATGCACATTTATCCGGTGATGAGCCTACCGAAACTCTGCCAAAATCGAGTGGTGGGAAAGCTAACTGGGATCAATTGGTAGAAAATCTATTCAATAAACCGGAAGCTGGGCAAATGCATCTTCAAAGAGCGGAAGTTGCACAAGAATCCCAAAACTCGTGATCTTTTACCACGTCGACTTTTTTGTGCAAGTTTGTAGATTATTTGGTGTAAATTGCAATTCCATTGCCTCAAATTGTATTGTATTGTATCATTGATGAGTGTAGAGTGTATAGTCTTAGTGAGAAAGCAATGTGGTTCATTTATTTATTCTTTTTGACAAGTAATTTTTTGTTTTTTAATTTTTGTGTATCGTATGTCTAGAGGTGTTTATTTAAGTCAATATGTCGATTTTGGGTCAAGTGTTTCAGATCGGTTTAAAATCAGATTTGTGTCAGTGTACGTTTTTGCATAATTATAAATTTATTTTTGAAGCCGAGTCAAATCAGGTTTAGATAATCTATTTTGAAGCATTCTAATTGTATTTGTTATCGAGGAATAACAAGAATTTGCTTGAGAAAGTATGCTAATTTGTTATGTGAATTATACACTCTACACTCATCAATGATACAATATTTGCTTTTTTTATAAAATAAGTCTAGTATAATTTTATTTTATATTTACTTTTTTAATTTTTTAAGTTAAATAACTTGTTATAAAGTTATGTTGATGCATTCTTAGCAAACACTCTTTATAATTAGAATTATTCATATTTAATCAAAAATTGAGATTATTGTAAGAAAAACAATAAAAAAATTGGAAGATTATATAGGATAATTATTCTAAATTCTAATTAATATATTTAAATTAATTTTTATGTCATCCAGGCATTATGCAGGCACAAATTGTTGAGGCAAAAGTTAAGTACTTCCTTCCTTAATATTTCCTATATAAGAATTATACGTACTATATATCTTTCAAGCTTATTTTATATATTGGGATTAATGTGTTAGAAAAAAATAGTCAAGTAAAATCTTATTTAAATTGTCTAATTAAATACTTGCATAATATCAAATTTTTGTAATTTTTAGTTAAACATAGCTTAAGATATAAATTTTCAAAGTTACACATATAATTACATAAAAGTGATACTTCTTCCGTTCCATTTACTTGCTACATTTGACTTTTTACGCAATTCAATGCATTATTTTGATCATTTATATATTGAATTATACACATCTAAAAATTATAAAAAATTAATATGATGAAAGTATACGATTAAACGGTTCAAATAAGATTCCACTTGACTATATTTTTTTCTTACACATTACCCGCAATATATAAGATAAGCTTGAACGATGAATAGCGTCAATAATAAAAATGTAGCGAGTATTTCAGAACGGAGAAAATATGTAGCAAATATAATGAAACAGACAAATTAAAAAATTGCAAAATTCAAAGGCGGACGTGGGATTAGTTAGGCGGAACATTTGGCGTACATAAAGAATCCAGCCCATAAAAATTCTCTTGGTACAAGACTACTCAATCTATCTATATATTGCTATAATACAGCCACATAGCCCTATTTTCTTTTATATGGAAATTAAAAAACAGTCTCTCCAGAAATCGTTACTTTGAGAGACATATTATAAGTTTAATCCATTAATTATTAGTATCTATTTACTGTATTTATAATGTATCTACTTATATTATTTATAATGCTTACTTATCGTATCCATAATGTCTACTTTTAATATCATTAATGTTTACTTATATCATTTTAAAAACGCACTTACAATATTTTAAAAAATATATAATGGGCCGGCCCAGTTAGAAATGGTCTCTCAAAAAGAACGTCTCTCACAATAATTTTGTGATTAAAGAACTAAGTACAATAAATTAAAGTAATAAATTATTGAAGGAGAACATCGAGAGTAGAAGTGTTCTAAACAAACCTGATGACTCGATTTTTATTCGACCTTATAATTGAACCATATTTAATCTGACTTCAAAATGAATTTAAAATTATGTAAAAGTTGATATGGACTAAAAACCCAATTTTAGATTGAAAAGAAATACATGATATAAAATCGATCCAGTAATCCAAATAAGCACCTATAATCAAGAATAATAGTTAAGAGTTTTATATTCAGTCTGACGAATTAAAATGAAAAATAGAGCAAATTGGGTGCAGGGCCGTCGAATGGCAAGTGCAAAGCGGTCAACCGCCCAGGGCCCCGTGTTTTTTAGGGTCCAAAAAACTTATTTTTATGTATATAAGTGATATTAATTTGAATCAAATCTATATATATAATACATTTTTTTTTGCTAAATAATACTCCCTCCGTTCCTTTTTGATGTTCCTATTTGGGTTTTTCACCAAGATTAAGAAAAGTGGAATCTTTGGTGGTAGTGGGTATTATTTTAATTATATAATAGTAGGAAGTAATGATTTTATTGGAAGTATGGAGAGAAAAAATAATTAAATAATAGTGTAATGTAATGATTGTATTGGAAGTATGAGAGAGAAAATAATTAAATAGTAGTGTGAAGTAAGAAAAGTGGGGTTTTAAGGGGTAAAAGTGGGATGAAAACTTTCCAAAAAAGGAAAGTATTCTAAAGTGGAAAAACTTATGGAACTACCCGTTTTAGTAAGGTGGAAAAACAAAAAGGAACGGAGGGAGTATGAGTTCTTAGTGTTTTTTATGTAAAGTAGATTAAATATTAACAATAAAAAACAAAAGATGTATTATATTATGCGTTATGTCTTAAGTTTTAGGGGCCCATTTTTATCTTTTGCTCTGGGGCCCAAAAATGAACGAGACGGCCCTGATTGGGTGCACAAAAAGCAGTTAGTAGTGGTTGGAATTTATTCCTCTTGGCTCTTCCTATCCCACACTTATTTAGTCTTACCCTCTATACCCAACAGAATCTCTCTTCTTCCCCTTTCTCTTTCTCTTGCTCTTGCTCTCTTTGAGGTTAGTGGGTTCATTTTCTGTACTTTTTACTATGCAATTTTACTTTGTTTCTTCATTATGATGTTATTTAATCAATTTGCTTAAACACCCACAATTGGGATTTTTGAATTTTGAACTTGATTCTAGGTTTCAACTTGGATAATTTCTCAAAACATTGATAGTATATGTACTTCCACTTACTATTTTTCTTTATTTGCTCATTTTTTGATTAGAATTTGGATGAGATTGTATAATTAATTGACCCATGAACATGGATTGTGTGTGTGATTCATCGTCATCATCAACCCAATATTCCGCTTGAAAAACATGGTCCCGCTTAAAAAACATGGTCCGGGTGAGGGAATGTGACGGACAATCCATACCCGTAAGAGGGAATACTAGAGGAATGTGGTCGATTTTACCCCAGATGGTGAGAGCCCTGCAAAGAGAGGAATCAATTAGCACAGTTGCTTAGAGATGTGTGTGATTATAATCAGTAATGAATGATGCTTTGGTTTGATTGACATAGATGGAGTGGTTGTTTATGAGCCACTAGTAAAGGATTTCATAGGTATTGTTTTCAGATTATAATTGATGATATATAAATGGCTGATCAAATCATATACAATCCTTATTTAGGTGAAGTTGTAAATATGTTTGTAAATACAATTTTATTATGGATTTGGGTAAAGTTGGGTATACCCTATCTCAAACCCCATTAAAGTAGAAGCCACTAATGTTATTGGGGTGATGGAATTGTTACAGTATACTCCATCCAATGCATTTTAATTGTCCCATTTGTTTTTTCGCACTTGAGGTAACATTTTAGACTCGTTGATATGAATAATCCTTGCATTGAGATTTGAGACGAATCAAACAAGATCTCACATGACTATGTTTTAACTTATAGATTAAGAATAAAACACAAATTAAAAGGGATTGATGAATAGTGTGTAAAAGCAAATGGAACAATTGAAATGAATTGGAGGGAGTATAACATATTCTAGGGCGTTAACCATAAGCTTAAGCTTTTGGTTGAGTTGGTTCCTTGACATGATATCAGTAGTCAATGTGACAAGAAGGTGAAATCTCAACATGTTGTAAACCAACTCTATCTAAAGCCTAAGCTTATGGTTAAGGCCCAAGGATATATTATATATTGTAATAGGAATAGAATGAAAAGGTTTTACAAGTGATTGTATTTGAATAGGGTTTATAAGAACACCTTCATAAGCACCGACAGATTCGAACCCTCGACTTCTTGTAAAACTATACTCTTAGTCACCAAATTACATCTTTTGTTGTACAAATTAGAAATTATTTTAGATTTATAAAATGACCCAAAAACTTTCAGGGCGTGAGCCCCTTTAGGTCTTATAGAAAATCCGTCTCTTTCATAAGTAGGAACCGAGAGGCGATATCCTGGGAAGTCACAAGAGCACGTGTAAAACGGGATTAGCACAAGAACATGATTGTAGTCTTGTAGATTGGATTAGTGTGAAATGTGATTACTTAGTTTTATTATTTTGTACTCCCTCCATTTCTTTTCACGCGTCCCATTTGCTTTTTATACGTTTGCCAATGCACTAATCAATCATTAATATCTCTAATTGTGCATAATTAAAAATTATACAAAATACATATTAATACACCTTATGTTGAAATGAATCAAACAAGATCTCATTTGACTGTGTTTTAATTTATAGATTAAGAATAAATTACAAATTGAGAATGGTTGATGACTAGTACTCAAAAAAGCAAATGGAACGTTTGAAAAGAAACGGAGGGAATATGTAAATTGCTTGCACTCCTTGATGAAAAGTGGCTAGTAACATATTGTGTCCTGGTTTCCCAAATGAAATTTTGTCTTTGGTGAGCTGCTGTTTTTTTTACCTTTCATTAGCCTGCCGTGGTAATTACTCATGATTTGTTTTTGTTCCAACAGCGAACTTTTTAAGAAATGTCACACAAGGTATTCCGCTTGAACGTGTAATCCTCGATGGCACTAATCCCTAGTAAAGTATTAAGATATCCTGCTGTTTTAGATCAAGCTGCTAATTCTAATCGACAAGCAACTTTATGTTCCATTCCTGATTCACCAAGATCACATTTTCACAGTGGAAGTCAAGTATTTAGCTTAAGAAGATCTAGAAGTGAACATCACGATGAAGCCAGGCCAAATCATTCATCTAACAGTGTATGGAGCCCATGCAGAATACATATTAGCTATGCTAAATTTCGGAGATTGTTAGTACAATGCCACTCGACAGGAACTCCTCAGACGAAATCGAGAGAAGACAATAGATATACCGGTGAATGTGCTGATATAATTGGGTATTGTAAATAGCAATTTATATGCATGGATTTTCTAGTCTTTGACATTTTATGAAATCGGGTGGCTATTGTCGTTCCACCCTAGTTTTCTCCATTCATGCGTTCAACCAATGTTACATAATTCGCTGGTTAATTCGTTTTTCAAATTTGTGATTCGTTTAAAATGACCAAATAATAGCCTAAAACCGACCATAATTCGTTTTTTCCGATTCGCGATAAGGAAGTTAGTGAATCATGTGACACTGCTTCCAACATAGATATTGCCTCATCCAGCATTTCAGAAGCTCTTGTTGTAGTTCTATGGAATGTAACTGTTACTGACCATAATTTTTTTTTTTTGTACAGCAGAGAGGGAAGCGATGAGAAGGATAATCAAAAATCTTCTGGAGGCCAAAAGCTAGCTTCTACAAATCAAGGACTTTCCGATGCCTATAAATATGCTTATAATGATGCCAAGCTTGTTAATGAAAGAGCACGTCAAGATATAGTCCTACTTTCTCGGTAATGTCGATAGTTTGATTTGTTGTGTTCTTTTCTGTTTACTTCAGCTGATCTACTGTGTCGTAAGTAAACAAATATAGTCCTACTTTCTCGGTAAGATAATCCGAAGATATTTGAGCATAATGGACACGATTAACATTATCTTCGGATTGCCATTGACTGATAAAGGATATACAGGTTTAACTACTTATACTGTTAATTATGGTATTCATGGTAGTGTTGACGTATTTCCCTTGGGATATATATGAACTTTTCAACCATGCTCGTGTCTTTTTGGTTCACCAACTATTTAGTGTTAAAAGTTGTTAAACCTAGAGATTAACGGTTATGGGTATCTGTTTCTGGGTGCTATCACTGCTATGGTAATGTTCCGTAAACTTCTTAGTTCTTATTCGTTACATACTTACATTTATTATGTTCTCTTTGCAGTGGCCTACGTAGCCTTGATGCTCGTGCACGTCAGGATGTAGCTATCCTAGGTTCCGAGTTTCTCAAGCTAGATGGTGAGTGTATAAGCATATTTGTTATTGACAACATCAAAGAGACTGGCTAGTAAAGTTTATCAAGTGATTACTTAGTTGGTTACAAAGTGAGGCTTTTAAATTTTTGGAGTAAATGTTATAACCTGAAGCTAAAATTTCACTGTCAAAGAAATAATCTATCATATTTCCAATTCATCTCACCTTTTACCAAGTAGAAATTTCGGTGTTGACGTATCATTTCAGACATCATCATCATCAAGCCAATATTCCGCTCGAAAACGGGGTTTGGGATCATTTCAGACAACTTCCTTCAAATGTCATCATAATTTCATTTTAGAATGTCAAACTTTTATTTTTTGTTGTGAAATGTGTGATTTATTTTTCTAAAGAATTCCTGCTTAACATATAGTTGTCCTGGAATGATTTGTTTTTCATCTTTTGTGCATAAAATAGCTCGGGCGAGGGAAGATACTGAAAAGATTGATTATGATGTCAAGAGAAAGGCTGAATACCTTCATCACATTGCTACAGTATGTAGATCATTATATATATTAAGATTTTATTTTTTTCATCCTTTGGATATCTAACTTGATATTTAATTGTTTCTAATCTTATCAGATTCTTAAGGACAAAGCAAAATCGAGGTTAAAGACCGCAGCAGATCAACACTGGAGTGATGGAGCATTAGAGGTGTGTCTTACAATTTCTTATAAATCTTCCCATGAAACTAAATAGTATTTTGTGCATGCATTATTAACATTTTCATTGCATTAGTCATATTCCGGAATGTTTTCTGTCTAATGTTGACCTTTAAGTCGCACCCAATTGTATACTCGAAATTCCCTGTCAAATATTTAGTATAACGTCTAAACCGAGCTCTTATCATGCAATTCTTGAGAGTTTGTATGAACAATAGGAATGGGAAATTGATCCTTGACTGTCCGCTTTTTAACCTCCCTATAATCCACACATAATCGTCAAGAGCGATCAGATATCCTTCTTACTAAGCAAGACTACGTAGGAGTCAAAGTGACTATTACCGAGTTTTACCTTGGCTTGCATGTTAATAAATTTCGTAAGGTTTTTGAAGAATTGAAGACTACATTTCACTTTCGACTTTTAACTTTCGAGTATATGGCTAAGCAAAGGGAGGCAAAGGATATTTATTCTCTCTCTATTTTTTGCATATACTTAAAAGGAGACTGATTTTAACTTACGTCTCTTCTGATATAGGCTGATTTACGACGGGCTGACCTCCGTGCCAAGAAACGCGCAATGGAAGATACCCTTATGGCACTAGAGGTGAATAACATTTGCATATTTTTACAGCATAAGTGCCTTTTTGTGATATTTCATGTCGGAGCATCGTTACATTCGAACTTTTGTTTCGAAATAATCCCAACTTCTGGGATCCTCTCAAAACAGTCTTAGCTCATGTGTAACTTTCTATTTCCGGTACTCTTATGAGTTATGAGTTAAAGATTAGTTAGTTTACTATGAGCAGACGAGTAATAGTTTGGATTGTTCCTATTAATTTTTCATTTTATGCTATATACATTTGTGAACTGAAAGCTTAGAAGTTTCGTCTTGCAGTTTGTGAAGAACATCCACGATATTATGGTTAGCAAGATGTACAATTTGTAAGTCCTTTGCCGAGGAATAGTTCTTTGCATCTAATTGAACGTTCTATTGATTTTCCCTCTCGACCTTAGCCCTATACGCAGGAAAAATGGATCTCTGTCTCAAAATATAATGCTCGAAAAGAATGGAAAAGCTCTTGATTTCTTTCCGGGTGAAGTGTCGAATGATCGTATTTCTGCTATTCAGGTAGCCTTTAATTTATTGAAGCAATTGCAACATTCGACAATCAACAATAATAAAGTTGTAAGGTAAGTTTGAAGTCTGATTAACGGGAACTTTGGTTTACAGGAAGCGTATTGGAGTATGGCAGCTGCACTTTCCGAAGCTGATGGAGTTGACTACACCGATCCAGAAGAGGTTTGAAAATACTACTATTGTTTTGAACTATGTTACATGGACTCGGGTACTGATGTTGGATACTGGTACGTGTCCAAGTGTCGGAGACGTCTAAATATACAGTTTTACACCTACATGAAGTATCCAAGTGCCATACCAATGTCCAAGCAGCAAGAATTGGACACGTGTGCATGAAGCAAAATGAAGAGTCCGAGTAACATAGGTTTTGAATGTCACAATATATTGTATTAACTCGTTTTTTCACACTTAATTTCAGCTCGAGCTGTTAATTACTACGCTCATAGACCTTGATGCTATGGATGGTAAATCTAGCGTATCGCTCCTGGCTGAATGTTCTAGCTCTCCGGATGTTAATACCAGGTATCTGCATCTTCGATTTTACACTAAAATATACTCCACATCATGACATTGATTTTCATCGGGAGATTCTATAACGATAGTGATTTCGTAATTCAGGCAAGCATTGGCTAACGCTCTAGCAGCAGCTCCGTCGATGTGGACACTTGGGAATGCTGGCATGGGAGCATTGCAGGTTCACTCATCATTTCATTTATTTAACTGAATTGCTAACACCAAATAATGTCAAGAAACCAACTCAACTAAAAGTTTAAGCTGATGGTTGAGGCCTTAGGATATATTATGTGCTCTAACACGCCCCTACACACGAGAGCCTTTAGGTTAGAAGTTTGGATGCAACACAAGCCCCCTTATACAGATGCCGAATATTCTACTTTAAATGAAGGGTGATTGAGATTCGAACCCGTAACCTCTTCTCATGTTGGCTTCAGTACCATGTCAAGAAATCAACTTAACCAAAAGGTTAAGCTGATAGTTGAGGCGCCATGATATATTATATATACTCTAATAAATAATACTCGTAGTCCTTCGAATTACAGTGAATAATAATTAGCGGCGGAGCTAAGTGAGGGCACACGGGGTCAAGTGCCCCTAGGCATTTTTTTTTTTAAATTCAAAGTAGACTTTTATTGGTAATAGTAAAAGTATATAATTAATACTGAAGTCTTTTGATGATAAACACTCCTCATTTTAGTAATTTTTTCTTAATTATTTATGTTATCTAATTTTTTTAATTAGGATAATTGATTTATTTTGTTCCATTTCCTTTTATAGTATGCCGTATTTAAAATTTTTGCAAGTAAGGTTAAAATAGTTGTTAATATTACAAATGAAACATTCCCGAAATTTCGTCATTAGTTGGTGCCCCCTACATCTCCGAACCCTGAATCCGCCACTGATAATAATGATGTTGCAGAGATTGGCGGAAGATAGCGACCCTGCGGTGGCGGCCGCTGCGTCAATGGCCATCAATGAGCTGAAGCAACAATGGGAAATCCAAGAGGGTGATAGCTGGAGGTTCATGCTTGATAACAATGGTACACAACAGGATGGTGAAAAACATAATTTTTAGTACTTAATTATTTTTACTAATTTACTACTAATTTAATTTCTAATTCCAAAGAGTTCCTTATTATTGTGTATTTCTGTTTAATTTTTCTGTTTATGTAAAAATGAAATGATTTTATTTTATTTTTTATCATGAGTAAAAGAAAAGAAAGAAAAATGATGATTTATTATGTAGTTGGTCAAATATTGTGGGGTCTTATATTAAGATATTATCACTATAATATGTAAAGTTGAAGGAACCTTTAAAAGATCCAATAGTTTTTTACATTGAAAACTAAAGGGTGATATTAAGATATATGAGTGTTATCCCATTTATTTGTGAGTCTCAGAGCAAAAGATAAAAATGGCCCATTAATGAACTAAGATGGATGTTCTACAAACTATTGATGAAGAGTAAGGAAGAAATAGGTTACCTTATTCATAGAAAATCTGGTACACCTTTAGATGAAGATGCCCCTTTAAGTTCGAACTTTTCTAAGATAAGCGAAAGTTGGAACCTTTAGAAGCAGATGAGGCAAAGTTCGGACCTTTCAAATCAAATTTTCCTAATAAAAAATGTAATTTATATATAAATTTAATTCAACTTAATATCACTTATATACATAAAAATAAGTTTTTTAGACCCTTAAAAATTTAAAATCCTAGGCAGTGGCATACTTTGCTCTTGCTAATTGACAGCTCATACATGAGGTAGGTCTTATATTACAATTTGCCTACAAATTGTCATGCCATCAACATAAACAATTAAGCTATATAGATAAGATGTATTTAAACAAATTGTTAAAACTAGAATCCAAGAGAATGACAACAAGTAGACTTAATAATATATCTAGCTTATGGACCTTCAAGGTTTGGAAATCCCATTTTAAAGAAATTCTATGTAACCCTTTCATAAAATTATATATAAAATTATTAGTGGCTCGCACTTTGACGGCGTTTAAAAGGTTAAATGTAAATCTATGCTCCATGTAGTCCATCCCCACTAAGGATGCGTTTGGATAGAAGAAAATAAACGAAAAAAAATAGATATATTAGAGAGATGAATAATCCCTTGTTTGAACAACAAACTAAAGGAAAGAGAAGTGATTTGGAGGAAATGGATGAATTCTAATTTCCGTCATTTTGCTTCTCTTTCCTCCTAAACAAACAAGAGCTACTTTCTTTGTATTTCTCTATCCTTTCTTTATTTTCACCTTAAAATTGTTATCTAAATATAGTATCAAAAATTAAGCCCTTGAAATTATAATTTTTCTTAGTATAAAATAGGAAAATTTACCTAGAATAATCCAACATTTTTATGATTTTCTTACAATAATTTCACATATTGGTTAACGATAAATAATCCCAACTTTAGAGGGTATTTTCCTATAGTAAACTTGGGTGACCCGATGACCTACTATAGCAGACAATTCGTCAAAAAAATAAATTTAAAATTAATTTAAAATTAGAGATAATTTTTTAAAATTTACATAAAAAAGTTCTAAATAATAATAAAAAAATCATAATTTTTTTCACACTTTTTTTACATTTTTTTTGACATTGTATAATCTTTTTTTTTCTAGAAAAAACTTGCTATAGCAAGTCATCTTGTTACTGGGTTTACTCTAGAAAAATATCTCCAAAGTTGAGATTATTTATGGTTAATCAATAAATGAAATTATTGTAGAAAAATCATTAAAAAAAATTAAATTATTTTACATAAATTTTCCTGTTAAACATGAATAAAAAATTAACATTTAATTATCCCAACGCTATTAATAACTTCTATCTAAAGAGTGTATAAGAGCCAAATATAACAATATAATCCTACCCTAGGCCCCTTAAATTAAATAATATAATATCTACCATAAGACACTAACCAAAGAATAATAAATAAAAAACTAGTAGCAACACCCTGCAAAATGCTATTACACTATAATACTCCATAAAATAGCAATTACCATACCTAGAAACACCTACCCCCTCATATTAAAAAATTCCATTCTATTGAATTCTATTCCTATTTATTTAACTCCCTAGATTTATTTCCTCAAATACATAACATAACCCATCAACAAAACTCCTCCCTTTAAAACATAACATAAAGTTCTAGTTCCATTTTCACTAAATTAAACTCTTTTTTTTTTTTTTTTTTTTCCTTATCTCGACTCCAGCCCAGAGGGGTCTTTGAGGGTGTACGAGGTGATCGACCGCACAGGGCCCCACTTTTTTAAATTTATTGATAAAATATATATTATATTTACTATAAATAAGAAACACAAAAAATTTAGCATAGGGCCCCCAAATTTTGGCTTCAGTACCATGTCAAGAAATCAACTTAACCAAAAGGTTAAGCTGATAGTTGAGGCGCCATGATATATTATATATACTCTAATAAATAATACTCGTAGTCCTTCGAATTACAGTGAATAATAATTAGCGGCGGAGCTAAGTGAGGGCACACGGGGTCAAGTGCCCCTAGGCGTTTTTTTTTTAAATTCAAAGTAGACTTTTATTGGTAATAGTAAAAGTATAAAATTAATACTGAAGTCTTTTGATAATAAACACTCCTCATTTTAGTAATTTTTTCTTATTTATTTATGTTATCTAATTTTTTAATTAGGATAATTGATTTATTTTGTTTCATTTCCTTTTATAGTATACCGTATTTAAAATTTTTGCAAGTAAGGTTAAAATAGTTTTTAATTTTACAAATGAAACATTCCCGAAATTTCGTCATTAGTTGGTGCCCCCTACATCTCCGAACCCTGAATCCGCCACTGATAATAATGATGTCGCAGAGATTGGCGGAAGATAGCGACCCTGCGGTGGCGGCCGCTGCGTCAATGGCCATCAATGAGCTGAAGCAACAATGGGAAATCCAAGAGGGTGATAGCTGGAGGTTCATGCTTGATAACAATGGTACACAACAGGATGGTGGCTTCATAAGTTAAAAATTATGAATGGATGGTGGAAAACATAATTTTTAGTACTTAATTATTTTTACTAATTTACTACTAATTTAATTTCTAATTCCAAAGAATTCCTTATTATTGTGTATTTCTGTTTAATTATTCTGTTTATGTAAAAATGAAATGATTTTATTTTATTTTTTTATCATGAGTAAAAGAAAAGAAAGAAAAATGATGATTTATTATGTAGTTGGTCAAATATTGTGGGGTCTTAAATTAAGATATTATCACTATAATATGTAAAGTTGAAGGAACCTTTAAAAGATCCAATAGTTTTTTACATTGAAAACTAAAGGGTGATATTTAGATATATGAGTGTCATCCCATTTAAAAAAAATGACCCTTAAAAACATAAGCCGTAATGACTAATATAATACATTTTTTATTTTTTATTGTTAATATTTAAACTACTTTATATAAAAAGTACTAAAACTCATACTCCCTCCGGTCCATTTTACTTGTCCCATTTGACCAAACACGGATTTTAAGGTAGTAGTGGAGTTCATTGGAAAAGGTGGTAGTTGGGTATTTTAATTGATTAAATTAATTGTAAAGGTGGTAGTGGAGTATTGGGAATCGGAAAAATGGGGGTATTTAGGTAAAAAAAAGATAGCCAAAAAAGAAAATGTGACAAGTAATGTGGAATTACCAAAAAAGGAAATAGGACAAGTAAACTGGAACGGAGGGAGTATTACTTAATAAAAAATGTAAATTATGTATAAATTTAATTCAAATTAATATCACTTATATACATAAAAATAAGTTTTTTGGACTCTTAAAATTTTGGTATCCTGGACAGTAGCACACTTTGCCCTTGCTAATTGACAGCTAATACATGAGGTGGGTCTTATATTACAATTTGCCTACAAATTGTCATGCCATCAACATAAACAATTAAGCTATATAGATAAGATGTATTTAAACAAATTGTTAAAACTAGAATCCAAGAGAATGACAACAAAACATAGACAACACCAATTTGCAACAAGTAGACTTAATAATATATCTAGCTTATGGACCTTCACACTATGTTTGGATATCAAATTAGGAGAGAAAAGAAAGGAAAGGAAGGAGAAGGAAAGGAAGAGAAAGGAAGGGGAGGGAAAGAAAGGGAAAATACTACATGTTTGTATAGAAAGGAAAGGGAGGGGAAAGAAAGGAATTTCATTTTCCTTCCAAATCTTTCCTCTTATGGAGAGATTTTGATGTTAACAAAATGAAGGGAGTTAATCCCTTCAAATCCCTTCTCTCCAAATCTTCTCCTTCCCTTTTTGCTATCCAAACAAGGAAATTTCTATCCCTCCAAATCCTTTCTTTTCTTTTCCCTTCATTTCCCTCAATCCAAACAAGGCCTCAAGGTTTGGAAATCCCATTTTAAGGAAATTCTATGTAACCCTTTCATAAAATTATATATAAAATTATTAGTGACTCGCACTTTGACGGCGTTTAAAAGGTTAAATGTAAATCTATGCTTCATGTAGTCCATCTTCAATTAGGATGCGTTTGGATAGAAGAAAATAGAGAGAAAAAAATGAGATATATTAGAGAGATGAATGATCCCTTGTTGAATAATAAATTAGAGGATAGAGCTGTGATTTGGAGGAAATAGATGAATACTTTTAGGGAAATTATCAATGGTACCCCTATTTTATAACACTTTATCAATGGTACCCCTGTGTTTTTTTTTTAATTTCAATGGTTTCCCTACCTTTTTGAGCTAATTACAAACGTGATACTGTTCACCTTTTTTCGTTAAATTGACATAAAATGTCAATTAAAAGTGCTATAACATAGGGGTACCATTGATAATTTCCCATAATTTTATTAAAGCTTTAATCTATCCAAAACTGAAAAGATTTGAAGAAGGAATTCTAATCTCTGTCCTTTTACTTCTCTTTCCTCCTAAACAAACAAGAGTTACTTTCTTTGTATTTCTCTACCCTTTCTTTATTTTCACCAAACACAATATCAAAAATTAAGCCCTTTAAATTATAATTTTTTGTAATACTCCCGAATCATTTTAGATGTCCCATTTTCTTATTTGGCAAAATCATATCAATTGTCCCATTTGCTTTTTTGTCTATCTTTTTTTTACCTAAATATCTCCACTTTTCTAATTCCCAATACGACAATACCCAACTACCACCTTTACAATTAATTTAATCAATTAAAATACCCAACTACCACCTTTTTAATAGACCCCACACTACCCTTAATAACCGTAAAAACCCAAATGGAACATCTAAAATGATTCGAAGAGAGTATAAAATATAAATAAAAAATCAACATTCAATTATCCGAACGCTATTAATAACTTCAATCCAAAAAGAGTATATAAGAGCCAAATATAACAATATAATCCTACCCTAGGCCCCTTAAATTAAATAATATAATATCTACCATAAGACACTAACAAAAGAATAAATAAAAACTAGTAGCAACACCCTGCAAAATGCTGTTACACTATAATACTCCATAAAATAGCAATTACCATACCTAGAAACACCTACCCCTCATATTAAAAAATTCCATTCCATTGAATTCTATTCCTATTTATTTAACTCCCTAGATTTATTTCCTCAAATACATAACTTAACCCATCAACAAAACTCCTCCCTTTAAAACATAAACAAAAAGTTCTAGTTCCATTTTCACTAAATTAAACTCTTTTTTTTTCCTCATCACGACTCCAGCCCAGAGGGATCTTTGAGGGTGCGCGAGGTAATCGACCGCACAGGGCCCCTCTTTTTCCAGTATAAAACAAATATGTTAAATTTATTGATAAAATATATATTATATTTACTATAAATAAGACACACAAAAAATTTAGCACAGAGCCCCAATTTTCCCAAGACGGCTCTGCTCCAGCCTACCCAGTAATCCAAAAAAAGCGTAAGCATCTACGCAACTCGGGTAGACCATCCATTCTTCTCTCCTTTATTCCTTTTCATCGTCTTTTTCTTCTTCTTCTTCTTCTTCGTCTTTTGTGGTGCAAAAAAAAAAAAAAGTAAAATGAAGGGGAAAAAACAAAAGGGAAAGTGTTTTGAATGTGATTATATGGTAAATAATGAAAAGAAAAGGTATTTAATATTGGTGAATGTGTTGGGAAGTGCAGGAGCATTAAGATTTATAGTTAATGAAGAAGATACAGTTAATTCAGTTATTTTAACTGCTTTGAAATTGTATGCTAAACAAGCTAGGCTCCCTGCTTTGGGTTCTGACTCTTCCAAATTCCTGCTTTATTGTGCTAATCATGGATCTGATGGTATTTTCACTTTTCCTTTTTTCTTTTAATTTATTTTTTTGATTCGGGGAAAGGGATTGAATCTTTCGTGTAAGCGGTGAGAATCTAAAATACTTTGCGTGAAATTTAGTTAAAAATATGAGCAGGGCCGTCTCCAAACTTTTGAGGGCGACCCTTGTACGGAAATTAAATATGAGCTTTTAGAGTACATATTTAATTGGGCGGTTTGAAATCGGGTTTTGTGTTCATATTGTTTTTTGCATTATTCATAACTAATATAGAAACTCGTGCAATGCACGATTTATGAGTATAAAATAAATAAAAATATAATTTTACATAATAATGCAAGTATATATTATCATGATTAAGTTATTGAATACTTGACTTTTTAACGCAAAAACTAAATGATCATTTTTAAAAAATTATTAATAGGTCAGATATATAAAATTGTTTTAATAGCTTTTAAATAGATACTTTACCTAATTTAGCTTCAATTTTGTCATGTTTTTAATTATCTTTCACTTAAATAATTCCATTGTCAAGGCTTCCTAAGGATAACACTTGTCATTTTCCAACATTTTTATTAATATGTATGATATTATATGATGATTGTAAATCATTTTTGAAGTCAAGTCAAATTAGGTTAAGTTAAAAGGTCGGTTAAATTTCGTGTCACTAGGTTTGTTTTGAATACCTTTACAAACGTGCATGTTTTTTAAGTGACAATAATAAACTTGTATTATTTTATTTTTATTAAATAAAATATTGATTTGTTCAATTAATTTAACTACACAAGAAAATGCAATAAAATAATAACAACACTACTTTTATGAGAGAAATAATATAATTATTGTTTAGTTAACTAGACTGAATAATTATCAATGAAAAAATAAATTAAATTGTACCTACTAGCTAGCTAGTCAGAAAATATACCGTATTTTTTATCATTTTATTCAAAAGTCAAATATATTAATATTTTTCAAGGCTCTTAAAATAACGAGCCTCTGAGACATTGCTGACGCTGCTAAAAAATACTCCCCCCAATTCACCATTTATATCTCATTTGCTTTTTGGACACTATTTATCTCTTACTTTTAATTTGTATTTTATTATTAATCTATAAATTAATACACATATACAATTAGATATATTAAAGATTGAATAAGTGCATTGGATACAGTGCAAAAAGTAAATGGAACATAAGCAGTCAATTGGAGGGAGTAATGAATTTGTATCGATATAATTACAGAAGTCTTAATTAATGACGGTGATTTGTAAAGTTAGCAAATCACCCTTATGTGGTGGAATTTGAAAGGGTGAGAGTTTTGTAAATTTAATATAATTTTTTTAATTTTATTTATTTTATTGATATTATTTTTGTCTTTTATAATGATTTATAAATTACGGTTATTGACAGCCCTGAAGGCATGGGATGAGATAGGGTGGTGTGGAGCAAGAATGTTTGTGTTGTGTAGGAAGCCTGACCACCAACCAAACATGACCGACTATATTTCGCCTACAAAGCCACGACCTACTCATAATTGGAAATCTTGGCTCAACAAATCATTAAGCTTGCGCGGAATACACTGAATATAATGATGATGATTTAGTCAGTTATTTATACTGTGGTTTATAATATATAAGTAAGATTAAATAAGAAGGCAAGTTAAAATGAAAAGGATAAGAATCAAAATCTTATCTTATTCTTTCTAGAGCCGGGGGACTCTTTGATCGTACTCTTCTTAATGGGTATGAGTTGCCCCGGTCCTTCCCTCACCAGATTCTGGCCATAATTTTTTATGGATGGAATATACTGGGTATTATGATGATGATATTGTATGTATGGAAAAAGGTTAAGGACTATGTTATGAAATAGAAATATTTCTCAAAAACTATCCTTTTTAATTTTTATAAATAGTGATCCTAACAATTTAAGTTTCAAGCTTAATATATATGAATCTTAGCTTTTTTTTTATCTTAGTGAATTTATAATATTTCTTATTCTTCTTATGTTTTAACTCTTTTTTATTTGATTTCTTCGCTCTCTATATATATGATGATTCACATGTTAGTACTGTAACTTCAACCATGAAGTCTCAATTTATACGAAGTAGACTCGATTTTAAGTGCTTATATTTGATTATTTTACACTTTAAATAATTATGCATTAATCCGTTTTATTCACATGACAACATTTTGAATTTTTTTTATGTGAAACCTCTTTAAATGTTGCAATTTTTCATTGTGTTGGCATCTTTTTTAATAAAATTACGAGAAATGTATGTTTGTTCCTTCTCCCTAACCTTAAAATCACTAATGTTTACACTTAAAATTTTTTAATTTCAAATCTTAAAATAATGAATTAACCACTTGAACGGAGATTAGAATAGATATAGTACATGACATATTATAGGATTAATTTAATCATCAGTTTAAACTTTTAATTGATCAATTGATTCATTAATACACTACAAAAAAAATACAACTTTCCGACTACCCAAAATAGTTGGAGTTTAGTCGGTATAGAGCTATACCGACTAAATTCCGACTTTTCATGGTTAGTCGGCTCAGATTGGTCAGTAAATCATTTATGTAGGAAAACAGTCGGAAATTTCCGACTAATACCCATTTGGTCGGAAATTTCCGACTGCCCATATAGTCGAAATTTAGTCGCTAAGCGTTATTTTAGAAATCAACCCAAAATGGCAAAAAACAAACCCGACATATTAGCCACTTGATCGGAGATTAGAATAGATATAGTACATGATATATTATAGGATTAATTTAATCATCGGTATAAACTTTTAATTAATCAATTGATTCATTAATACAAGTATAAACTCAAATTCATGAGTTAAATTAAATGGGATTTTTAATTCCTAGAAAGAGAGGTTTGCAACAACTAAAGTACAACTATTTTTGATGTTATTTACTTATGCTTATATTTTTTATTTCCAAAATGATAATATAGAATATATACGATCAATATAGTCCAACAAAAATAAATTAGATAATGGAGAAAAAGACAGGCTCACAATAATCATCAAAAAAAATATATAATTGTACTTAAGAAGGCAAGGCACCTGGAATCAACTTACTAGAGATGAAATAAAATTATTTTAAGTATTCTGTCTACAAACGATTCGCATTAGTTGTCATTTAGAGAGTATAATAATAAATTATTAAATCAAATAAATTAACTAAATACATAATTAATTGGAAATATCCCAAAGTTACTAAATTTGTGAAAAGTGTTTTTCATGGATCGCGAAAAGGCTCACGGGTCGCGAGTCATCAAAGCAAAGTTTCTGTTTTGGAAAAAAGAATTTTCGCGGGTTGTGACTTTTGTCAATAGTGGCGAAGTTTATCACTGGTCGCGAGTTTCGGGTTGGTTTTTGCGATGTTCGTTTTATTCGGTTTTGTTAGTTATGCAAGAAGTACCTACGGTTAATATGGTTATATTAACTGAATAATTGGGATGTCTTGATTTAATATCGACATTAATTCGTGAATCAATGTTGCGGTTTATGAAGCGACATATTACTTCATGAATGCTTGTACTCTTCTATAAATATAGAAGGCTTGTGTAAGTTATTCTTACATGAAACATACATGTATATATACATGCATATTTTCTGAATTCTTATCCTCTCTAACACTTTACTTAGAGAACTTGCATTCCTTGATTGTCAATTTCCGTTTCTTCTTTCATTTAAGTTTTCTCACATCGTTCTAAACTTCGTGTGCTAGGAATTTAGTGAAATTCTTTGTATCTCAAAACATATTTCCAGCTACATTCCCGAGAACCGTAGTAGGGAGGAAATGATGTTTTAGGAAGAGAGTCTCGCTTAGAATAATATCAAGTCACATACAAAATCTTCTTGTTACGATGTTCAATATATGGTGATTCCCAATTGCGAATTCTACATTTGGTGTATGTTAAGCAAAAGTTTGAACTTGTCATATGTTTTGTAACCTATTAAGTTTTTTTAGCATCTTTATGGTGATAAATGAGTGACTTTAAGAATGATACTCACCTTGTACTATAAAAGGGAGTATCATTCATAGAGAAAAGATCACCACAGACACATATATTGAGAGAGAGCTATTCTTTGATAAAACTTGAGAGTGTTCTTCATAGAATTAGCATTTGTGATCTTGAGAGAGTTATTCTCAAGATTATGAGAAGTTTATTATACTTGTATTGTTGAATAATTTATAATAAACTACATTTGAGAGGGGAGGTATTCAAAATACCTCAATAAACACTTGTGTTCATCTTTTGCATTTTATTTTCATTTTGCTTCTTGTTGTTAAACCTCATAGAGGCGTTCATTTCAAAAACAAATAGTGAGAAAAGTACAAAAAAATAACTTAATGAAAAAATCTAAAAATAATGAACATTGAAAAATCATTTGTTAACCTAGTCAAGGATTCAACTCAACCAAAAGTTTAAGCTAATAGTTAAGGTCCCATCATATACTATACACTCTAACACGCCCCTCCTACGAAAGCCATTTGGGCGAAGAATGTGGATGCAACACGGACTTTTCTTATACTTTGCACGAAATATTCCACTTTGAAATGAGATTTAAACTCGTGAGTCGTGACCTTTCATCATGCTACGCAGTTTTTGATATTATGTCAAAAAATCAACTCAACAAAAAACTTACGCTACTAGTTAAAGCCCTAAAATATAATAAATACTCCTAAGTCCTAACAAACCTAATGGTTGAAGCCTTTCTATTTGACTCTTGTAAAAGAAAAAGGTTAATTTACTCTTTTCTTTATCAAAATAATTAAACGGGATACACCGAGTATGATGATGATTTGTCAAAATAATTATAATAATAATAATCAATGCAAAACGAAAAGAACAGAGAAGTTACCAATAAGTTCCACCCCACAAAATCTTATGAATAAATAATCCTCTACAAAGATGCAAATGTATCATCCTAATGATGCATGATCCTCCTATTCTTAGTTCTTACTCTAAAGCAATACATTAAAGTACCAGTTCGTTTGTTCTTTATATACAATATATGATTAATTATATAAGTATTAAGCAGCCTTTGAAGGAGGAAGATCGATCCATTGTAATTGCAGCTCGATTTCGCCACATTCCACATTCCGAAGCCTAAGGAACATGTTTTGAATTACCTTGCCTTCGTTCCAGACGATGCAACTCTCCTCTGCGATGCAGTTTTTCCTATCGGGTTTTACTTTTGTGATCACTGTTCCGTTTGGAAGGCCTTCCAGACGCATATTTACTGCATCTAGGAACGGTCTTATGTCAAACTCCGCATCTCCCATTTTGTCATCCAGAGAAAATGTGTCGTGGTCATACACATACTGAAAGCCATATACCATCATTAGCATCATTCATGTTAATAAGGTTAAAACCGAACTATTCTCTACGTTAAACTAAACTATACGTCTCATCTGATTGAGGGCAAAATGAGTAGAACATTCATAATCACGATTGATTGCTCCGTTGAGAGCTTTTTGGTGAACGCGTAAGAAATAAACTAAAACGGAAGGGATAGTAAAGAGTATTTGGTTACGTACTTCGTATGGACGAAGCTTCCATCAAACAAAGTGGGTATGGGAACACAAAGAACAACAAGCTAAGCATTGGTCCCCATTGAAACCCAACAAATTAAGCTAGCTGGAAAGGCATGTTTAAAAGATGAGACTTTACATCCAATCCAAGTTTAGGAAATAAGGATGCTTTTTCTATTGAGTATCTATTATTAATTCAGACCACACAAATTTTTAAAGCACTACTCGGTTGTACCTTCTCCGTTTTATTATGCTTGCAACTAATAGTTATTGCTGCTCATACAACATGTTAGCATCAGTTGCAAGTATTTCAAAACGGAGGTAATATACACTACTTCGTACATATAGAAACAAATATGTACTCGTACATTATATTTGTTGATTTCAAAAATGATATCGCTTCCCCTCTCAAGGGATTACGTGTATGGATTGTCCATCACCTTCTCTCACCCAGACCCTGTTCTCGAGCAGGATATTAGGTTGCTGATGATGATGATAAATGATACTCCCTCCTATTCAAAATATTATCTACTTTCCTTATTTATTCAAGTCACTTTAATTGTCCACTTTTTAATTTTGGCAAAGATTTTTTACATACATACCTCCAACTTATATTATTTAAAATACCTCACCTACCACATTTTCAATTATTATAATCACTCAAATACCCTAACTATCACCTTTACAATTATTATAATCAATTAAAAATACCTCAACTACCATTTTCTTAAAATCCGTGCCCAACCTAAAGTGGAAAATTATTTTTGAATAGGTGGGAGTATCACTTAAAATAGGAGGTACTCCTAGCTGTGAATGATCAAATTGGTCAAAAGTTTTGTCATTTCAATGAAGCAAAAGCAAAAGCAAAAGCAAATTTAGCAAAATCACATATAAAAGTAGTAGACTTAAGTCATAAAGTTGAACACATTAAATGACTCATAATCAATATTGAGTTATCAAAATTTAACTCCGTTTAATACCACAAGTACAATTCAACCACTCTTCATTTAACTCTAAATTTTTCTTTTTCCTTCTAAAAAAAAGTATCCTTCACAGGTACAATGACGCAAATTCATAGACGAAGAAGCTGAGTACTTACCAATTTAATTGGCTCATTAGGATCCGTAACACAAAGAGTTAGATCTTCATTCCATTCGGGATTTAGACTCTTCTTGATCACACGCGTTTTAAGCTTCTGAAAAACATATACATTTACACAAGATTCAGTATTCTTTTCAAAAATATATATGATAATTGCATATTTAAGGAAGATTCATTATTATTTTAGAATTCTACTCAATTATGCCTGTGAGACTGGTACATTTTGCAAAGCATACATACATCAAAAAACTTTACTTATTGCTTTAAAATTTTATTGCATTGTTGTTGTTAGATCCCGTCATCACCGGCGTTAACCCTTGTTCTAAGCGGGATCTACTCGGTACAATAGTATGGTATGGTATAATATCCCTAAATGAACATATAAAACACTAAGAGGGTATTTGGCAAATTAGCTCATTGAATACTTATATTTGTAAAACAAAAATAATATTAAATAACATAAATAAAATATTAAGACTTTTTCATATATGGTTTCTCTCTCTCTGGAAGACCGTTCTCGAGTCGGGGACTCTTTGCTCGCACTCTCCTTTCTGGATATGAGTCTGCCATCGCTCTTCCCTCCCAAGACCCTGATCATAGTTTTTTATGAGCGAATACACTGTATGATGATGACGACTTAATCATATATAGCGTATATCTAATTTTCATTAAGTTTAAATTTGGTAATGGAAAGAAAAGACAAACTTTTTCTTATTTATGTGAGTAATGAAAGATGCTAAGTCAGCGAAGCAAACATCATCTTCAAATTTCGTAATTAACGAAAAGAAAAGACAACTTTTTTTTGTCAATATAGGTGTTCATTTTTATATAATCAAACGTAAATGCTGAGCTAATTAGCTTTTGATTTTTAAAAACAAATGAAAAGGAGAAGATACTTAATTAACTCCGAAAATTAAGGATATAGTATTTTCTTACAGGCTAATAGAAGACATCTTGCCGAAGAAAAAGGTGATCCTTAATTATGAGATATACCCGATTATTTTTAAGGATATACTAATACAAAATTATTAAGAGTATACTCCCTCCAAATCAATTTAGTTGTCTCATCTGCTTGGACACAGTTATTAAGGGTGGTGTTAGGTCTATTAAAAAGGTTGTAGTTGAAATATTTTAATTGATTAAATTAATTATAAATGTGGTAGTTTGAATATTATAAGTAGTAAAAATGAAGGTATTTTGGCCTTTACTTGTGTAAACATGGGGTATTTAGGTAAAAAAATTGATAAAAAAACATCGGACAATTAATAAGAATTTATCAAATAAAAAAATTAGACAACTAAATTGATTTTGCTAGAGTATTATAACGAAAATCTTCGTTTGAGGTCACTGTAGTCTGTATCCCATTATCCAGCTGGCTTGGAAAATTGCTATATGTATACTGCTCCTCCAGATATTTACTAGTGCACTCAATTTTTTTATCAAAAAATTAATGATGATTAATTTTTTAATTAAAATTGACAAGAGTATACTCCTTCCGTGACCCGTCCCATTTAATTTGGGATATTTTTTATTTTGATTTGTCCCACTTAATTTGCATCATTTTTACTTTTGGACTATGATCCACCACTTTCTTTTAATCCCGTCCATCGTTTTAACCATCTTTTAATTTTAACCACACAATTTATTCTTTCTTCATTTGTTACCATTTTTCTATAGAATACTTTTATTGATATTGTACTCTTTGATAATATTGATTTAATCACTCTAATTTTAATGTTAATGTTTATATATTCTGTATATTTTCAACTAATATTAATTCAAAAAAATTTATAATGCTAGTATTTCTATTACCAATTTTATTTTAATATTCTTTGATGTTCATAATCCGTATATGTTTTCACCAACTTCATTTTGTATAAAATATATTTTATATTTCTCCATTAAAATTTTTTTGGAGAACTCTCCATTTAGTTTATTAATTTATAATTAAACTTTTCTTAATTTCCAAAGGAAAGGGATGGGTAAATCATAAATGTAATAAAGAAGACGGAGTACAAGGTTGAAACTTAAAACTACACGACGTTAGTAAATTAAATGAACATTCAAAGTGTTAGATTATACTCCCTTTAATTCATTGGGAAATTATCAATGGTGCCCCTGTGTTTTGGCCTTTTATTAATGGTCTACAATCTTTTTTTTTTTTTCCAATAGCACCCCTGAGGTTATGTCAAAGTAACAACCGTGACACTTTTGGTGTTTTTTCCGTTAAACTTAACGGTAAGTGCGATTTTTAACCTAACCATGGTTACTTTATCATGTTTATATACCATGTGTTTGCTTCTTCTTCATTTTCATTTCATGGCTTCCATGGCTACCTTAGCTTCTTCCTTCTCCTTCCATGGCTACCTCATTCAATCAGTTTATATACCCACCAAAAAAACACAATTCTTCTCCTTTTCAACTCAAATAAATCAAGTTTTCTTACAACATTGAAGGAAATAATATATACCCATTTTGTTCTTCAGTATAAAAATCTCAAATTCTACAATACCCGAAAAAAAAAATTGAACTGGGTTTTTTTTTTTTTTATTATCTATAATCAAAAAAAGGATGAAAAGGGTACGAACAGTAGAATTGATATCAAACAAGAGAGAAAATAAAGAAGGATGAAAAGGGTACGAACAGGAAGATGACCCAGAACAGGTAAGTCCTTGCAAGGAGGAGTTCATCTTTAACAGGAGCAAAATTCCCAGAAAGATAATGAAGAGGTTGTGAAGAATCATACATCAATTTCACAATCAGGAGCAAAAAATTGAACTGGGTGTTAATAATGATTTCTTTTTGTAGGTTTAATACAATGTTATTTTTCTGGGTTGCATGTAGTATGTTTTTGGAATGTGGTTTTGGAATGTGGTTTTTGGAATGTGGTTTTTCTGGGTATTTAATTTTTTTGAAATGGGATTATTTTTTTTTCAACTTAATGAAATTGAAGATGATAAAGAAGATTATTTTGTTGTTGTTTTTGAAGAATTGAGGGAAAAGGGTTAAAAGGGAAGAGAGAGATAAGTTGGGTGGAGAATTTCTGGTGATCGCCATTGTTGTGGAAGCTTTGAGCTTGAAGAAACCATGGAAGGAGAAGGAGAAGGAGAAGGAGAAGGAAGATAAATAACCATGGTTGAGTTTACCGTTAAGTTTAACGGAAAAAACACCAAAAGTGTCACGGTTGTTACTTTGACAGAACCTCAGGGGTGCTATTGGAAAAAAAAAAAAAGATTGTAGACCATTGATAAAAGGCCAAAACACAGGGGCACCATTGATAATTTCCCTAATTCATTTTAACTGTACACTTTTTTTATTTAGTAAAGTTATTCTAATTGGCCACTTTTTATTTTTCGCAAAAAATTTTTACCTAAATACCTTAATTATCCCAACTTATATTATTTAAAATACCCCTACCACCTTTTCAATTATTATAATCAGTTAAATACTCCACCTACCACTTTTTAATTATTATAATTACTTAAATTACCCCATTACCTTTTTCTTAATTTGCATGTCAAACCCAAAGTGGACATTTAAAATGAATTGGAAGGAGTATAACATATCCTTGGCGTCAACATGATAAGAGGTTCAAATTCCAATCACCCCTTATTTAAAGTGGAATATTTAGCGTCAGGTATGAAGAGGTTTGTGTTGCATCCACACCTCTAGCCCAATGGGCTCTCATGTGAGAAGTTGTTAGAGTATACAACATATCCTATAGCCTCAACATCGGCGTAAGTTTTTGGTTGAATTGTTTCCTTGACAGTAAGCAATATTAAAAAAAAAATGAACATTCAAAGCTAAAATCAAGGCAACTTCCGAAATTTCTTACACGAAATCATAGGTAATTTAGACTCCATGGTGCATAAGATCTAATCAGATCAACACAATAAAATCACAATATATCTTCAAAAAATCAATAAAATCACAATATTAGCTTCATAAAGATGCTAAATTATCATACAAATCAGTAATTAAGGCAGAGATATGTCGATTTTTTAACGGAATCTTGTTATTTCCGAAGATAATAGTATCCACTGGACCACTGATTTAGGCGATTTTTTAAGCTCAAAAAAATGGCGACGCGCAGCTAGTTAAAGCAACTCCTAAACTAATTTGTCAAAAAGCTAGAAACCGGAAAAAATGGAAAAGGCAAAGGTGCAATGTGAGTTAGGTTAACAATCGATAAAAATAAAAAGAAGAGAGAAAAAGAAGACCTGTTTTCCGAGACGAAGAATAACATAAGGATCGCTGGTTTTAACATCACGAACAGCGAGATTGATGCCTCTTTTGACTCGAACACGAAGCAATCCCAAAGCGTTACTGATTGGATTCACCTTTTTATCCGCCATTAATCTTTCTCAGAATGCAGTTAATAGCTTGAATTTGTAAGAAACGAACACTTTGAAATTGATTTGGGGAAAAAAGTACTGAAAGAAAAATGGGTATTTCCTGTTTGGACCGAATGAGTTTTTTATTTTCTGGGTTTTGGTTGTAGCTCAATCCCACTTTAATAATTTCTGGAAAAGAGAAAAGTGGACCATATATATAGTAGATGAGCAAGAGGGTTTTTGGAGCGTTAGGACTTGGGGGTGTAAAACTAAACCTCATAAAAAGGACACTTCCACGCTTTCAGTATCCCGCATAAGATAGGGTCAGGATGAGGGTTTTTTTCTAACAGATGCGGACAAATTATACCCATTTCTCCAATGAGGGGTATAGAGAAATGCGCCCAGTCAAGAAACCTCCAACTGATACTTGCGCCCAATAGAGATCGAACCCCATACCTTTTGCTCCATATGCATGTGCTCTATGCCTCTATGACTCTATCCATTGAAAACTGGACCTCATAGTAGTCCTGTAAAAATGATTTTAAAAATTTGATATCAAGAATTTAATATTTTATTTATCCGTTATAAATAATTTAAATTTTATATTATTTTTTAATAAGTTAATTTTTGCAATTAATTTGCTGTCAACATACTAATAGAGTATGATAATAGCAAATGTTTAGAAGATTGTAAAATAAAATGTTATACTGATAGCAAACAAGTCAAATGCAAAAGTTAAATCATTAAAAATTAAACCCAAGATGAAATTATTCACAATGGATAGGCGAATGGTTGGATTATAAAAGTCAATTGTCCTTTAAAAAATTCATTGATTCAAACTTAACTTATTTAATTAAGGAAAAATTGATATACATAATCCAACCTTTCACCCATTCATTCTGAATAATCCCACCTTTGGATTATTTTTCAATAATGTAACATTTGCCCTTAGTTTGTTGTTACTTGTTAGCATACTAATAGGTATGTTAATAGCAAATTAAGAGCAAATATTGAATTATTAAAAAATTCTTCCTCCGTTTCAGTTTACTTGTCTCATTTCCTTATTTGGCATTATCATACTATTTGTCTCATTTTCTTTTTTGGCTATCTTTTTTTACCTAAATGCCCCTACTTTTTCAATTCACAATACCGCACTACCACATGTACAATTAATTTAATCAATTAAAATACCCAACTACCACCTTTTTAATGAATCCACTCAACCCTTAAAATCCGTAAAAAGTCAAATAGAACGAGTCAACTAAAACGAAGGGAGTAAAAGATTACGCTCTTAGAAAACTAAGGGCAAAGATTGAATTATTAAAAAAATAATCCAAAGGTGAGATTATTAAAAAAATATTTTTACAAAAAGCTTTGTGGTTTGTGTTGTAGGCAGTGTAGGTGCAAACTGTCGTGTGGAGCCCACATTGATATAGTTTGGATGATCCGCACCGCAACCTGTATCCCATGAGCTAATCACGCGCTCTTTTGTGGAATCTTCTATCAAAATCCTAGAATGTTCATACTAAACTTCTTAATACTTGACTTCAACTTAAGGTTTTCAATTTTCACTCACCCTAATATTTCTAATTTTACTATATTTTTAATTAATACACTCTAATATAAATGTGAGTGCATTAAATGATACTTTTTATGTTCCTTTATAATATTACGCAATCCGCTACAATTGGGTGCGAGTATTTCGGAAATAACGGAATAAGTATATATGAGGTATAATAGTCTTATTGACTATGATATTAACTTACTTATCGGATCAGTTCATCATCGTCATGATACTCAGTGTATCCTGCCCATAGAAAGACTGTGGGCAGAGTCTGAGGAGGGAAGGACGACGACAACTCATACCCATAAAGAAAAGTACGACCAAAGAGTCCCCGTCTTGAGAAAGAGTAAGATAAGATTTCTGCAACTGAAGGGACCGAGCGCGGCTGAAGTGAACTCTGTAAGTTTGCGTCTTATCACACACAAACATGACCCTTAGACATAAGATAGATTAAAAAAACAATTGAAAAAGGAAAATAAACAAAAATAAAACTAGTAATAACAACGATTAAAAGTCAGGAGACAAGAACACCAACATATATCTTAATTTTTCTACTTGGAAAGCTATTTAAGAATAGACTCTAATGTAAATGTGTGTGCGAAAGCATATGAGATCCAATCATCTTATTAGCTATTACATATTTACATCATAATAGCAGGGGCCGGCCCTAAGGGTGGGCAAGAGGGGCTATTGTCCAGAGCCCCATGTCAAAAAAAACAAAATTAATAGTTGTAAAAAGTGCATATAGATTATAAATCATAAAAAAAAGGCCCCACTTTTGCTAATTTGCCCAGAGTCCCAAAATACATAGGGTCGGCTCTGATAGTGGATTAGCTTACCACAAGTATTAGTTTATTTTCACATTTAAAAAGCTATTTGTAGTTCATAATTATTTGAATCCTACAAGATTCTTGCACTATAATTTATATCAAGTATATTTTATTTTCTTAAAATCATACTGAAGTAAATGAAACATTTATGATGTATCAAAAGGTGTTTAAAATATTATTCATACTGTCAATAAAGCATTATCATTATCATATAATATAATCATATACAACAAAGAGCAAAAATGATTAGCTCAAATAATTGAATAAAGATAATATAAATCTTGCAGCTCGTTTGGTATTAGTCATGTAAATAATGGGAATGAGAATGACATATAGCGTAAATTATCATAATTATACCACATTATTCCTATGTTAATGAAAATTTTATCATAAAATGGTTTTTTGTTCACAATCTTTCTCTACCGTCTAATACCACATTTCAAAATAGTAATGCATCAGAATATATTTGTTGAAAATAAAATAATTAAAGTGGAATAAACATATATGTCATTATCAAACATTGTGAAGATAATTTTTTCACCAAAATCAAACTAAATTTCAATTAATTTTCACTATATATTTAATACCGACTTCCAATCAGACATTTATGGCCCGTTTGATTAGTGGTGTTAAATGGTAGTAATCGAAATAATTTATAGTGTAAAAAACTTTTTGTTTACAAATTTCCATTACCACCTAATACCACCTCTTCCAACAGTAACACATTGGAATGAATTTTATGAAAAAAATAAGTTGATTAAAGTATTTGACAAACATTGTCATCAAGGTAGCCGAGATATTTTTCAACAAAAATTACACTAATTTTTCATTTCTTTTACCCTGTTTATTACCACCTGCCAAAGGGGCGATTAATGTATTAGACTTTTCTTTGTATTAAAGTGGAATAAGCAGATGAATTAGGTAGAGGACAATTAGGTAGCTAATTAGTAGTTAAACTTATATATTACTCCAATTCAACGACTATATATTGAATATTGATATTGGAATATTAATAATATAATAATATGATATCCAGCTACATTTCTAGGAAACTTTTTGTTTTGTTGCGTCAGAAACATTGATTAAGGTTGTTGTTACTTCTTACAGTTGGTGTGTAACGTATATACCTTACCGATTTCATTATTTAAGCTTATTTTATTTATTACATATAATATTTAAGAAAAATATAGTCAAGTGATATATTTTTTTAATTGTCTATCATTTTTGTATACTTTCATAAAATTAATTTATTACTATATTTAGCTACCTACTTCATAATTCAATTCAATGCATAAATGATCAATGTACTTCCTCCGTTTCTGAAATACTTGCTACATTTCAATTACAAGCACTATTCATTCTTCAAGCTTATTTTATATATTACGGCTAATGTGTAAGTAAAAATATAGTCAAGCGGGATCTTGTTAATTTGAATCGTCTAATCGCACACTTTTCATAATATTTAGTTATTATAATTTTTAAATGTGTATAATTTTAACATATAAAAAACAAAATAATACATTGAATTACGTAAAAAGTCAAATATAACAAATATAATAAAACGGATGAAGTATTAAATTATATAAAAAGTACTCAAATTCAATAACTAATTAGTAAATATTACATCTGTTCTATTATACTTGCTACTATTCACGCAGTCCAATGCATGTAATCGAAATGTAGCGACTGCAGGGCCAGCCCTACTTGACTCTATTTTTACTTACACATTAATTGTAATATATAAAATAAGTTTGAATGATGAATAGTGCATGTAATCGAAATGTAGCGACTGCAGGACCGACCCTAGATATTTTGGGGTCCTGTGTGAAATAGCATATTGAGACCCTTATTCTTTACCATTTATAACATATACAGACCTTCTACAATTATTAATTTTGCTTTTTTGACATGGGGTCCGGAGTGCCGACCCCTCTTGCCCATTCTTAGGATCGGCCCTAATAGCGGGTATTTCAAAACGGAGGAAGTATATAAAATGTATTGGGATTTGGGGTGTCTACTAGACTCTATGCAAAGTGGTCTGTGGAGCTGAGGACATATTTTGGCACACCGACTTAATTAATGCTAAGCTAACATTCAATGAACTTACCCTTCATCACTTGGTTTTAGCGATTTATTGAATTACTAAGTCCCTTTTGTCGGACCAGATACAAGTCTTAACAATATTATCCACTAACAACATTTAAATTTTATATTAAAATATTTATCTATATAAATAATGCTTCTCCGTTTTCTAATGTTTTTTCTGTTTAGACTTTAGAATATTCAGTTTTGGAGAAAGAAATTTGATTAGACTTTAAGACATATATAAATAATTAGACTTTAAGTCCCTTTTGTCGGACCAGATACAAGTCTTAACTATATTTAAATTTTATATTAAAATATTTATCTATATAAATAATACTTCTCCGTTTTCTCCGTCTTGATATACTTAATGCGTATTTAGAGATATCGATGCTCGAAAGTTGTGCAAAAAGTAAATGAGAAGATCAAAAAAGAACGGAGAGAGTAATATCTACGTGTGTTGATTAAATTGCTAGGTATTTTTCAAAGTGTTTTAAACACAGTTAACTTAGTTTGATTTTTAATTTAAAATTAGTTTATTTATTTTAGATTCGCCCCTTTTTTTGTCAATTGTATATGTAAAATAATTTTATTTCATAATCTTAAAAAAAATTAATTATATTTCATAACAAATATACAAATGTTGAAATTATTTTTCTATATATTACATCAAAAAATACTTCTAATGATCATTTTAGTGTATGAAATAATAGCCTAAATTAGCAAGTTGTACATTATGTTATGTATATTGAATGTAATTAGGGTAATTACTAATTGGAAAATTCCACGTGGTAATCCTGAGGTTTTGGGTTTTCCACGTGGTAACCAAAACTTTTAAAAAATCCACGCGGTAACCCTAAGGTTTACGTAAATGTTCCATCATGACCTTTTTACACATAAAAACGTTAGCAAACGTTAATTTTGAAGCTTTATGGCTGTTGTATGCATATTTATACGACTCACCATTTCAAATGCCATCAGTTTGAATCTTTTTCCCCAAAATTTAAACCTCAAATCTATCATTTTTCATCCAAATCATATTTTTTTTCCTCCAAATCCAAAGATTGTGGAGTTTGGGTTTATATTTTGGGGAAAATGGTTGAAACTGATGGCATTTAAAATAGTAAGTCGCATATATAGGCGTACAATAGCCTTAAAGCTTCAAAATTAATGTTTCCTAACGTTATGCTAACGTTTTATGTGCAAAAAGGTCATGTCGGACCAATTTGGTAAACCTTAGGGTTACCATGTGGATTTTATTAAAGTTTTGGTTACCACGTGGAAAACTCAAAACCTCAGGGTTACCACGTGGAATTTCCTTTACTAATTTCTTAAAAATCCATTGTCTCATTATATATTGGACATAATCCTAAATCAAAGATCAATAAAAATATTCACAAAACACCTTATTACATTCTACTTGGTATCAGAGCCGTAAGATTTTGTTTCGATGACCAAAAAACCTAATTCAAGCTTTACCAAACACTTGACCTTCAAAAATGGATCCTTAGCTATCTACTTCTAGCATGGTCTTCTTATTCCATGCATTCAGATGTAGTAGTTCCCAACCATAATGTCCTCTAATCTATCTTCTTGGAAATGAAGATTAATTTCGAAGAAGATAGATCGGAGGACGCTATGGTTGCGAAATACTACATCTGAATAATGCATGGATCGGAATAAGAAAACCATGCTAGAAGTAGATAGCTAAGGATCCATTTTGGAGGGGCCTAACCTAAGTCCTAACCCCTTCTATAGCTTGTGTTATGATCAACCGATGACCCTCATGATAAAATCGGTATAAATTTACCACTATTTTTTGAATATTCACCGTTAGTAAATTAAGAAGGCATAATGGTATATTAAAAAAAAAGAAGAAGAAGGCATTTTGGTAATGCCCTTGAAGATTTGGTGCTAATTGGCATTTTTAATAATATTTTTCCTTTTATTTTCCTAATACCAAATATTAACACCAATTTACTTTAACAAACAATATGAATATTAAGAGAAAATTATATAAAACTACCTTATATATACCCACTTTTTTAAAAAACTACTTTATGTAAAAAATTTTGCAAAAAACTACCTTATGTAATACTTTTTTTTCAAAACACTACCTTCTTATGTTTTTCGTTAGTTGACCGGCAGAATTGACGTTGACCATCCCACCTCACAGTCATGCCCCAAGCACGTGGTCAATTAAAACTCATCCTCCCTTTTCAATTACTCCCTTTTGTCGACGTCAATTCTGCCGGTCAACTAACGAAAAACATAAGAAGGTAGTGATTTAAAAAAAAAGTGTTACATAAGGGTTTTTTGCAAAATTTTTTACATAAGGTAGTTTTTTTAAAAAGAGGGTATATATAAGGTAGTTTTATATAATTTTCTCTAATATTAATAATGTTTTAGCTATAACTCCAAAGAAAGACAGGAGTAGTATACCCCTCTGTCACATATAGTTTGAAGCAAAGAGAAGATTATTATTTTTTTTAAAAAATGTAGATAATGGTAATAAATGAAGAGAGAGAATGAATTGTGTGGTTGAAATTAAAAGAGGATTAAAATGTATGAATGAGATTAAAAGAAAATGGTGAGTCATAGTACAAAAGAGAAATAATGCAAATTAAGTAAAATGTACGAAAATAAAAAATACTATAAATTAAATGGGACAGAAGGAGAATTGTTTTCCAATGGGCCATGCAAAGGTTGTTTCACGGCTCTTGCTTGCTCATATATCCTTTTCACTCAATAATTTCTTGCTCTTTATACTTTGAACAAAAGTTCTCCTGAGAGTTCGTCTATGGCAAAGACGGCTCTCTAGAATAGCCCAGCCCAATGCTTAAATGCAATTTTTATTTTTTTATTTAAAATATTGAAAATTAAAAACTGATTTTATAATTAGGCTAATTCAAAGCGAGTGGTCAATAACAAAGACCGTTTACTGTAAGAATTTGTGTACTTTGAATACTTCCCAAAGCATCACAACAAAACATTTAATTTCATGATATTATTGACATGAGATTGTATTTAAATGTTTTGGACTATAAAAATCATTATTAATGATATTAGACGGTTTTATGTGATTAGTTTATTTTTCTAATTGATTATTTATAATTGATAAGTGATTATTTTAATAGATAGACTAAATCTACATGAGCTAGTCCAATAGAGATAGTCTCATGAGACCGTTTTATTTGAGAATTTGTGCTATGGAAATTATTATTGTCATAAGTGATTTAATATTATAAATAGATATGTTCAATTGCTAATACTAGTTTTTTTTTTACTTGCACCCATTTGCACTGTTCATCGTTCTATGATATTTCACATATCGCAACTAGTATACGAGATAAACATATATCGTCATGTAAGATATTTTTATTTCTCTTGTCTCATATTTTTATAATATCAAATTTGTATAATATTTAGTTGTGTATAACTAGATACAAACGATCTAAAACCGTATTGAACCACATAATAGATTTTCGATATACAAATATGACAATTAAGAGAACGTAAAAAGAAATAAAAATGAAAATATTCCAACTAAAATAAAACTCAATTTTCGTATGGATAAAGGTAATGCAAACATTATCAAAAAGAAAATATTATAAAGTAATATCCTTCTGTCTCTTCGAGCTAGCTAATGTGAGTGATATGTTAGAAAAAACATTCTACCTACGTTCTCTAAAGTTATTCTCATATGATATTTTGAGTTGTTTCAATTGTTGCTCACTTGCTCTTATAAAGAACTTTTCTATTTATATAACAAATTTTGAATAAAATTAACTCTGATCACTATCCTCATTTTAATATTAATAATAGTAATGGTCTCACATATCTATTAACTTAATTTAACATTTTTATTTTACACATGGTCCACACATATTTCCCACTAACTATATAAATTTTTTTTTATAGTTTTGATCAATATATTTATTCCACCAACTTTAATAACTATTTTAATGTTTATGGTTTTTATTTTTCCCATTAAATTTTATATATATATATATATATATATATATATATATATATATATATATATATATATATATATATATATATATATATATATATAGGGGTAGGATCAAGTGAAAACACTTAAAGTGGTGAAAACTGAAAACCAGACAGAGGTATACATATAGAATGAAAAGAGATACATATCATCTTATAGGCTGTACATATTTTTTGTGAAAAAAAATTCATATTATTTACAAAAATACCATTTGAATATGTACCCCTTTTAAGCAGTTATGTATCATTTTTAACAAATGTCTAATTATTTACAAAACTGCCACCCAAATATGTACTCCATTTGAGCTATTATGTACCCCTGTTTTCAGTTTTCACCATTTTAATTGGTTTTCACACGATCCAAATCCTATATATATATATATATATATATATATATATATATATATATATATATATATATATATATATATATATATATATATATATATATATATATATATATATATATATATATTTATATATATATTTATATATATATATATATATATATATATATATATATATATATATATATATATATATATATATATATATATATATATATATATATAAACTATTTAAAATTTTTATTTTTGTTAATTTCTGGAAATATTTATTGTGAAAACTCAAAAAAGAAGAAAAGGAGTAATATTTTAGTAGCATATCAAACTCAAAAGGAAGAGGTATTGTCATGAGGATTGACTTTGCATTATTTGATGCTTCATAAAAAGCTCAACATTCAAATCAGATGTATTTATTTGCGGTTATTCGATTGATTTTTAGTTAAGTGTTTTGCATCGATTTAAAATTAGATTTTGTGTCTATATTTTTTAATTTTTCTTTTTACATAATTTGTAACTTGTGTTTAAGTTGGGTGAAACTGAATCCAATTATAAAGTCAAATAAATATCAAATTTCTGGATTGGTTTTGAAAACAACCAGTTTCCTGTGAGACTGTCTTTTCGAATTCATTAAAGTTTATTACCTACATTTACTTTACATTTTTCCTAATGAGCCAACTCGATTAAAAATAGTCTGCAAAAAGAACGTCTCTCACAACAATTCGTATTTAAAGCATGTCGCAAAAGAGAGTAGATGGCACTCGTCTCTAAATTTGTGATTTTGTTTCCCTATGTCGCACTCATCTTCTAGAAGTACTCCTATTTCACGTTGAGCTATTCTCTATCCTCCATTTTTGGGCAGGTATTTCTTCCTTGTTCGCACCGCACACATTTTCCCGGTAATTGATCACTGGTTTTTGGCTATAGATTACCATGGGCTGCCATGCGATTGGTCTTGGAAGGTAAAGCCATTTCTTTCTTTTTAACACCATTTCTATCCGAAGTTTTGAGATACTGTTGCAACAATTTGTATTTTTCTGTTTGTTGAAAATTGAAATTTGTTCGTTTTATTTCTCTAATTTGGTAATTCTTTGCACAAATCGGCACTTTTTGATAACTGATCATTTTGATATTCTACAGTAAATTGTAAGCAATTGAATTTGTTTGTGCTGCAATTAGGTTAAATCCTGTGCTCATGTAGTTTTATATTTTGGACACATTTTGATCCGTAATTTAGTTAGTGCTATTTCCTGGTGAGTGACTGAGTGGTGATAGCTCTATACTTTAGTTTTTAGGGGTTTTGAGGTAGAAGTGCTACTGATGATTCATATAGTTGGCTTGAACAGTTCAATTGAGTTGTATTTTGTTGCGACCTGTTTGGTTGGTGGTATTTAGTTTATTGCGTGTACACGATAATGCTATTTATGCTTTGAATTTGATTCTGAAACCATAGAAGCACCGGTGTTCTTTTGTTACTCATGTTTGAGGACAAATGATTCAGTTTTACGCTAAGAATCGGATCTTGTCTTAGTTAGAGTGAATACCTCTTTCAGATCAGGTCTTATGTTTGATTCTCACCTAGCTCCTCCACATCCCTCGGCCTAATTGTAATCCAAAATAAAGAATTCACTTATACACCCCTAAAAATTTTGAAAAACTAGCTTCTTTGTTCATCTGTTTTTAAATATGGCCATACTTGTACTTCACAATACTATTTTTTTTGCAAAAATGTATACAATGAGCCTTACCTTTGTCACATATTATTTTAAGATTTTTTTGTATGGGACATTGGGTAGATGATTATGACTTTGTGAGAGAAGAATAGTAGGTGAAATTGTTGGATTGGAGACAAATGGGTTGATATGATGTAAAGAAAAGAAAACTTTAATTTTAATGAAAGTGTGAAGTTTATTTTAGACTTTCTATAAGGAGAAATGTGAATGATGCCGGGACGAAAACAGTAGAATGATAACATTCCATATGCTTTTCTGCCAACGACATAGGCAAGGAGTCATTGTTTTGATCCTATAGGCTAAGTAGAGTGACCTGGACCTTCCAAAGGCCCAACCATTCAACATCAAGCAGATCATTTTCTCATCTTAGTGCCAAAGACCAAAGTGCATCTTTTATATGCGTATATTTCAAGTTTGAAATGCAGAGTACAATATTCTAGCTTAGGAATGGGAAGAAGTACTAAAATGTGAATATTGATCTTGGCATTGCTATAGTCTCATATTGGGTGTTTACTTATAATAAAATTTCATCAGGTGTTGCCCAAATGAGCCAATTCTGTGCTTTTCCCGAAGTCCAATTAAATCAAATCTGAACATTTATAATGTTCCCTGTAATGTGGCGTCAAATCCCGCAGGAGCTGGTTTCGCCAAGTTTCCTTGTGTTTATCAAGCTTCAATCAGTAAACATTCTTCCTTGCAGTGCCGGACTTATGTTACACCTGTTGGCCTGGAAGAGCAATCGCCATCAGGATCATCAGAATTCCAGGATGATGAACCTGGTTCTGCAGATCCAGAAGAAGAGTTTCCTGCACGGCCGCCTAGCAGTGATGAGGTAAGCTTGATATCTGTCAATGTGTAACAAAGAGAATATTATTGTTACTGTGACACTGTTATCGTATGGTTTATGTTAATGGTTAATCATATCTATGTTGGCCAGAATAAAGTTATAAAATCTTATTTCACGGAATATGTATCCATTTGAGAGTAAATTGAAGTTCTGAACATCATAGCATGCAGAACAAAATTTGATTATTGGCAAGTGAAACTATTACCAAGTCCTGTTTCCTTGAGTATGATTCTCAAGTAAAATCTGCCATATCAGTTGACACTTTTAATAAAAAGGCCAAAAAGCTAGGGTAATTTGTACAAATATAAGTAGAAACTTGGGCGAGCAAAGCTGCAGAAAATTTCTGGATATCTACAACAAGTCCATGCTCATGCGAGCACCAGGTGAATAAACGTGCCTGCTGCTTATGTTGTTTCATGACTTAGAAAGTTTTTGGACCACAGTTGCTTCTGCTGCAATTGCTCGTGCAAGCACAGTCGTTCAAACGAGAGCGATTGGTCAAGGAATTGTATAGCTCTAAATCACTATCATATGCATCTCTAAGCATCTAAAAACACCCAAAGACCCTTCCATACATCTTTGCGTAGTTCCAAACACACCCAAATACATCTGAAAACAAAGAAAAAAGGAAATTGAAGAATTAGGGGAGTGAGTCGACTCTAAATGCCCAAATTATCTCTAACTGCAAAAAAAATTGCTAAACAAGTCAAATTTATGCTATTTGTGTAAAACGAAAAGGGGCGAAATGGACTCAAAATGCACCAAAGAACCTGCCCTAGGAGTGCGATAAATGTCACTTATCAAATGCTGATCAGCATTATCTGATAAGTTCTTACTTGAGTGTCATTATAATTTTTGGGTACAGTTGATTAGATAGCCACCTTCTCCATTCAACCTGTCAGGATTGGAGTGCTCTCTCTTGTACCACAAAACGTATCTTGTATTCTTATGCAAACACCTTAATAGGTTACGGATCCTCCAATTTTAATTTGTTTTTGTATTAAATAAAAATTTAATTGAATCAAGTTTGGCTGAATCTTCATTAACCTTGACCCTGGAAACCAGAACATTTATATGATTGGAGTTGGCTTACGTTGAGCATGAAAAAAGATGTTTCTCTGCTAATGTACTCTATTGACCTTTTGTGCTGGTCTAAACTCTGGCATAATTAATTTTAATGCTCAAGCAATATCTCCACTTTAAATTAATGCATTTCTTTTCTTTAAATTAATTTATTCAATTTCCTTTTTAATTTCATCATCTTACACTTCATTGTATTTGTGTTTGTCCACACACTCTTTTTAGTGGTCTTATCTGCCACTTTATGTCTGTTCTGAAATGTAAGCAAAGCAATCCAGTGTTTGTGACTGTATTAGAAAATTTCTTATGGAGCTAATGAGTAATAGACATTGGCAGAGCATTAATGAGCAATGTTGTGTCGAGAATTCTCATCATATTTGTTTCAATGCTCGAATGTGATTTTAAAGAGTGTATATAACTATATAAGTTATAACATTGCTACCCCGGCTTTTGTGTATTTGCAGTTAAAATCATTGCTTGCAGATACTCAGAGATCAAAACTGGCTAGAAAGTTGAGTGAAGCCAATCAACACAACCGCTTTCTGAAAAGACAGGTTTTTACTTACCATTTTTATTCTTACGAGTGTCTTTAATTGGTTCATGGTATAATCATCCCGTCTTTTAATTATTGCAACATTTTTCTCAAAAGAGCTTTCACGTGTTTGGGAGAAATGTTGCAGCAATTAAATGACGAAGGAAGTGTTGTTACTAGCAGTGTACCTGTCAGGCTGTCATTAACTCATTATTATATTGAGAACTGCCTAACCAACTTTGAAATTGATTTACAAATTACATCTCTTTTTGTGTTGAGACTTTCTATTTGAATGTGGATCTGTGCAGTTGGATGTGACAATAAATTGATGTGTGCTCTCCTGATTTTGAAGTTACTGTTTGTCACAGAACCAATTGACTACTGGATTACTGCCGTATTGCTAATAGAAGTTATTTAAAACGACTGACCTATATTGTAGAAACATGTATTTTGATAATTCATTGCATCTAATTGATTGCAACCATTATTTGACGATCATGGATTCCTGTATTAGATAAACAGGAGTGTGGGAATTCTATTATATTTCATTTTGATTTGGTTTCCTTACAGTTGCAAGGGAGAGAAGATGCCTTGGTTAATTATAAGAGTGAACTTGCAGTTCTGGAACAAGAAGTTAAGGTATTCATTTTAATGGTAATGCAATGCTTTTTAGGATGATCCATTTTTTTGAAAGATCTAATTGATGGAATTGACTAATTTCTTACCTTTTATTACAGCAGTGTAGAATCAGAAGGTTGGTTTTAGTAATATCTCTACCGTTTGAGAATTAATCATTGGCAGAAAATAAGAAATATGTATATCACATCACATGATATCATGTTATTCCCTTTAATTTTATACCGTCTTTTCAGTCTAATAATTTATGTGCCTTTTTGTGATTTCTAATCGCTGCAATATACAGGCACTTGTTGCACTGGCAGATGAAATAGCAAAAGCTGGCATTCCAGAAGGTTCAAGGAAGATCAATGGAAAATATATCCATTCTCATCTTGTTTCGCGGCTAGAAGGTGTACTTTCTGTTTCTTTCTTTTCCGTTCTCATTTTTATGAAGTTGTCCTTGGATGATCATTGGGATTGCTGGTGCTTATGCTGATAGATATGAATGTATGAAGAAAAATATATGTGGATGATCATTGGAATTGACTTTCTTAGTTATAGATTAGTATTAGTCTATTAGATAGCCGAATAGAGTATAATCATTTCTACTGATGATCTTTATTCTCATGCTAATTTGTTTTGATTCATGTAGCCGACCTCATATGTTGGGTTTATGGCTTTGGCATTTCTTTTGTTGTGCCTCTAAATATACGCAAAGGTGTCTTTTTCTTGTAGTTCTTGGCAAATTCTCATTCTTCATATGCTTTCATTGCATACCCTTACGGCCCGTTTGGTAATCGCTACTAAATGGTGGGAATGAGAATAAATTGTAGTTACAATTTTCATGATATGTATCATGTCATTCCCATGCTAATCAAAGTTTGATCATAAAAAAGTTTCTTTTTTTTTTTTATCTATTTTCCATTACCACCTAATACTACATGTTCAAATGGTAATGCATTGGAATAAGTTTTGTGAAGAAAATGAGAATGTTGAAGGAGTATAACCATGACCATTAAACTTGTAAAGATATATTCCTACCAAAATTACACCAACTTTTCATTACCGTTTCCACCATTTAGTACTGATTATAAACGGGTCGTAAATTCAATGCATATGATAAGTCTACTTATAGTAAGGTCTGACTTGTGAGGGTAAGCATTAGTGGTTTACACTAGCTAAACCATACATTATTGATTGGATTTCATTAGTTATGATGGTTGGGATATTGTGAAAGCAGCAAATTTTTGTATCTGAGGAGCAAAGTTTGTATACTTTTTCCCCCTTCTGATGATTCGGAGTTAATAGTTTGTTGAGTTATTAGTTATCTATCATTTTGGAGGTTATGACATGTGCTTATTATTGTATTTCATCCAAAGTACTTGCAAGTTTCAACCCATTTCACTTTGAAACAAGCCATCTTTAATCACTTGATCTGTTTCCCCTCCCAAAAGGATAAGTAGCATCATAAACTAAAGTGATCTCTCTCCAGCTGTGCAGCAAAAATTGGAGAACCATATAAAGGATGTGGCTGCTGCACAGGCTAAAGAGGTACCAGTATTTTGGATTGGCATGGCTGAGGTAAGAAGAAAAATTCACCTGCACTCATTTGCTTTGACTTATTGGTATTATGTTAATGGAATGTTGTTATTCAATTGCTTTGACATTCTAGTTCAATTAGCCCCAAGGTTAATCTCCAAGGATAGATAAAGTCACAAATTTTCCTCAAGGAGATAGTAAAATTGAACATCTTCTGTGAGTAATCTTATAAATGATTTACATATTTAAAGCATAAAATTATGTCTCCTACTTAGTATCGGTTCAGAAGCAACATGAACCCTTGGCATAGTTCAACTAGGAATATTAGCTTGCATTTCAAAGACTTTCAAATTTTGCTATGCAATCAATTATACTACTTTTAGAAAAAGGTCATGGTTTCGAATCTGGAAACAGCGTGTTGCCGAAATGCAGGTAAGGTTTGCCTACATTACACGGAGGAGTGTTCACCGGTCCAAACCCGAACCGGAATCTCAAAAAAATTTAAGACCGGGTCTAACCCGGAATTCTTCCGGTCCGGTTAGACCGGAAATAATTTTTGAGACCAAAAATAAATTAAAAAAATAGAATATTTTAACATAATTTAGCAAATTAATTATCATAAATGAACATATTTGAATTAAAAAATTATTTTGTGTTGAAAATAAAATATTTGAAGTCCTTTAAAATAAATATATACAAAATAATTGTAAATATTACTCGTATTCAATCACCATTAGTGAGACTGTGAGAGAAATCAAAGAATTCCAAATTCTAGAGAGAGAATTCACTTTTCTCTTTCATTTCTCTCCTGCTGATTCAAATAATCTCCAATTTTTGTGTAGTGTTAGTGTAAGACCCTTTAATGGCGTTTACACTTTGAAATATCAGTAAATGTTACTCGTCTTCCAAATTACTTTTATGACATCCGGTCTCATCCGGTCCAACCCGGATTTTTCCGGGTTTAGACCGGACCGGAAACCCGGAATTGGATAAAAGTAAGACCCAGAGACTGGACCGGATGCACCCGGTCCGGTCTTATTTTGCACACCCCTAATTACACCTCATATGGACCAAAACACTAATAAACTGGATTAGATGCCAGGCCTTACACTAATATAAAAACACTAAGCACTAATAATTATAATGACAAAAATTTGACACCATGATTCTGTTTTATACACAGAACTTTTGCATGCCATAAATGCTTCATTCCTTGATTTCCATAAAGCTATGCAGTAGTAGGCTAGTAGCCAAGGTATCAAATGTACTTGGTGTTGAGAGAATATTCCTCTGCACCTGTTTCTGATCCATTCCATCAGATAGGTCTTTATCTTACAAAAGAGCTTGCTGGCTGAGATTAGAAGATGATAAAGAGACTTTTGAAAAGCAACCTGAAAACAGGGTTGCTGTATTGCTCGTCTAAATTGATTGTACCACCTGTAAGGGAAGGGTTAATCAGGTCTATTGGGTCTGGCTGCAGAGACTTAAGTAACTGCCTACCCAAACAGTATTACGGGGACAGGGGTCTTGGCAATGTTACCTAAAATGAAATTCAATCCGAAAACGTAGGTACAATTTTGTTACTACAAAAAATGAAATGAGTTTATTAAGGTAAGAATAGAAAATAACTAAAAAGAAAAGATACAGAAAAAAAGAAAAGAAAAGAAGGGCTTATAGTATTATACATGGTTTTGAAGTTGAAAAAAAAAACATTTGAGGAATGTAGTTTCAGAAACGTTAATCAAGAGTTTCTGAAGCGAAGGTTCTGATACGGGATTCGGTGGGAAGTTTCCGTTTTCGGGTAACTATGGGTTGGGTAGCAATGGTCCTGCCTCCTTTATGACCTCATTCCTCTTGGCCAAGTAGCCAACTTATGTAGCCTGTTGGACTAGTTTCCCCTTGCATTTCTGTAAAATGCTTCTAATTCTGAGGTCCTTGCAAATAGTCTTTCCCGTTTTTCAATCCAGATCGTCAATTTTCTCATACAGTTTTTGACTTACCGTTGATTTATAATAGCTCGACTGTCTTCCTTGTCTTGGATCTGGGTGACGAAGCTCATGTGATGTACTTTTTGTACAATGCATTGGCACAAGTTCGTCTTTTAGTTATCTTTCAAAATTGAGGTTGCAAATACGCAGAAATTCTACTGTGGCAATAACAATGATATGGTTGCAGAGTGTGCAAGTCATGGGCAGCTTTGATGGATGGAGTCAAGGAGAACACCTATCTCCTGAGTACACAGGCTCATATACAAAGTTCTCCGCCACACTATTCCTCCGACCTGGACGGTATGAGGCATTTACATTACCTATATTTAATATAACTTTATTTTGTTGATTTTTAAGACTACAGTCTCTAAGCTGTGGCTTTTAGTAATAGGTATCAGGCAAATAGAAACTTATTATTATTTTTGATAATATATACTGTTTGATGGTGAATAGGTATGAGATCAAGTTCCTCGTTGATGGGGAATGGCGAATATCTCCAGAATTCCCTATTGTTGGTGAAGGGATGATGGGAAATAATCTGTTAGTTGTAGAGTAATTTGAATGGTTGGCATTAGCTTAATATTATTGTAGTTGTCAAATAATTAGGTTTTGCCAGCCAGTTCTATAGAGGGTTAATCTCAAACCCGTCAAATAATCTGTTCTTCTAAGAGACTATACGAGTGTGATCACTTGATTATGCATATCAAGCGAAAACTTGTATTATGGATCCACTCTTTTGAGACGTTTGTAGAACGTTGATAAATATATGTATGGCTACATTTTCGTAGGTGTTTAGTACAATCCCTGTAAAGGAACCATTTGCATCCTTTTGTGAGATAAGTTTTATGCTACTGAGCAACATTTTTTGGAAATGGCAGAGAAGAGACCAGAGTTAGAGAAAGGAGTCACCATTAACATCCTCTCGGTTCTTTTACTTAGGTTAAAGTGATGAAACGCCATGATGATAAAAATCAACCCGAAAAGAGATAGCACTTGGTTAGAAAATCGGGTCTTGTCTCAATTGGAGTAAGTACCATCTTTCCCTGGCAAGATCCTGCAATCGATTCTAACCTAATCCTCCCCTTTCCCGGCCTACCCTGTTATCCAAAATTAGCAAACCAAACAAACGAGAACCAATAAAGCATTGGACTCTCCTACTCAAGTGATAACTTCCCAAACCAAAACACTTTTTGGAGTATGAGTTAAAGAATGCAAAGATATGGAGCTACAAAAAAATGCTCCAAAAATAGCTTCCTATACAAATTTGAACACCACTTATAATCATATTCTTGTGTTGATACAATATGTAAAACTCATTATAGGCATTATACTTTAAATTAAGCATTATGCAAGGATTTACAAACTTAGGGTATCTTTGAGATCTCAACAAAGTATCTGTGCAATGCTTGTGGTTTCGAAAAGAAAGGCGAATGATCTGCGCCTCTGAGACGGAAAATCTGTTCCGGAGGGGCGGCCTTGCTCATCTGTTCTTGTGAAGAGATGGGTATTGCATTATCTTCTGTAGTTTCGATGTAAAATCGTCGTACAGACCCGTATTTGTCGTCTGAGAGACACAGTTTCTCTAAAACAGGTGCAAACGGTATTGCCCTCATCGACACAGATGCTAGAGCAACATCCTGTACAATTGATAACGAAATTGGATCTATTACTCATTAACCTTTCCTAGGTGTTTTAAGTCAAAGACAGTCTGTCACAAGAGTAGCTCATACGATAAAAATGTACCTTTGTCGGGCTTTGGTTAAACAGCAACTCCTTAAGCAACGACTTGTTAAGATCGATAGCAGTTGGGGGATTACTATTCCCATTAGCATAAACAAATATTTGGGCCTGCTGCATTAGATCCTTGCAATCTACCTGATGCACATGAGAATTATAGTTGAACATATTAATTCTCTTTTAAGTGGTAAGCAAAGAATTAAATCTAATCCCTCACTTATCTTAAGCTTTGGATCCTGCAAATTAGGGAACTGTTTATCTCAGTGTTACATGATTCACTAGTTAATTCGCCTTTTGAATTCACTATTCGTTCATAAATCATAATGCCCAAAAATAGCTAAAACAAATCATAATTTGCCTTTTGCCCTTCGCAGTTCACGAGAAGATTAGCGAATCATGTGAACTAGTTTATCTTTCAGAGCTCAAGTAGAGATTAAACATCATCCTCACTAATTCTTAAGTGATTTACTCAACTAAAAGTTTAAAATGATAGTTGAAGTCTCGGGTTGTATTATATAACATGTTACAACTCCTCACGTACGAGAGTTCTTCAGGCTAGAAATATCAATGCAACACAGATTTTTCTCTAGGCGTAAATGTTTTCACTTCAAACAAGGGGCGGATGAAAATGGTAGAAGCCGTAGGATATGTTAGAAGATGCAAAAGGAAACAAGGGCAAACCTGCTGTGAGAAGATCTCAAGAGCACTCTGTCCATCAGTTAACATTGTTGCAGCAATGAAAATAGCTTTAGAAACCTTAGATGGAAACAATTCCATGGCATATGATATGCATGCACCACCAAAATCATGGCCTACCAAAATTACCTGCATGATGGATCAAAGGTGAAACCATTACCTTCTGGCAAACTATGCAATTCCCGATTGTTTGGTGTTAGTCGGTGTATTCGCGTTTCTCAATCCATTATACTGATGTGTTAATCGGAGGGGCAATGTCCGATAAGGAAACTAATATGAAAACTCGACGAGTGTTCATAATGAAATTATAAGCTACAATACGTGAAGTCATAGATGTAGGATCAAATATGGCTTAAACGAGTCGAATGAAAGAAAGAACCTTTTCTGCGTCAGCAAGTTTGTCGAGAAAGTCGATAAGTGGGTTAACGTATTGCGAGAGACTAGTGACGGCATTGGTATCAGATGAATGAATTCCGGAACCCATTAAGTCAATAGCAGTAACCTTATATCCACTCTCTTCAAGTAGTGCAATGGTCTTATACCAACACCAAGCACCAAAACCACCTCCATGAACAAGCACAAAATGTTTAGTTTCTAGACCATCAATAGCTCCATCCTGTCATAAACAATAGTTCAAACCCATATAAGCAATATAAATTGGACCTCTCCATTTCTTTATTTCTATGTTTATAACATTTCATTACACTAATGCTATTAAGTCGTTTCTACTTAGGAATCGAGGGTTTGTTGTAGTAGTAAAGAGGTTATTTCAAATTGGTTCTTGATAGAATTCATTATCGAATATACGATAAACATAAATAACAAGTCTTGTAGGAGACCATCTCACCATAAGACGGGTTAATTGATCGCTCTAAGATTGTAAGTGATCACTTTAAGACTGTAAATGTACTTGAGTCATTCCAATAGAGATGATCTTATCGTGAGACTGTCTCATTTGAGAATTTGTCCATAAACAATAAGTCTCTATGATTTAATTAATCATTTCATTTTGATTTATAGTTCTTTAGACATTTAAACAACAAATAAAAATGGAAATATGTTAAGGATGAAACATTCATGTAAATTTTAGATACCTATTTTATTTCCATAGTGATCTAAATGAATAAATAAAAAAGAGAGCATAAGAGGGAAATAATTAGGTCTTGATTGGTCCCCCACATAAATTGCTGTACCCAACAGCCTAAAAACAAAAAGAAAAAGAAAAGAAGCAGTCCACATGCAACCCTTGATCTTGGATCAAGTCAAGGGATAAAAAAAGGGGCAATTTTGAGTACAAAATTAATGGCAACCAAGCACCTGGAGCCTCTTAGGTTAACAGTTAGCAGTTGGGACCATTCATGTCTCAACTAGCCAACTTCCTATAAGTGCACTTAATGCCAACACTTTTTAGATTTCAAGATGTCGGGATGGTTTATTATATATCGACAGCTTAAAGATGGTGTGCATACTTTATAAGTTATTGGAGACCTTTCTCCCGTTGCCATATGGTTATGGGATAAAATACATCTCCTTTGCTTATGAAGTGTGTGCACCTCGTGTCTTTCCGTTAACGTGATGACATTCACAATAAGTCCAGCCTAATTTAACACAACATTTATTTATTACAACTTAAATATATGTTTTTTTATTCGGAATGAGGTAGAAAAATCTATTACAGCCACAGGCAAGGAAGTGGGAAAATCACTCGCTCATATTTCATATAAAATCACTAAGTCAACCTATAATTCTCAGAGTTATAAATTAAGCCAACCTGAACATAATACTTTCCTCTTTAAGCTCATTAGTGCTATCAACAATCAACATCATTATGATCTTCATATTATTCTCATACCAAAAGCAAACTTTAAATTATATAACAATATTAATAAGAGAGGAGGGTCCTAAAATTGTACTTATTATTTTTTGGGTTTGAATCATAATGACTTGTTGAATCATAAATAGTCGTTATTTATATGAAGTTGCAGACTCGTAGATAATGATTTCTACCAAAGATGACAACCTCTTAGTTATATTTAAAAAAATAAAATTTCGTATATTATTACACAATAACAATTTTTCTATACGTCGTTGTCATCATCATACCCAGTGTATTCCTCTCATAGCAAACTATGATCAGGGTCTAAGGAGGGAAGAACGACGGCAAGCTCATACCCATAAAGGAGAATGCGGTCAAAGTGACCCCCAACTTAAAAAAAGATCTTCGTTGAGAGTGAAACCAGCGGCAATCCGTAAACATGACTAACAAATTTTTTCTATACGTATCAGATGAATTATAAGCATTATGCAAATGTTATTAGAGATGTTCATTCAGATATTTGAGTAAAATACTTTAAGTCGGATTAATTTTAGTTCTTTATATTATATATAAAAAAGGCAATTTTAATGAGGGGTGGCAGCCGAATTTGGCAGAACCTACATTCAGATGTACTAGACTCGATCCGTCATTTGAGTATATTAATTAATATATAGAAGTATTTATTATATTAAAACTCTTTTTTCTCAAACCACTTTCTTTAATAAAAATAAATACTCTTAAAAAGAAACTAATAACTGTACATACCATGCCAGCCAATTAACTACTTTTAAAGCCTTTCATACGCAACCTTAGCTTTAGTCATCCTCAAAAAAAATAAATAAATAAATAAATAAATAAAATAAAAAAATCTTAGCTTTAGTCTTATACCGAATAGCGTCCATGCGATACACGGCTTTTAGAATTTTCTGGCACATTTAATTAAAATTAAAAAATTTAAAACAATAAAATCAAAGATATAGTACATTAGTCATAAGAACAATAATATTACTATTGAATTTTAAAAGGATGAATTATCGTTGAGATTGTGACACATAACTCAAAGAATTTAAAAAAGTAGTGATATAAGTAGTATTTTGTTTTAATAATATTTATACATTTTTATATTCCTTTGATATTGTGTAGCAAAATCAAAGAAATGCCGTTGTTATAAAGAAAGTCGCTATTATCATTAAATTAACAAATTTTTAAAAATATTTAATGCTCTTGAAATCAATTAATGTTTAAGTTATGATATAAGCCGAACCACAATTATGAGATAATCAAGTTGACATAGACAATTATACAATCCTAACTTGTTCTTAAGTGATACTTCCTCTGTTCCATATTATTTGTATCAAATTAACTTTTGCATTAGCATTATTCGATGAAAATTTATATATTTTGAATATTATAAGAGGAAAAAAGCAGTTAAGTGGAAACTTATTTTATTCGTCTCGTCCCATGTTTTCATAATATCATACTAGTTGAAATGGACAAATTTAAAATTAAAAACATTGTTAAAAGATCACCTTTATTGCATTTTTTTTTGTTCAATATTTTTGTTTAGAAATCTATAGAAGTACATGAAAATGTCATTTTCAAAACACTTTTGTATATTTGTATAATTGTATGTTCAAACTTGAAATAGAAAGATTCTTTCAAACTATTGTTGATTGTTCTTGTTTTTATATTAAAATATTTTTGTTAAATATTAGAAAATTATAATAATAATAATAATAATAATAATAATATAAAATCCAAACTTATGGTCTAAATAGTACTAGAAAATTCAAGCGTTAGTCATAATTTAATACTTCTAAGAAACTTCAACAAATTAAACATCCTTATTTCCAATGTTTTGTTCAAACTTCACTAGAAGGATAAACATGACTTGGTAAAATCACATAATTTAGTCAAATTCAAACAATCAAACCATATAATTCTCTTCCTATATAAAAACCATGATCAGGGTCGGATTCTAAATAGATAAAAAGACGATAAAACATATCCTTATCAGTAATACCTTAGACTCGAGACTTAGTGCAAGACAAAATTATTTGATATTTCGTCTTTTTCATAATATTAACCCATTTGCGTTTTGGTTACTGTTCATCAATATGTCTTAATATATTTTATTCTTAGTTTATAAGTTATCCTTTTCTTGGGTGTTTCAATTTTTGTTCGCACAAGAAATCTTTTCATTTGTATTATAAATTTTAGACAAAAATAACCTCACACATCCTCATTTTAATAATGATTATGGTTTTACATATTTTCCACTAACTCTATTTTAACATTTTTATATTTCTTAGGTTTCCAATTCCCACATGTTTCTCATTAACTTTATAAAAACATTTTTTAATAAGTCGTGATTCCCATATTTTTTAGGGTGCCCACTTTTCTTTCATCAAATATATTATTCAATAAAATAATATCTTCACTATCTGAAAGTAACTAATTTTCTTAATTTCGTGAACATTCCTTATGGGACCCTCCTTAAGAAACAGAGCGAGTAATATATAATCAAATGAGATATTATTATTTATCATTTGATTCGTTTCAATGTGTACTTATATATAATTAGAAATATTAATATTAATAGTTAAAATTATGCTTAACAAACGCAAAAAGTACAGAGAGAACAAAAAAAGAAAGAAAATGGGAAACCTGGGTAACCAATTGATGAGGTTTTAGGAGAGGATCAGTAAGAGAACGAGCCCTAGAACTAGAACTTCTCGGCAAAGTATTAACCCCATTTTTACTCTTAGAAACCCCATTTGATACAGGGTATCTTAGAGAAGTAGATCGATCAAAACCCCCAGACCCAGGCCCAGACCCAGACCCATTTTGTTGATGTTGTTGAAGAATAATGGCGGCAGCAGCAAGAGCTTGTTGATGAAGAACAGGATCTTCAAACTTGAAACTATCTCTCCTTGAAGATCGGATTCTAGACCAGCGATTACTGATTCCGGTTGCGGGTGCTGAACTGGATCGACAGTATAATCGTTTTGGATTTGTTTGTTGTTTGTTGTTCATATCTTGGTATGATAAACATGTACACAGATTTCCCATTTGGTTTTGATTTTGATTTTGGGATTTTGGGTTTTTTTGAAGAATAATGATGAATAATAGAAAAGTAGGGTTGATTTTGTAGAGGGAAATTGGGAATGTTTTGGTGGACTTTATACTCTACAAAAAGGGAGGGAGGGAAGGAGGAAGATGCAATTCCTATTTGGTAATGCTGCCTACTTAATTACTACTACTACTTTATTGGTCCCACTTATAGGTGTTCAAAACAGACCCGATGATCCGATAGACACTCAATTTGACGCAAATTAAAAATGGAATCTACAATTATGTAAAAACCAATGTAAACACAAAACCCGATTTTGAACCGACCCGAAACACCTGACCCGAATGAACACCTCTAGTCTCACTCATTTAGCATTATTTCGCTAGTTTTATTTGTTTCAGCTACCTTTGTGAGAGACTGTCTCTTAAAGAGAGGACCTTAAAACAAAAGGTTCACATTTTTATTTTGTCTTTAATTTGTATTAATTGAGCTATTTAGCTTATATATCTAATGCGTCTCTCAGAAAAACCGCTTCTCACAATAATTTATGTATTTGTTTTATTTTGTATTATTTTTATTTTTGAAACAATAATTTATTGTTTTTTTATTTGATCAATTAATTTTACTTTTAATTTCATTACTACAATTTACTCTTTTTAGGAGTATTGTTTTCTTTGTTTCAAATATTTGACTTTGTGTACAATTTAATCTTTAATTTTATAGAAATATACAATTAAACGATTTAAACAAGATTCTACTTAAACATATTTATATTTATTGATTAGTCACAATATACTTCTATAAAATAAGCTTAAACGACTAACTTATGTAAATAATGTAATATACTTCCTCTGTTTCATATTAGTTGCAACAATTAACAAAACAACACTGTTCATTCATCACTTTTAATTTGTGCTTAGTTTTTAATCTATAAGTTAAAACATAGTTAATTGAGATCTTATTTGATTCGTCTCATTGCAAATATTATTAACATCTTTTTATAATCTTTTTTTATATATAATCAGAGATATTAAGGATTGAATCAGTACAAGTAAATTGAAACGGATGAATTAGCAAATACTTTCTTTGTTCCATAATACTTGCTACTGAGTGTACCATGTTATGTGGAAAAATGTCACAATCAATAGCAAGTATTGTGGAATGGAGGAAGTATTTCTGAAGTATAAAATTCTCCCTCCGTTTCTTTTTTATTGTCCACAATCCTTATTTGGTCAGTTCACTCTAATTGTCCACTTTCTATTTTTGGCAAAAAAAAATTTTACCTGAATACCCCCAACTATCCCAACTTATATTATTTAAAATAACCCACCTATCACCTTTTCAATTATTATAATCACTTGAATACCCCAACTACCATCTTTATAATTATTATAATCATTTAAAATACCCCACTATCATTTTTTTAATTTGTTTGTCCACTAGAAAGTGGACAATAAGAAAGAGATCGAGAAAGTATAAGGTAATTCTACATAATAATAATAATAATAATAATAATAATAATAATAATAATAATGTGATGATGATGGTTTATAATATTTTGATTGTTGTGATTTGGTGTGACGAAAAAGAGTGAGCCATCATCATTGCTCATTCTTAAAAGTTAATTAATGGAAGGTGGAAAGTGGGAGCTTGACTTTGGCGTGTGTACTTCCTTTTTTTAAATCCCATATCGAATAAATTAATAAAGACAAGGAAATTAAAATTAATATTTTTTTTTTGTATTTCTATATGTGGTGAAAATTAAATTTTTTACATATCACTAAAAAGAAAAACTATAAATTATAATGTTTTTAGATAATTTTTCGAAAAATATAATATCCTATTATTACTTAGTAGTCACATTTGAATACTAAATTTATTTATTAATCAATCTTATTTTACAATTTTTCTTGAATGTGTAAAGAAAAATACATTCATGTGCAAATTGTTTTAAATCATCTAAATGCGTATTTTTATGATATCAACTTAAAAAACTTTATTATATTATGCGTTGTTGTTGATAGATGACTCGAACTAGAGTCAAGACCATGGTTGTTGATGAATTGAGGGTCAAACACTGACTGGGCAGGAGACTTTTTCCACTGTAGATGTAGCTATCACATTGATAGTGAACGACGTTAAATTTCTGGTGTGAATACTTATTGTTTGCATTGAATTTCATTGTTGTTTCTTTATAGCTTTTGATATTTGCTTCCGTTGTCGCACAACACATTTGAAGATATTTAAAGTTAAAAAAGTGTACTGAATAGCATAAAAACCAAAAGTACAGCTATTAAAAAGGAATGGAAGATAATGCTAATTTGTAGTTTACAAATAATATTTCTACAAAATATAAGTGGATGAAAGAAATAAATAGTGAAAATGAAGAGAAAATATAAGCTTGAAAAATGAGATTGAAAGAAAAAAAGTAAAACAATTTTCGAAAAAAGAGAATGCTAATTAAGTGGGATAAACTAAAATAAAAAAAAAATAGGAAAAATTACCCAGAATAATACGACCTTTCACCTATTTTCCAAGAATAATACGAACTTTCAATTAACCACCAATAATACGAACTTTGACATGTATTTTCCAGTGGTATACCTTACCTGTTTACAACCGGTTCTACAGGTCAAATTATGACCGTTGCTTCTCACAACATGTTGAGGAAGACCAAAAAAGGTTGTGCAGACATGTTCCTCAACATGTTGTGAGAAGCAACGGTCATAATTTGACCTGTAGAACCGGTTGTAAACAGGTAAGGTATACCACTGGAAAATACATGTCAAAGTTCGTATTATTGGTGGTTAATTGAAAGTTCGTATTATTCGTGGAAAATAGGTGAAAGGTCGTATTATTCTGGGTAATTTTTCCAAAAAAATATGCGATTTTATAACAAATGAAGTATTTTCAAAAAATAATACTCCTTTTCTCTCACTCATGTAAATGGGACAAAGTAATACTCGGTTTAGTAACTTATATTTGATACTTCTACATAGTTAGTTGGCTATGCTTTTATAAATGGTTGAGGATTAGAATGTAAATAAGATAAAATTAAGTGAATAATAGATGTTCAAAACAGACCTGACAATCTTATATTCAGCCGAACTTGTAACTAAACCCAACTTGATCGGACTTTAAGATGAACTAAAAACTATATAAAAATCAATGTGAACATAAGACTCAATTTCAAACCAAACCAAAATACTTGACCAAAAATAGACCAGATTACCAAAATGAACACCTCTAATAAGAGATATATTTGGATTATATAAAGAAAATTAAAAAGATGGGTAGGGCAGATAAGAATAGGGAAACTTATAAAACCTCGATCATTTTTCAAAGAGGATATCTCGATGAATATACTCAACGAGTCATTGACATAATACATCGTTGCTAGAGAAAGGACATTACGAAGGAACATTTTTCCCTACTTATTGTGTTCATAATTATAAGTATCCCCTTCGTATAATCATACAAAAAGATGAATTATGTTGGACTAGAAGTGAGGACGGAAAGTTCACGGTTTATGAAGCATACTATAAGCATTTCCACCAACGAAAAAAAGTGCTCCACAATCATCTTCTCAACAAAGCCTAGAACGGCCTCCCCCTTGGCTTGAATATCCCTTCTTCCTCTATCTTTCAAATCGTTTCTTTGCGCATTATTTGAATGTGCCCTTTTTTCTTACAATAGCAACATTCTTATCCAGTACTACAAATATTCTTATGTAGCCGACATAAGTATCAAGGATATAATCAGTATGATGATGATGGTCTATAGGATTCGTTATTTATTTTGGTTTATGTAACTGAGATAAAAGTATCAAGGCTCTGACGTCTATTGTAGTTTTATACTTTTAAGTATTAATATGGTAGTGCTAGTGTTCCTACTTCCTATGGTGAAACAAGGTATAGTTACTAAATTTAAGAAACAAAACAAAACAAAACAAAACACAATAAAATATGTTTGAAAGAGAAGAAGCAATTTGGATGTATTCTTGTAAAAACAAGTTTACATTAATAATCCTTGCTAGCATATGTAATATATATTGAAAAAAAAACCATATATAGATAATATTTTCTTGCTTAATTTTCTTCCCACTAGTAGTGCCACATACACAATTATTTTGAAATATCGAGAAAACATATTCTATTTAGTAATGACACGAAAATTAAGGAATTGAATATAAAGGGTTAAAATTGTGAGACTATTTAGAGATAAGAGACTGAATATAGAGGGCAAAAGTGGTGAGGCGATGTCCCAAAATAGAAATGGGGCAAAATAAGTTAGACGGAATAATATTATTAGATAATGGGACAAATCGAGTAGTAGGGAGAGATTTATTCATACAATGAAATGATGAATACTTAAGTCTTCACTAGTATATGTGCATTAGATTTGTTTAACCATTAATATCATATGATAGATTTGTACATCAATCTCCTATCTGATTGCAAGTGCAAGATGAGTAATTGAAGTAAAGAACTAACCTTTAGTTTTGCTAAATTTTGTTGCATTTGCAGGAAAAACGTCCGCATGTCGTAAAAGAGATGCAAGTGAACCCCATGGAACTGTCTAGGCTCTCCATTTCTGATGCATCGGGATGTCGAGAAACATCTGAATTTTCGTAAAAGAGATCACAAATCTCCCATTAAGAGACAGATAGAGCACAATGGCTCAAGTTCTGATGCATTCTCGAGATCTTCCCAGACCGTTGATGAAATCAAAAGAGACCGATTTCTACATTCTCCAAGGAGTATTAGTAAGGAATGTAGAACTCCGCAATCAAAGAAAGCCATGTCAGCGTAAGCTGATTCCATATACCGAGATGCTCCTTCAGAAATTGTAAAGCATCTCAATGTCTATGGTGCGATTGAGAAACCGCTGGGTGATCTTGATTTCCAAAAATCTGGGAGAAGAACGAGTTAGAGATCAGAAAGGATAACCAGTCGTCACATTGTGCAACTGCTATGAATAGTATCAGCTTATACACATGAGCCAAAGACTGGCTTCAGAAATTGCAATCAACCAACAGGTAGAGGTGTTCATTTGGGTCATCGGGTCGACTTCAGGCTAGGCATTTCGGGTTTGTTTGAAATCGGGTTTTGTATCATATTGTCTTTTACATAATTGTAAGTCATATTTGAAGTCGGGTTAAATCAAGTTTGGATACAAGGTCGGGTAAGTTTCGAATCATCGGGTCTGTTTTGAACACCTCTACCTACAGGTAAAGAGTTTAGGTCTTCCAAGGACATTAATTCAACTAAAGAAATAATTCTGAATAAAATTACAAAAGATTCAAGAAAAGAAGCAGCTCAATTTGTACAAGACTCACATACCTCTAACAAGAGCAGGGAATCAGGATTAAGCCCGCTGATGGCACCTGGACTCAATACAGAAAAAGAGGGCAAAAGATCACAAAGAACCTCGTAAGATCTTGAATAACTATCCCAGAGAAAGAATTCCGAGCTCAATAAGAACATCAAAAGCATCTTAACTACGACCAGGCCAAATCTGACTTATAAAAAGTTGATAACAAGTCATCCAAAAATATACTGTACAGTTAGCTTTGCGCTTTCAGATAAGCGGCATTATACAAAAAAGAGAGTTGATGACCAAGACAACATTGTGAAAATAATAACATGACATAAACTCTATTCTTATTACTAGAAGATCAACAACCATGTTTAATAGCTACTAATACTATCCTGTCCATGACTTTCCTAAATCAACCAAATATATGCGGTCTTCCACAGCTTAATAACTGATCAGTCAGGGTATAAGGCACAAGATTAGAAACTGTACAAGTCTGTGAGTACAAAAAGAAAGAATATGCAGCCATTGAATCATATCAGGGATACACATTTTACCTTATCATGAACTTAATAGAATGTGGTTATTTTAATACTACATCAAAATATATTAAAGAAAAACTTATAAAAGCAAAAAAATTAAACCAATGTTTTCTGAATTTTATGCAGATTTTGAGAGCAATGGGTTAAATAATGAAGTAGAGTGCATAGCTTCCCAGCCAACATCCCCTGATAGCATGAGGCCAGGTTTCAGCTATGTGAGTATTTTCGGAAGCCAGAGGACATCAAAGAGCCAGCTCCAGGCAGCTGTGTGGAAATTAAGCTCTTATCAACATGGAAATGCCAGACCTAATAAAAAGGACTTGAATCTTGAAAATTCATGTGTCTAAACTGTTCTTAGCCTCGGGATTACTGCACTATAACCTTGATCACATGGACAATCATCTTATCAACCAGTCTCAAGAAGTAATGGACCCCATATTATTCTATATGCATGAGCAAAACAAAGAAAGCAGTTTTGTTTCAGATGAGAGATCCTACAATGAAGAAAGAAATACAAGAACCAATGAAAGATGTAAAAGGAGGCTCCTGTTTGATGCAGTCAATGAAAATCTATCTCCGAGACTCTCTAAATCAACCCACAGCTACAGCAACAAAGATTCAAAGAACTCGATCATCTCCAACCTATCAACTTGCCTCGTGGCTTAGATGATGAGGATGAGTTTCTGACAACCATCATAGAAAAAGATCCAACACAGATCAGAAAATTAGTCTTAATTTGGCTGTGAGATGCCAGCTTTAATATTAGACATTGGACGATTGATATTTAAAGATCTAATTGTGGAGCTAGTTCATAGTGAGACAGAAGGTGTACAAGTTCAGAAACTCCGCAAGTAGTAGCCTCTTACACAATTTTTACTAATTCCTTTACATTATTTTTTCTTAGAATTTAGAATCATCACTCTTTATAGTTTTTCTGAAGTCCCCTTTTCAATTTTTTTGGTGGCTGTAAGTCCACTTTTCTCCTCCTTGATTTTCTTTTTACATGAAGTATAATTAACTTGGTTGTAACACAAAAAATGTAAACAATAGTCAGGTATTCCAGTACAATACCCTGTAAAGCAATTAAACAACAAAGTATGTTCTTTCCTATAACTCTATGCTTGATTCAAAAATAGAGTGAGCTATTCCATTAAATTCTATGGAATCACAATTTTTCACTTAAAGGAAAGGCATTAAATGGAATGTAATAGTTCCAAAAGAAACTTTAGAAGCCAGAAATACTAGATCTGCAGCAACAAGCAACCAATAAAAAAAACCAACCTACAAAAGACCCACAGAACTACATAAAGATCAACAAATTTGATTTCATTGCCCTAAGTTACCACACTATTAGAAGACCAAAAGGACAAAATATCCGCATTGCCTCAATGTAGGGTCTCTTGTGACTTGTGCGTTGTAGGGTCTCTCGTGACTCCATGTGCAAATGCAATACCATTTACTTCAATTTTAAAAACATGTAAGCAGATCAAAATCTGATAAGCAGCAAAAATAGCATAAAATCATCCAACTCAGGCTATAATCAAAATCATTAGATGATTCAGCAGCTCCTTTAGTTGAGAAAGAAACAGACAAAACAAACATATTTGTTACAAATCTAAGTATCACATACAAGAAATAACCACTGAAATTCCAAACGCAAGCAATGTTGCAAAGTATACAAAGGAGAATTTTTGCAAGCTTTATTCAACATGACAAGGGCTTTTACTGTTGAGTATGGGCTGTCCCCTTTTACTTTTCCAAATTCCAAATAAGGAGCACTTTTAAATAATAACAAGATAGCAAAATTGTCATAAGACAGAATTTCGTCCATGAAACTATAAATTAAAGAGAACCATGATAATGATATGTTAACTCAAGGAGGTGAGAGAATGTTATGACAAATATAGGATCACAAAGTCTGATACACTTGTGTGATCATAAATCTATCCAATTAATTTTTTATTTTTTTTTTTTTTTTGAAGTCAGAACAATCTAGTTTCAAACAATGCCAGACAGAAAGGACCGGTCTACAGCAAAAGTCAAAGCACCCTTATGACATAACCTATTATTTGATAGCTCAACTCCATATAGCATGGACAATAGAAAAAGCACTTTTTTGGGGATGGACAATGCATATGTAACGGTGAAGCTCATATGGATTTAAACAACAAGCAATCATGCAAAAAAGAAATGCCCAACCAAAGTCATCATGACCCAAGAAATAATAAAAAGAAAATAGAAAGTGCACGTAAAAAGAGTATTCAGATGGAAGATACATTACCAGGACTTAGAATTGCCTAGGAGTCAAGCAGCAGAATTGCATCAGCAGTAGAGAGAGCAACACTATACAGTGACTGGGGAAAAAATGTAAGGTAACAAGTAAACTGATACAGTAATTATTATCTTTGGCATATATTGTTCAAACATCCTAACTATAACCCTCAGGAGCTCTTTTTGATATGGGATAGGATAATTGGTCTCATAAGTATAAATGCATTTGCAAACTTCCATTAGTTTTTAGCAGGTGGACACCAACAATGGAAAACTCCTTCAAGGATTAGATGAGTTTCTATACTCCTCATTGTTTCTTACTTAGTATAGATTATGATATGAAGTTTCATATTAGTTTAATGTTTGCGAGATCTAGTTTTCTTAGCAATTCAAATTATGAAAAAAATGTGTCTTACAAATACAGAAATCAAAGTATAATCGTATTAAGAAAATCAAAGTACACCAACCAAACATCATTAACTCAAATAAGGCCCTTTCTACTGCTTTTAACTCTTAGAATAGAACACATACTGTATCAATTACTTAATCGTGGGGCATCATTCTTCAATGCTCATTAGCACCCTTTAAACCTTCTAGTGCTTGATCTTTAGAGCGAAAATGTATCAAAGCGTTCACCAGCAAAAAAATTTAGGTTAAAATAGTACTTCCAGTATTTCATAATGAACTTGTAGCTAAACTAAAAGAATTTCAAGCCAAAATACTAGACAACCGTTTTGAGTTGCTCTACAACTGCTTTACTGCCTGTATGTGAATTTTGTACATTTAAGATCTTCATCTCCTTGAATCAAGGGTACTTAACTATACATCTTTATCAATCAAAAAATATATATATACATCTTTAACGTATCTGGAGTACCTCATCCTATATCAAAAACTTGCACAAAAAATTTTAAGAGTTCCCATATTAGAATCAAAATATATTGATGAATTACAAAGAAACAACGATGAAACCCAAAGTCAGAAAAGGATGGATGAAGAACAAGTGAACAACCATCACCAACATAGCAATAGCACATGCAGCTTTTTAATAAAACAGAAAATCTATTACTCACCAAAACCAGAGGACAACTGGCCAATTAACCTTGTTCTATTGACTCGTTGAAGCAATTAGGATGATTCTTCATGGAAAATCAATGTTTACAATACCGGATCTGCCCTTACAAAATCTAACCTATCCATAAGTCAAAGTGGATATTCCAATAATTATCACTGAGATTATTGCTGGAACAAACAAGAAGAGAAACTTAGAAAACCACTCAGCCAAGCTAGTCTTCATCCCTTTCCAGATTAGGGATAGCTTGAAGGGAACATGTTAAACAAAAAGATACGACGGAGACCAGAGTTATTCCACATCATGTATCATCAAGCAGAAAGGGCGCAAGAACATTGTAATCTCATACAACAACAATACCAAAGCCTTAATCCAAAAAGATTTTAAAAAACAATCAATAGGACTTGCCCTATAAGCTATAACCATTGATAAACCACCTACTCTACCTTATATCTCTAACTTCAATTAATTTTATCCTCAACAGATTTTCCATACCTCATACCAGCGTCGTTAGAAAAGCATTAACAGGATGCTCCAGGTCTATACTCCCCTTAATGCATAAGATAAAGTATAAAGAAGTACAGTCAGGCACATAGCACAACTTGGTCCCAAATATTTGGCAAAACTTAAACAAGGTAAACAATTAAATCATGGCAATGAACCGAGAGAAATATCAAAACCTCCCAACGAATTTGAATATTATAAAGCAGACATGATAGGCTATGATGGTGAACAAATGATTTTTCTAACGACAAATACTCAATTGCCATATGTTCCCATTTGATTAACATTTTATTATCAATTTTGTGACTGTCACACTTCACAGTGACAGACTTGATTATTTTAATAAAATTTCTTTCCCGATAGATTTCTTACTAGCATGAAATTATGCCAATGCATACTGATCTCCAAGGAGAATCTCAAAATTCATTGTCACAACATTGGAACAGCTTAAGAAAAATACCCAACAATATATGCACGAAAGCACTGAAGCATCAAAACCTTATCAATATTCCCTACAGTAATTGGATACATAGGGAGAAAAGGGGTAAAAGACGGAAGAGAATGTTGAATAATCACTATTCGACAAATCAAAATCTATTATAGATACGCTCTGCATTTAAACAGTTGTTATAATATACCAAATTCTCATAATGAAATTATTTGTTTCGATTTTACCAAAAATCAAAATTTCAAATATCATGTATATCTTTTTCTTGCTCACTTGAGCTTAGAGTCATATAGGTAATCCAATAATAAACTGCAGCTATATTAGGAGAAGCGATAGTTTTTTTCAAACACCCTAAATAATATATCGCAAAACACTCAAGGAGGAGTAATAACTGAAGCAGAGGAGAAAGCCACAAAAAGATAGATCAACATAAACAGCATAACATCTGGAACGTACTAACCAGCGCAACCTTTATAGCATATGTCTTGCAACCAAAATCAAATATAGTACATTATATTACATTCCAACAATCCAATGTCCCCAAGTAGCTCCCACCTAAGTTTACCTTACCTTAGTAATAGGTGATTGGTAGACTTCAAAAAAATACACAATGTGGCAGCAAGATTCAAGAACACTAAACAATTTGCGTCCAATAATGTACAATTAACACATTGGATATCATTTGATCGAACTTTCCATGACTAGAAGATTTTAATCATAAGCAGAAAAGAACTCAACTAATTAGTTACTCAACTTCGCATTTGCGTCCAGTAATGTACAATTAACAGCGAAAAAATGATTTGGACATAGATACTCAACGTTGATGATAACATCATCAAACTCAGCAAACTAATTACTCCTTCCATTCTTAAAAGATTGTCCACTATGGGTTTTTCACACAAATTAAGAAAATTAGATTCTTTGTAGCAAGTGGGTATTATTTTAACTAAATAGTAGTGTGAAGTAATGATTGCTAGGCCTGTTCAAAAAAAAAAAAAACCGACCCGCCGACCCGCAACATAAATGGCGGGTGATTTTTTAAAAAAAATTCACAATGTACGGGTCGGGTCAAGGGCCGAGAATAAATTTTAACGGGTACTCGCTGACCCGCAAACCAAGATGTATATACAAATTACAAACTTGTGCTGATTGAGGATAGAATACTCAAAGTATATACGTTCACTGTTCTACTTAATATTGTTCTGAACTGGGTGTTTTTAATTAGACTTATGGATGTCGTATCTTCAAAAAAGCTATTCAACTATGAATTTGCATTGACAATCATATGTTCACTGTTCTACTTGTTTATGTTAGGCACACAGATCTGAATAAACCAAACCTACTGTTTAATTATGGATTTGCTTCGACAATCTTGTGCTAATTGAGTTGCTTTATTTTGGTTTAAATTTTTCCGAATATTTCGTAGGTTTATTTAAAAATTCTGTCAAATAATTGTTGCCCAAAAATTTCACAAATAAAACAAGTACCCGGTGTCCCGACCCGATTCATTCGGGTACCCAAATAAATCAGGTCGGGGCACGACCGTTAAAATAGGTATCCGACTAACCGGGTACCCGCCTTTTCGGGTACCCGAAATGACAGGTACCCAGTAATGAACACCCCTAATGATTGCATTGGTATTATGAGAGAAAAGACATTTAAATTAAAGATAAAATAAAGAAAAACAAAAGAAATTGCCATTGTCAATTTGTCATTAATATAGAAAGAGTATATTTGGGGAAAATGGGAGGGATATGAGGGTATATTAAAGAAAAAAGATTTCCAAAATTAGAAAGTATTCTAAAATGGACAAACATTTGAAACTACCCATTATAGTAAGGTGGACAAACACAAAAGAACAGAGAGAGTACTAATTAGTTTAATAATGGATAAAATAACTTTAAAGCAGTCTAATTTCAAGTTTCAACTTCTACAACATTCTTTGGTCACAATAATAACATTCATAGATGAACGAGCCTACACATTCTCGTCATTCGAAAGCTACAATAGCTTCAAGGCAATTCAATCAAGAATAAACTGACTCAAAATCTTGAGCCACTTGGTCATGATAGCGCAAATGACACCAACTGCACAATTAGCTGGGATGCTGCTCCACAATCTTATTTACACCATCTTCATTGCTTCATGATATGTTGGATGGGACAAAATGGAGGGGAATGAAGGGGAGGGAGTAGATGAGATGAAATTTCCAACATTTATATGGCACAAGAGAAAGTTGAGGGGAGATAAATTAAAAGAAGGGGATTATAAGGAAGAAACCCTTCACATTTTCTATTTAAAAATTCCTCAAACTTGGAAGAACTTACTCTTCCTACACTCCCTTCCCCTCCCCTTCCCTCCCCTCCCTTTCTTTCCTTCCCCTCCCCTCCCTTTCTTTCCTTCCTCAAGTATTACCCAAACAAATTCTTAGAAACAACTCCTTTGACAGTTCTCCAACTTTTCAAGCACTAATTCTATTTTGAACCTTGAAACTGTTGAGTTCTCATGATGACAGAATGTTCGAACTTCCATGAAGAAAAAGAAAGTTCAGAGTTCTAGTAATGGTTAAGAGTCAAGTCATTTATCATGAGACTGATGAATATCATCTAAATTACATCACAATGGAAATCTACTCATGGTCATAATTCAAAAACAAAATGTCAGCCAACAGGCTACAGTGTGAAAATTTATTTTGATTGTAAAAATTTATTTTGATTGTAAACTCAATCAAAGCACATGTGTGAAAATTTATCATTAGTATCACTATCAACTCGTTTTCATTGCAACAATATGATTCAACTTACTAAATTATTAGAACTAATCTAACCTTATAAAAATCAATATAGTTGTGAATCGAATTTCAATCAGGATATATCTAAACCTAATTGGAACTCTAAAAATTATAAGTTCTTTTCATGTAACTTTATTTTGTAAGATATAGAATTGACCAAAAATTCATTATTTTTTTCATTAGTACAGAAAATGAACAATTCATCATTCCACAACTTCTGCTTCACATACAACTTTCTTCTGTTTTCAACTTCATCCCAAACTTACACTAATAACAACAAAATTTACCTGATACAATCAACAGAAGTAAGATGCCAAGCTAAAATGTTCACTCTAGCCAGTAACTTTCATCATAAAAGAACATGAATTTCAATCAGGAAAGAATGAAAAACGGGTCACAGTTTACAAGAACAGCTAACAAGGAACATACATACCTCCACAACTTGTGGTAAAGCCATGTCTAACAGTCCAACTATCATCAGCAAACAAGAATATCTCTTTCAAACCAGCTCTAACTGCTGGCTTCCTAAGGATAAAGTATACAATGTCTGACGAAACGAACCTAATTACAACTCAGTTGTATCCAATGGGGACTCCTTCAAAATTTGCTCAGCACTCGTTTTCTTTTCGTTGTTTGCCTCATTCTTCTCAAACAAAATTGCAAGCTTGTCATCTCCATTTGATTGAGCAATCACATTCTTAATCACTCGCAATGACTTCCTCTTCGTGTTACTGAACTTAAGCCGCACAGTAGGCCTCTCAACCAATCTGATATCTTTATTGGTATCCTCAACCTCAGAAACCTCATTCCCAGTAGCAGTTTCAGCAACAGGAGCAAATGCATCCATAAAATTCACATGGTTTCCCTCCCAACGCCTACGAGGAAGTGGGGGTTCAATTAGCGACACTGGCTTCTCTCCATAAGCTAAAGGAGGAGCAAGAAATGGGTTAATTTCAACAGCTTCAGTCCCATTATTCATCAAGTGTTGTTGTTGTTGTTGCTGCTGCTGTTGTATATTCACTGCCTTTTGCTCTTCTTCCTTAGTACCCGTGTCGTGTGCATTTACTTCTCTCTCATCGGAACTTGAAGGAAAGGCCGGCAACCAATGGGGAATATGGTCAGGAGGGTCTTCCCCAATCTGTAAAAAACTAGAAAGGGGTTTCCTCTCCTTTGTAACTGGAAACCTAGGAAGTGAAAACACAAAAGGAATTCCTTCAACTATACTGATAAACTGACTAATCTCCCTAACAGTTCCAGAATTCGCAAGTGAACGGTGAACATCAGAAGCACCCTGAAAACCTTGAATAGAACCCAAATCTTCTAACCCTCGGATAACATCAAATAAATTCGAATCCGACCTACCAGCTTGATTAGCATAATGATTTGAAATCTTACCCAGCTGTTTAACATAACGCACTGCAACATCAGCTAAAGCTTCAAGAGCGGAGTGTTGGAAACCCTGAAACCCTTCATTCTCGCAAATTTGAGCTACAGAAATCTTCGCAATGGCTCGAACAAAATCTTCACTTCCTGCTGGCTTTCTTGTTTCTTGAGGCAGTAATTGTTGCTGTACAGGATCGTTTCCAATTTCTTTACCTCCATCGCTCATTTCAACAGCAATTCAGTCATATGTATCAACAACATTTACCGCCCCAAATTCAAATTCAAATTAACACAAAACATCCTCGATTAGGGGTACAAGAAACGCATAGAGACAATAAGCAGAGTTCTAGGGTTCCGGAACGATTATGGAGGTTGAATTGAAGAAAGAATGCAGGGAAGAAACGTGATCGGAACGAAAATGAGTGGGTTTTTAAGCCCTAGCAGTAGAAAACCCCCAAAGCAAGATCGAGAAAGAATATAAAATACGAGGAAGGATTATGAAGAAGGAAAATTAGCCAACTACTCGAAGTTTTATAGACGCCTTGAGCAAAACCAAATCATTTTATTGGTACTACCAAACCAACCTTAGGTAGTGTCAATCATACTTATACCGGCATGTTTGGTAGGTGGTAATAAATCGCGGTAATGGGGATGAAAGATTAGTGTAATTTTGGTTGAAAAATCTCTTGGCTACCTTAATGGCCATGTTTGACAACCTTCAATCATCTCATTTTGTTCATAAAATACATTCCGATGCATTACCAATGGGAGAGGTGGTATTAGGTGGTAATGAAAATTTGTGAATAAAAAACTTTATTGTGATCAAAGTTTTATTATAATGGGAATGACATGAAAGTTGTGATGAAATTTTACACTATAAATCATATCCAATACCACCATTTAATACCATTAACTAAACGAGCCGTAAAAGTTTTGAAAATTTTCAAGTGTCATCATTTAAAAAGATATGAAAATATTTATCAAATTTAGAATCTAATATTCTTGTTTAAGTTTGAAACAAATTTAGGTAAAGTATTTGTATGAAATATTATAGCAATTGTATTTTATTAACTTAGAATTTAATATGTTCAATTGAATGAAAAAAAAGTAATGTATCAGGTAAATAATTAAAATAAACATCAGTAATTATGTTTTGATTTAAAAAATCATAAATTTGGTAAATTTAAGAACGATAGTGTGTAGTACTTACATTATTATTTGAAATTGTTTTTATAAATATTTCGCACTAACAAATTCGTGCATTGCACGAGTTTCTATACTAGTGGGGTAATATACGGATAAAATTATACGGATTTTATGTTACATCCATCTTGGTTGAGAATATGAATTTGGTGGTTATTGGGTGAATCTTAGTATGGTTATCAGAATTTCGATTTTGATCTACAGTTCAAAGATCCTACGATACATAAAAATAGGTGATTGATCTGGATCATAAGTAGGATCTTTATGTTGGTAGGATCGTATTCATGCGATCATCATACTTAAATTAAGAACTTAGGTGACATAACACGATTTTACGATCGTACAATTCAATGATTCAATCCTACAAGTGTAGTTTCAATTCTACAAAAGTTTCATATAATTTGGATTTCACTTATGTATAATATATGTATATCTAAAATAATTATATCAATACGACTATAAAATTTAGGTTTTCTTGATTTGCAATTAAGATTATTTTTTAAACTATTCTTTTTCAAAACATAGAGATGAAGTCAAATCAAGTTTTATTTACGATTTATAACTTAAAAAAAAAGAACAAATATAATTTATTAGGAGTATCAATTATCAAAAGCATATTAATACATGTTTGTAGGATCACACGATCTTACAATCTGATTCTATTGATTTTGATCATGCCCCTAAACGATTCTATGTAAAATCCAGATCTTAACAACCTTGAATATAGGTATACCCGTCATGAATAGTAGATATGAGGTTCTATATGCCCTATATCCACATGTCCCGCCTCATAACACGAACTTGAAGTGAATGTGAGGCGGGTATAAGGTGGTTATATTTGTGATGGGTATCAAATTTTTACTTGCCAATGGTGGTAGGTAGGTGGTGGGTATACCAATTTTCAGTATGGATTAGGGGAAGGTATACCGCACACGTCCGCTCATTTTATCATTCCTACTAACAAAACCACAGGTAAAATGAAGGAGAGAGCATGCGAGAATCAAAGCTAAAATCTTCTTTAGAAAAGTGTTCTTTGCTACGATTGAGACAAAAATCGATTATTATATATAAAAAAAATGTGAGCAAACAAAAGAGAAAAAATAATTAGATGAAAATTTTAAATAAGGCAGAAAGAATTTTAAAATATAAAATATTACAAAGTTAAAAGATTGACAAAAATATAAGGCGTAGCATTCTGAAAGGTAAGGAAGGATCGGAATTCGGAATATATTGTTTTAGCTATTTATTTTTAATTTAATCTACAAACAATATTTCTCATGAACTAATTGAAAAGAAAATAGTTTATCACCAAATTAATATCCAACAAACACTAACTTCATAATAAAATGAATATTGAATACAATATGATTAATTACATCATCAAAATATTTTGATAAAATGAACAAAATAGTACATTGGATTGCGTAAAAAAACTAAATGTAGCAAGCATTATGGAACGGAGGAAGTATTATACTTTGATAACTTCAGTGTTATTTCATTTCACAAAATTAACGGTCCATTTGGTTAGTGGTACTAAATGGTGGCCATGGAAATTTTTATTGTATAGAATTTCATCAAAAGTTTCATATCATTCTCATGGTAATGAAACTTTCATAAAAAAAATTGTTTACAAATTTCTATTACTGCCTAATGCCACATCTCCCAACATTAAGGCATTGGAATGTATTTCATGAAGAAAATGAGATGATTGGAGTAGGAGAAGCATGACCATCAAGGTATCCAAGAGATTCTTCAACTAAAATTACACTAATTTTTCATTTTCGTTACCACAGTTTATTACTACCTACCAAAAAACGGGCCGTAAAAAACGAAAACTACACTAATGTTCTATCGGCCCGCTAGTTAGTAATTAAATGGTGGAAATGACAATGCTTGTTCTACTTTAATTTTTTTTATTTAAATCACAAAATTCATTCCAATATACTACCATATAGAAAACGGGCCCATTTGCTAAGAACTGTAGACTAGCCCCGGACCACCGATGACTACTCATGGAGACTGTAGACTAGCCCCACAGATTTAGCTTGAAAAGAGATTAATAGACTACTCATATCAACAAGGTGCATCTTCTTTTCTAGGGAGTCCATTTGCTAAAAACTTCACAGTTAAGCGTGCTTGGTGGGGAGCAATCTTAGGATGTGTGACCTCCTAGGAAGTTTTACGGGTGCGCACGAGTGAGGTCAAAGTGCTATAGAAAGACTTGTGTTGGTCTGTGAGGCTAGACTACAGTTTCCATGAGTGGTCACCGGTAATTCGTTGGGCAGGGGTTACATTTCCCATCAGCTTTATCTCCGTTCATTCCGCCTACAAATGTATCTCCCATGGTTATCAGAATCTCGATCCTGATCACCGATTCTACGATCTTACGATCCAAAATTAGGCGACCGATCCGGATCGTAGGTAGGATCTTAAATTGGTAGAATCGTACGATTCTACTTAGCTCCAAGATTTAAGTGGTAGGATCATAACACGATTCTACGATCCTACGATCTTACGATCCGATCCTACTAGGGTAGTTTCAATCGTATAAAAATTTTATATAATGCAGATTTTACTTATGTATATATATGAATATATCTAAACAATTATATCAATTTGACTAAAATTCACCTTTTTCTCGATTCGAATTTTAGTAATGATTATTAAAGGTATTTTTTACAAAACTTAATAGTTGAAGTCAAATAAGTGTTAATTTAAACCTTAAAACATAAAAAAGAACAAATACAATTGAAAATTAGTTATCTAAAGCATATAAATGCATATTTGTAGGATCACACGATCCTACGATCCGATTCTACCGATTTCGATCCTACCCCCTCAACGATCCTACGTAGAATCCCGATCCTAACAACCTTGGTATCTCCTCCACCTCATACATCACCTTCGACACCACGTTTACCCCCACATTTGTTGAGCACCATCACTTGATTCCATTAGATGTTTATTCATTTGTACATCATGTGGATTTAGTTATAAATAAATGTTGATTTTGAGGTTATATGTATATTAATTTGGTTCTAACGCAAGTAGAACCATTTCCCAAAATATTGCAATTTATGAAAATAATTCCCATTTTATGTCAATGGGAAAAATAATTCCCCATCTACTGTCCACGTAGGATGGACTTTTTTTTTAAAATCTGCCAAACTAAACCGCTATATAGAGTAGCGTTTTATTTTTGAAGCAAAAACGCCATTTCATATGGTGGTTTAGGGTGCTTTAGTTTCATTTTATTTTTTGATTTTGAATCATAACAGAACCGCCATCTGAATTGGCGGTTTAGCCTAATGTATTCCTTTTTTTTTTGTTTCAATGTGAATCGCCATCTTAGTGCATTATTTTTTTTGATTGAAGAGTTGGTGATCTTGATTGCATGTCTTAAATGATGATTTAAAGTGAGTGAGAGTGAATGCTTGATGAAGAAAATTTTTTTTATGGCAGATTAGGCCTTGAAAGCAGTGAGTGTGATGAATACAAATGAAGGGAGGATGGAAAAGATTATTTTATGAAGCAGCTAAAACCGCCATCTGTATTGGCGGTTTAATGAAATTGCAAATTATTTTTCTTTTTTTTTTAATGGTATTAATGCAAAGAAAACGCCAACTGAGATAGCGTTTTTATTAAGATTCACACCTAAACCGCTATTTCAAGTGGCGGTTTTATTGAAAAAAAATTTAAAAAAATTATTCTCTCAGTCAGTCCTACGTGGACGGTAGATAGGGAATTATTTTTAGCTTTGATGTAAAGTGGGAATTATTTCCCTAAATTACAATGTTTTGGGAAAAGATTCACGCAAGTATGATTGATTAGAAAAAAATTTTTTTTGAGGAAATTAATTAGAAAAACTTAAAAACACATAATTTTAAAATATTAATTTTTTTTTTTAAAAATGTCATCCTACATGGACAATTTTTTAAAAAATTTTATTTTTTTTATAAAAAAGTTAATATCAATGGTATATTTTATTTCCCTACTATTTTAAATTTCAAAACCAAACCATAAAACCCATTACTCACCCCACCCAAGACCGGACGGCGGACGACCCACACCACATCACCACCCACCCTCGCCGGAATCTCTCGTCGCCGGCCGCCACCCCTCACTGGCAGTTATCTGTGAGTTTTCGACGCTGCTGACTGTTCACAATCCGCAGATCGCAAGGCCTGAAGGCCACCACTGCTGCTGCCGCCTCCACCTGCTGCCGTGAAGTCAATTCACCAAGCCTAACGACGGCCACCGTGACACCACCAGACCAACCCACCTTCAATTCAATTGCAGGTATTATTCTGATTTTTGAAATCCCCAAAAGTTAGTTTTTTATTTCAAATTTCAATTTGATTTCTTTAATATGTTATTCTTTAATTCTAATTGATAATTAGCACGATTTATATATGTATTGATTTTTTTCTTATACTCTTTATAATTTTCTTTTTATACCTTTTTGTTGGGTAGTATCATTTGCGAATTTGAAATCTAAATTGTGCCTAATTAGTAATTATCCTGAAAAAAAGATGCAATTGATTAATCTAAATGCCAGTCTTCAGCCATTTTCTGTATATTTCTTGCAATCTAGTTGTTTTTTACATTCTTATTGTCCTTTTTGTATTTGTGTGTTTATTAACCCAGAATTTTGACGGCTTTTTGCTGTGATTATTCGGAGTTTTCTGTCATTTTAACCCGGAATCGATCTGGCGTTTAATGTGCCTCAAAGCTTATTGTGGAGTTTTGCTCGGCATTTGCGGCTGTATGAAATGCTAGAAACAAAGGAATGCTAAGGACTTGTGTCCCAGGCTTATTTTCAAATTCAAATAAGTTATAATAAGATCAGTTCAGTTGTAAATTTGTAATGAGCTTTTTACATTCCTTTTGCTCAACATTTTTACCACTCAATAAGTCCTAAACTCCTATTAACTTCACTTTGTTACAGTTTTTAGATCCTGTTTGATAGATGCCATTGGACTTTGTATTTCATTTTGCTGGACTTTGTTTTATTATAAGCTTTTGAATTTTTATTAAACTTTTGGCTTGCCACCATTTGAGGTGAAGATGACCGCTTTTATATATGTTTGGTCTTAGCTTGAAATTATTGTGCTTGTACATGTTATTTGGAGGGATGAAAAAAATTTGGTTGTTCATTTTACAAACGAAAATCCGCCGAAATTTTATCTATATGTCATGTGATTATTTATGTGTTGAAGGTAAAGTGAGAATTAAGTAAGTAAAAAACTTTATTTTCACAAAAGATTCCAACAAATTACCAAAGAGTTACCGAGAGATTACGTCTCACCATCTTTTTATCTACGGCTTGCTACAATGAGTTCTAAGGATCCAAGGAGACAACTAGGTAAGAACGTGTGTGTACCATTAAAGCTATATATGGCACATGTACTAGTTAGTAATAGACCAAAATAATCAAATTTGGACTGATCATCCATTTATTTTGTTTTATTTGATAATCCATAACTTACTTTTGCTTATATCATTCATAAGTTTTAGAAGTATTATTTATTTATATATTTATTATGATAATGAAGTTATTTTACAAAAAGAAAAACACTTTAATTCAACTTACTGATTTGCCACCAAAATTCTTCTTTACTTCTCTCCTTTCAGTTTACCAATTCAAATTGGGAGAGAAAAAGACAGAGAGTTGATGTTTGAGTGAAAAAATGGTGAAAGGATTGCAACAACAAAATTTAGCTGCCGATGTTATTCAACTTGTCGAACAATTAGACCGACATTGTTTGGCTTCTGATGGATCTCTCGTCTCCAAATCTGCTTTTTACGATCTACAACTCGTATGTTTTCTCCCATTTTCCCTATCAATCTCCAATTTTTCTTCTATTGATCTCTACTTTTGTTGATTTTCATATGCAGGCTAGAGAGGAAATGTGTAGGGAAAGATTGCGCTACTTGGAAGCCATGGTACGTTTTTCCCTGATTCATGTACACCCATCAATCTGAATTTGATCGCTGATTAGTAAAAATTGATTTGGTAGGCCATTTATTGTGAGGCAATTGCCATGGTAGAAGAATATCAGCAAGCTTTGTCAGTTCGTGATGTTCAGGGTTTGTATCCTCAACTTGGTCTCAAGAACCCTCCTCAGGTCTATTATCTTGCCTTTTTAAAAATCACATACAATTTTGATAGTTGAGTCATAATGAACTATATTAAAATGATTCTTTGAATTATGTGCAATTCTTCTTTATTTATGTGAAGTTGCACCAGATGTTTGCTACAAGGGTCAATCAAGACATCTTTGTACCCGTAACAACTAACAAGGGTAAATGTGTGTTCATTCGAGCCCAAACCCCACTTTGGTGGGAGGCTGGAAGCCATTCAATGGTATTGGAGTAATGGAATGTTGTGGTTATTTTAACAATTTGATCATTGACCTTATGCAGTCTTACATCTCAAATTTTCTTGCCACTCTATATGTTTGTGAGCTTATTTGTGTATGATGCCTTGTGTAAATACTTCTATGTGGATGCTAATTTGACACATTAATCAGGGTGATTTGGGTTCAGCTTATGTACTTGAGTAATTCTAAGATCATTTTTTGTACGAATATTGAGATGTTTAGTTTATAATAGGTTTATGAGACTCTGGAGCACAGGCTTGTTGTTGCTGAGGCTGCTCAAAAATTGAGACTTCCTCTGATTTCCAAAGATGGGGAGATACATGAGGAGGAGATTGAGAAATGGAGTATCATGTCTCGAAGCTCTCTAGACAGTACGAGTTCTAATGTGACAATGAGCTCAAGTTCTAATTCAACGAATTATGCTACTAGTACCCCTAGTACAGCAGCAAACAGTAATCTGAATACCACTGATATGAGTGATCCTGGCATTGGTGGAGTTCCCAACCGTTATTTGGGAATTACTTCAACTTATTTGTGGCAGACTCAGCTCCATCAAGCTCCATTATCCATGGTATGTGGATGACTTGTTTAATCCAATTGGAGAATTGTTTAAATACTTATGTGCTTCAGCAAGATTGTTGTCTTCTACTTGTCACTATTGTAGGCTATGGCAGAATACCAGATGTCACTCTTTCGTGAGATTGAGGCTCGTTTGAAAGTGAAATGTGATAAGCTGGCCGGTGCTTTTGTAGTGGATGATGTTGGTGAGTATCTCTTTCTCACTCTCTCATTTTCTTACTTATGAGATATATTGGAATGTTGTGAAGTTTGCATGGTTTTAGATTATAATAGATTAAATGTTAAAGTTGGCATGATAAAGGTAACACTACATTTACTTCTCCATGCCCATGATTTGGGACCTTTCTACTTCATGCTCATTTTGTGGATGATTTTTTCACTCTTGATGTTCATTATTCTGAACTACTTCGCATAGCTATTTGGTTTGACCAACATATATTTTTTGTTTAACCAACTAACAAGTTAAAAGCCAAAAGTCAAACAAAAAGATGGTCAACCATATATTTTTCTAACACATCCAAAACCTTGTATCATTCGTGTGAAGATTTTTTTTGAAGTAGCTACTTTGTGATATTTAGAGAGTCTTGCATTGGCTTTCTAAGCTTTGTCTTTGTTTACATCTTCTAGAAAAAGAACAATCAACTTCCTCTCCCTTCCTTAAAGCGGGTATAGATGTGCTATTGATGCCAAATAGCTATAGTAGTCTTATCCTCCTTTGTAGTCATTTCTTTTGCTCATTCATACTCCCTCTGACCTCTCAATTAGTTCACGTGCTTTTTGGGTAAAATTTATTGGAAAGAGGATTTGGGTTGAAGAATAAGGCAAAAGCCAAGTGAATGATAGAAATGAGTGGTTAAGATAGAGAGAGAGAATAAGTTTGTGGATGAGATCAAAAGAAAAGTGTGTTCATTGCCAATAAAGAAAAAAGTGCAAAATTAGTGGGCAAAATAGAATGAAAAGTGATGCTAATTGAGAGGGATAGAGTGAGTAATATTTTAATTGCTAGAATAAAGTCAAGAATTTTATATTAAGTATATACTACCCTCACTTGTTCCTATTTCAGTCTACATTTACAACATGGAGGGGAAAAGCATAAACATACAGCAAATGAAAACTTCAAAGAAAAATCAAGAATATTCACGTAGAATAGGATATTTCAATTTTCAAATAATGAACATGAAGTAGATAACTTCCAAATTATAAACATCGAGAAGTAGACTTTAGATACGTTCCAAATAATTTCTCTTCTCCATTTGTTCATCTCAGTGTAATAAAATACTTAGACATGATTACCAAATTTATGTATGCCGAATGATCTTGATGGACTAATTTATGCAGCAAGTATGCTAAGAAATTCCTAAGAATTTAACATAAGCATAAAGTTGAATAATGTATTATTTGCCCTTTGCTTCTTTCTTTTCTGCCCAGATGGTTCAGCTGGACATCAGAATCTAAGCTCACGTCTTCCAGAAAGGTATGCTATTTGTCTTAGAAATTTTTCTAGTTTTTCATGTGAAACTTGTATGGTATGTTACTAAGACTAGAGTAATTGTAATTTGTTGTAACAGATACTTGTGCATGTCTAAATGTCTAACTTGGCAGCTTTATGAAAAATTCCGTGCTTTTAGCGGGTTACAACTTACATACATGTTATTTGCTACCTGACCTGCTTATCTTGTGTCATGTCAGTTTTGACAGCCCTAAGGTGCATCAGTTGTGCTATTCCCGCTGCCTATTTGCTATCGCAGTTGTGTAGTTCGTTACCACTAATAAGTAGCAAAAATGCTTTTTGTGACTTCAGTTACTGTATGTCAGGGTTAAGGTAATTATTGAGGAGATAGAAAGGGAGGAAGAAACACTTAAAGAAGATCTCTACTCTGCTGACAGAAAATTTGCAGAATACTATAATGTGTGTAAGCAATAATCCACACCATTGTATTTATCATTTGTAACATTTGTAAATTGAGAATATGCCTTGTATTTCCCATAATGAAGAATATGTAATAAAGCGTGTACTTCTCAGGTCTTAGAGCAGATACTAGGTGTGCTTATCAAGCTTGTCAAAGATTTGAAGTTGCAAAATCAACATAAATTCGTAAGTTTTCATTTTGCTTTTTTTGATGGGTACTTTTCTCTTCGACAAAAAGTGAGGCAGCTAATTTGTTGAATATTCTTTAGGATGAGCTGCAGAAAACTTGGCAAATCAAGAGACATGAAGCCATGGGTGCTAAACTCAGGTATGGTGATTGTGGATACTTTATTTTTTTTATACTTGGTACCTATGTTGGACTCGGGTACTGATGTCGGATCCAGTATGTGTCCAAGTGTTGGATTCGTCTAAATATTCAATTTTACGCTTAAAATGAAGTGTCTAAGTGTCATACCAATGTCCGAGCATCAAGGATCGGACACGGGTAACGTGAAGCTAAACGAAGAGTCCGAGTAGCATAGCTTGGTACATTAGTGACTGTAACCTACTTGCTCCATTGGGTGTCCATATGAGATTGTGCAATTCCAAAATTAAAGTTTTCTCACATTTTGTTTTCTCTTTCTCTCACTTAACTTTGTCCAGTCACACAATAGTGTTTATAAATAAACAAGTCAATATGTAGCGGTAAATCTTACATTGAAGGAGGTAGTATGCTATGGCTTTAAACTCAAAAATCTCTCACCGTTTTTGATAATTGGGGCTCTTAATTCTTAAAAGTGGAATACATAGAGTTGTAGAACTGTTGTTTTTGGACATTTTTAATAAAGATGTGTTCAAAATGCAGTAATTGTGAATATTTGGGTATTAACTATTTCTGGAATTTAAAGATAATGTTTGTTACTGGATGATGTCATTCTTGTTATGATTGATAGATTAATAACTAAACCCTTCATGACCTTCGGGTGTCCATGCCAAATTGACTCTTTAATGCATAGTTGAATAGGGCTTGTGACTAGTAAAACATGTTCATGAGCCCTACTACTTTGTTGTCATCACAGAAGCCTATATTAGACTCTTTTTCGAACTTAGGATGTTTTAGGATGATTTTGTATATTGTTCTTGTGATAAAATATTGCGTGCCTTATCCTGCTAGGGTACTGGAGCATATACTCCTAGTTGAAACGTACACTAAAGAAACAATACCAGCACTCCATAAAATCAGGTAATTTATCTGTGTCAAATATCTGGTTAAGATTCTCTTTTGGAGCTTCAAGTGTTTAATTTGATACTCTTTGTTTAGGAAATACCTCGTTGAGGCAACAGAAGAGGCTTCAACAGCGTATAATAAAGCTGTATGTTCACTGACACCAATCTTGTTTGGATTCCAACTTTGATGCAACTTTTCTCTTTAACTGTATATTTGTGTACAACATTGATGCTCAAGAACCTATAAGAGTTTTGAAAGGTGATACTTTAACGGCACGTTTGGTATTAAATGATGGTAATGGGAATGTAAACTAGTGTAATTATGGTTGAAAATCTCTTGCTACCTTGATGGCCATGCTTGTCCAACTTCAATCATCTCATTTTCTTCATAAATTTCATTCCAATGCATTACCATTGAGAGATGTGGTATTAGGTGTAATGGAAATTTGTAAACAAAATCTTTTTTGTGATCAAAGTTTCTTCACCATGGGAATGACATGAAATTTTTGATGAAATTTTACTCTATAAATCACATTCTCATTACCACTATTTAGTTCCACTAACCAAACGGGCCGTAAGGGTACTTGTTGATTTTCGGGTTTTCAAACATTGGATATGCGAAGCCCTTGAAGTTGAAGTATTACAACTTACAAGCCATCTTTTCAACATCCAATAACAAACCTCTCCGTTTCCATTTTTGTTTCTTTAACTACTGTTCTATGCTGGCATGCTTGATCTATTTGTTTATATTTGTCAGGTAACACGGCTCCGTGAGTATCAAGGAGTAGATCCACACTTCGACAAAATTGCGAGGCAGTACCATGACATTGTTAAGGTTAGTTTCAATTTCCGTTTAGCTTCGTGTGAAATTTTTTGACTTGCTAAAAATTAAGACCGCAACCTTTTGTGCAGAAACTGGATAACATGCGATGGACGATCCAACAGGTTGAAATGGACCTAAAGTATTTACCAGATCACTCGAACGCATAGAAATGTTTTCATATGGAGTTGTTGCAACCATAGGTACTTCATTATTCATCACTCCATTGTATTATAGAAGTGGATCCAAACCACATAAATGGCATAAGGTAATCAAATGTTGTGTTTTTAATTAAAGGATGCTCTGGTATTATCTTGAACTTGTGTCTTCCCTCGAGTGAGACTATTTGGCTACGACTTTGGAGAAGAGTATAAACACATTATATGAAATTATGAACCATTGCAATTGAAGTTATTTTCTTATGCTTACCAACCGAGATGGCTTATTTGGACGGCAACAATGTCTAAACCTTAGTACTATCAGAATTGAACCAAATGAAATGTGGGAATATATCGCTGATAAAGATTATATTGTTCTATTTAGTACTAATCAACAATGAAGGGGCACGGCCGCACGGGTATATTTGCCTGCTACCCTACTCCCTCGAACCCTGCCTTATGCAGAATACTGAGTTGCTGACTGTGACTTTAAGTCTTTAACAACAATCAACAAAGATCTATTTTAGTGACTATCTATATATAAATATTCGATTCCATTCATTCTTATCTATTGTTATACTTCATGTCATACTTCACTCCTAGTCCTCTATTATGCACCTATGAAGTTGAGATGGGCATAAGGACTTTAATAACTTGTGAATAGATACTGACACAACCTTATATTAATGTTAGGTGATAGATGCGGGTGTCATGTTCCATGTGTACTTTTATCTTACGTTGTTGGATACATTCGACTTGCTTCAAGCAGTAGGGAATTTAAGCAATTTTAAATGTGTGAAGTGTTCGGTGGAAGGAACAAATATTCAGCTCGTTTGTGAATATCTTTTTAAAATTCTCCGAAATGAGCAGATTGTTGGACGTTTAAAGTATTGGGAGCGTGCAATGCGCACGATAACAAACTAGGAAGGTATGAGAAGGGAGGGAAGGCAAGGATGGGGAAGGGTAAAAGAAAGGAAGGGAGTTAAATCAAGATTTTCCTCTTATTTCTAGAACATATATGTATCAGTATCACCTATCTGTATTCTATAATGGAGTTTCCACTATTTTTATCATATATATAAAAAAATATTTAGCTTTATGGTATCTTGTTTGTATAATCTTGATGATGAGTTCGTTAAAATATATTTGCTTAGTTCCATGATACTCGTTACATTTTGTTTTTGGACACTATTCATCGTTTAAGCTTATTTTGTATATTGCGGCTAATATGTAAGTAATAATATAGTCAAGTGGGATCTTATTTGAATCGTTTAATTGCATGCTATCATAATATAAACTTTTTATAATTTTTAAATTGTATAATTCGACATATAAATGAATCAAAAAGTACATTGGATTGCGTAAAAAAGTTAAATGTAGCAAGTATTATGGAACGAAGGAAGTACCGTACATTGATAAACATGAAAAATGCAAAGAGCAAAAACAAAATAGGAAGGATATGATACTGTACTCTTAAGATTATTAAATTGCATATTTTGTATGGCTCGATTCTTAAATGTCATCACCTTTTTATTGTGTTGCGACATTTTTAATGAAATTACAAAATATCCTTGAATTTATTTTTAATTATAAAATAAAACATTATTGAATATTAAACTAAAATTATTTATAATAATTAAATTAAAAAAGAAAAAAAATTTAATATGGAAAAATAAACATAATTGCATATTTTGTATGGCTCGACTAGATGAAGTCGCATGTTTTGTGCCACTAGGTCTAATTTATTTATTTAAATAATATTTTTATTTTTATTTTATTAAATTTTTAATTTTAGCTCACTTGAAGATTTTTTACAAAGAATAAAAGCAAAAAAGAAGAAAAGTGTTTACTAATGCAAAAGTTTATTTGAAATTTCTTGACCATAATTTTTAATAGAAAAATAATATTGATGTAAAGTTTGCGTCATTTGAAAGTAGACTTTAAGATATTTCCAACATATATTATATGACCAATTTCAATGATCTAGCGAGACTGACAACCATTTAAAGTTTGCTTTAAAAAACTGAAAGTTGACAACCGTTTAAAATTTGCTTTAAAAAACTGAAGTTGATAACTGTTGATAGAAAAATCACATGAATTCAAGATATGCGGCATTAAAAACTAGACTTCAAAAGCAATGATATATTATACGCCCAATTCTGATAGTCAAACGAGATATGACAACCATTTAAACTTTGCTTTGATTTTTGTAATCAGGTACCAATCACATAGATCACGCGACTGGACCACGGTACGGTATAGTCGTACAAAATGCACGACTAGACTACAATTGAGTCGTGCGTTTTGTACGACTATACCGCAATTTAGTCGCACATTTTGTGCAATTGTGTTCATTTATCCGTGTAAACAAAACTGGATCATAATTTCACTATTCGAAAAACGAAACATCAATCCGGTTCCCAACCGAACAAAACAAATAAAGTAAATGATTGTAAAGTGATTAGTTATACAGTGGAAGTTGGCAATGATCGCAAGTCATTGGGATTTTAGGGGTTTCACCCTTCTTTCTTTTGAAATTGTTTGGCTTGCATCTTTTCATAGACTTAGATTTGGTTCAAGACAAAAACAAGGTTTACCAGATAAAAAATTATCAATGCATGTATAACCACAAAACAGCATAAAATACAGATTTGATTATGAAGATAATCGGCTCCCACATTATTACAGAAAATTGTCTAAATTGAACTCCACCTGCTTCTTGTCAAGCTCCCAAATTAAAACATTGATCAAGTTGTCCATTGTATCAAGTGCAAACCTGAAAACAAGCAACACCCGTCTGTAAGAAAGCACATCAAACGCATCCTCCCACAAGAACACTTGTATAATACAGCGATTATTGATTTAAACTCATAAAGGAAGACCACAACGAAGTCATTCTCATTACCACGACTAAAACCACAATTTTGTTTTTGTAGTATTAAGTAATGGAAAATTGTGTAAAAAATAACTAGCCTATTGTCAAATTTTCATTGCCATCGGAATGACATGGTACTTTTCATGATAATTAACACTACAAGTCATTCTCATTACCAACAACCACACAAGTCATTAAAGTCGTCGCCTGGATAATATTTCTTCATCAAATACCAGGTATGTCAACAAGCATTTACACTTCACTTTTTTAACACAATTTCCAAATCTTTTTCATTGCCTAAATCACTAAGCAATTTAAACAAAAATTTCAAATCACCAGTTTGAAAACCCTGAAATTAAAACTAGAGATAGGATATGAAGCATCCTTGTTCATGCCATTTCTCCCCAATAACCTAACACAAATTTGAGCAAAGGCATTCAGAAGGAATCAAATCAGATTGAAGATGGTTTCAACCAAAACCTACCCTCAAATTTTGTTATTTTGTATATGAACCCTTATTCCAAGAACAATCAAATGCAATGCTTCCAGTTAATTCTCGACATTTATCCCAGAGTTCACATTGTTCCCATTCTTTAACTGCCTTTGTGAAAGTACATTATTTTTATCCCGTCATCAACTCAAAATTACTGATTACCAGCATTAATATCTTGAGCCAGAAGCCAGTAACCTTTTGGGGCTTGACTTGCAATGTGGAAGGATAACATATAATAATCACGATTTTGAAAAGCTTGACCTCATCCAAAAGTAAAGCTAAAAAGCTAGAGCTCGTGACAATAATCTCAAGCCTGCTACCTCTAATCTTCTCTATCTAAGAAATTCTTTTTTTTTATGACGATTCATAAAATTCAAATATTTTCCTCTGACAAGTTGCCTTCTCTATCAAGCTAGTTTCTAACTTAGCTATGATGTGATTCCAATAACATTTCCTGAGCCTAGTTTATTTCACATTTCTTCAATAGCAGTTAAAATAGATTCTTGTGGAGTCGCGATCTTGCGTAAGTATGCACAACACAAACTTTCAAAACGCACTCAAACATACAAAATTTTCATTGAGTTGATCCTTTTCAGAAGTAACTTTATCCTTAAATGTGAATTTAGCTGCTATGCTCTATTTTTTACCCCTGAAGGAACTTAACTTAGATGCAGAAACTCCAACGTATCAATCCACTTGCAGCCATATATCAACACTCACCAAAATAATGTCACATCCTCATTGAAGTATTGAACATCTAAATATCTAAAGCAACGTATGAGTATATTTGCAAAATATTCCTGCCAAAAACGGTTCCTGAAAATTACACATATAACTTATCACGAGAATATGATTTAAGGAATCTATATATGACATGACTCGTTGAGATTTTATGACACGACTAACAAATGAATGGTTAAAATGAATTCTAAGGGAACAGTTTCATCGCACACGAAATGACTTTTGGCTTACATTTGAATTTGGAGACTAGGAAAACAAGACCATTTCTTGAAACAATGACTATTTGAGACCTTAGACACCTCGAAAATCTACTATTAGATGAGAAAATCAACTAGTGAATATTGCGCTTGACTTGCAAGGATTAATATCAAATAATTCTAATATTTTTCTACATTGTCACAATGTAGTGGAAACTAGATGGACCAAAAGTTGACGCAATAAGGTAGATATGAGAAACCAACTACGTGCAGCCAGCAGCCCATAAAACTATGAATCTAGAATAGGATGAAGAGCCTTTGGTACTCAACACTACGAAGAGCATGTTAAGGATGTTCTTACAAGTCACTTGTCCAACAAGCATGCCACTCCATGCATTCACACTTCGCTTAATCCATAAAACTAGAAATGTTAGTGTCATGCATGTCATAGGTCATCTAGTGCATTTTTCAGTTTGCCATCTTCAACATTGGTCCACAAGTTGAAATTGTGTCATGCATTCCATAATCCATACTAATATTCTCAAAAATCGTGAATCAGAAAGGATATTATGGTCTGTTGGAGTTGTTTTATGGTCATTTTGAGGGAATCACAAATTTAAAAAGTTACAATGAACCAATCAACAACATGCTAACAAGCCTCTTCATAAATTCATGATTCAAATAAGTACGGATTTATAAGCCTTTCCCAATGTACATCTTGAAACGCTACTATACTTTAAGTTTCTGAGTTACTTTTGTGTCATGATCTCATAAAAAAAGCATGGGAAAGTGCACTCAACACATGCTTTATCTACTTACGAACAAGACATGAACACAAAATACTTAAACACACAGACATGGATCTATATTGAAAATATTGCTCGCATTATTGTATTGTGACCATAAAGTTTTTGAGCTTACCACGATCAAAATATAAATTGTGACAACCACAAAACCATGTCCATTAACCGTAAAAGTCATTCCATGGCTGTCTCCGCAACCATGACTAAAACCACATTTTTTCACTGGGCATGGATATCAAGAAAATAATTAATAGGTAAAGGAGGAAGATGCCACATAGTTCTCCTTAAGTCTATTGCACTTAATCCTTTTATCACTTGAGGATTAAACTCGTGTTTTGGGATTTCCTTTGGTTATAAGGTTTGATAGTTCGATTGTTATTAAGTGGATCAACACTTAGAGGTTTCTAATTTTCCAGGTATTAGCTAGTAGAAAGGATGCTAATGATATGATTTTTTTTTACTTCCAATCTGTCACTTTTGAACGTGCATATTTTAACTAATAAAACCTTTACACTACGGTCGCAATATAGTGATGCAGTTTTTTCACTATGAATGTGAGTCCACAAATAGCTCCAAACAATAGTAGATACCATCAAACAAAAAATCTCTGCTTTTCAAAAAATCTAAACACCCTTTCAAATGTCAACCCTAAACTAGTACAAGGTAATAACTAAAATCACATAAGGCATTTGATACAGTATACAAACATAGATGCATCTATACTCTGTATAAGATTGACTCATCATCATTGACAACATGTCGAAGATAGAGGTACATTGCACAAAAATCTTGACAAGGTGTGCAAGGTTGATCAAAGGTTCATCAAATTTGTACTAAAGCATCATTTTTTAAGCAAGTGAGATGAAAATAAAAAAAAAAATCAATTTAAGAGCTCAAATACATAAGGCTCAACATTTAGAGATCGAAATGGAAAATATCAAGCTAGGTTGGAAAGTTCAAGACCTGATTGCCACTCTCGAATGACTATGAAGCTAAAGCCAATAATCCATTGAGGTAAAGGAAAATCCCAACATGATACAGGACGTCCACATAGATTCAAAGGTACTCATATATCACTCTTTAAAAACGATTTAAAGTATCATCCCTCAAGAAGATTAGATTGCTCCATTAAATAAAACACAAAAATAGGAGTTCAGAAAAACTCTGATCTAGCTATTGCTGATAAAAGCGCGAAATTCCGATAAGATTGTTCCTGTAGTTGATTAACATTTGAAAGCAGGAGTGCAATAGAATAATTAAAACTGCCTATGACAAGGAGTCCAGAAACGCCCATCAGATCTCATTACAAACTGAACCCTAATCTACTAATTCCTGATCTAAACTCGAAAATCACACAAAATTATTACAATAAAACACAACATCACATATAATTTACAAAAACCCTAATAAATTTTTAAAAAAAAGTATAGAAAAAAATACCTATTTCTGGTAACCACCACCATGAGTATTCATATCCTCCTCAATGGTGGCTGTCAAATAAGGGATAGGAAAATCGGACGTCCCGAAAGTTTTCTCTTTCATCATCTTTTCAACATCTGCTTTCTTGAGAATAGTGCGCTTGATTGGAGGGCGATTGCGACGCTGGTCGCGAGTGAAATACTTGATATTATAGACGGTGTCGGGGTTAGCGGTAGGAACAATGGCTTTCTGAATTTCCGATGCGGGGCAGAAAGGACGGTACTCCGTCGCTTTCGGAACTGCAGATTTGTACTCTGGTGATGCGCAGGGACCTGTGATCTCCCATGGCGCTTTTATGTAGCGTCGAAGTGATTGCAGCCATGATTTTGTTGACGCCATTTTTGAGCTTTTTGAGAATAAGCGATGAATTGGTGGTGGGATTGCGAGGTCTACCTAAGCTTTTGACGCTGTAACGATGGTTTTGGAACTGCCAGATCCGGTATCGGGTTCGGGTACCACCCGGATTAAACCTTATAGTATCATTTTATTTTAAAATGTAAAAAAACAAGGGAAATTTCATTGATCATATGTTCAACATGTTCGATTACACATGATCCTGAAAAATAAGACGTGAATATTAAATTACTCGGTATATGTTAGGTGTTTAAAAATAAAAATTTATTTGAAAAATATCATAATTTTTAAAATTGTATAGTCTTTTTTGTCAATTTTTTTTTTCTGTCCTTGAGTGGTAGACAAACATTTCTTTTAATTTGTGTGTTGATTCTATGCTTTGAACTTTTTCATTTAATAGGCAAAATGTAAAGGTATTTTGTTAAATTTACATTATCATTAGTCATCATGACGATTTTTTCATAAAATTTTATTAAGGAAAATTTGATTTTAAAGGTTTGAACTTTGCCTCATTTGCTTCTAAAGGTTCGAACTTTCGTTTATCCTAGAAAGGTTCAAACTTTGGGGGTCATCTTCATTTAAAGATTTTTATGGGTTTTTTTTGAGTTGATTTTGGATTGATTATGGGTTTTTATGGGTAAAAAACCCATAATCAACCCAGAAAAACCCATAATCAATCCAAAATCAACCCAAAAAACCCATAAAAACCTTTAAATGAAGATGACCTCCAAAGTTCGAACCTTTCTAGGATAAACGAAAGTTCGAACCTTTAGAAGCAAATGAGACAAAGTTCGAACCTTTAAAATCAAATTTTCCTTTTATTAATGTCACAGTCACCATTATGGACATATTTTTCGAAAATTTTACAAACAACTTAACATTTTGCCTTTTACAAGAAACAATCAAAAACTTATAATTACCACGTGCAATTTCCAAAAAAAAAATAAAAATAAAATGCTCTCTGTTCTAATCAAATGTTTTATTAGATTCTACACCATCTATTATCAAAGATAGTTCGCTTGTACCAACTGTTCGCAAAAACTCTGAATTTATCACCAAAAACAACTCTAAGGGGACTCCAATATTTAATCCAAAAGCTTAAATTTTTCTAATCATGATTGGTTAAAAATTAGAAAAAAATAATAATATTAAAAAATTTCATTGAGAAAATCAATCAAGATCTCACTCAATTATGTTTGAACGTACAAATTGAAAATAAAATACAACAAAACAAAAGTAAGACATTTGATCATAATATAGATGAGTAGCAGTTTCAAATGAAAAACTAAGTTGGATTATTTTTGGGTGAATGTAACCCTAGTGGTAGGGCCAGCCCTAGCTTTTTAGGGGCCCGGGGCAAAAGATAATTTATGGGCCCCTAAACTATTGAATTTATAGAAAAGTTCGAATCTAATCACTAATTGAAAACTAAAATTTTTGAGGGGCCCTAGGCGTAGGCTCGCCTTACCCTTGCTTAGGGTCGCCCTGCCTAGTGGTTACTTCCTCCGTTCCATAATACTTGCTATATTTCACTTTTTTACGCAATCCAATGCACAATTTCGATCATTAATATCTTAAACTACACTTAGCTAAAATTATAAAATTAAATATTATGAAAGTATGCAATTATACGATTCAAACAAGATCCCACTTGACTATATTTTTTTCTTACACATTAGCCGCAATATATAAAATAAGCTTGACCGATGAATAGTATCAATAATACAAATGTAGCGAGTATCTTAGAACGGAAGAAGTATATTATAGGTTTGATGATCATATCACAGCCGCCATTAATATGCTTAAATGCTAAATTTCCATAAAAATCTGATAGATAAGTGTGTTTGAGCAGCACCAGCAGCATCATGCACAATGTATTTCGTTTATAGATAATAATCTATGTTCAAGATAGATAAGTGCGTTTGAGCATAATACGTATTAAGATCGATAATCTCTTGACAAGTATTTGTGTTGCACCTTTTTCAAATACTTTTTGGATATTGTTAGTATTAAGCATTAGCGCGAAACTTTAGCAAAAGAAGGATATTTACGATACTTAGTTATAAATGATCATAGAGGTGACACTTAGAATAAATATTACTCCCTCTGTTTTCATATGTTCTTCCCACTTTCCCCATTTGGAAATTTTTAAAAGTTCTTCTCATTTAGAATCTTTCTATTTTAGTGAAACAGCCCAAACCGGCATAAACAGTAATATAATACTATTTACAACGCACCGCGGAAGACTTATTATTGATTTTCGTGACAGCCTGTTGGTATCTCACTATTTTGAACATAACTCTCTCATACGAACTCGTATAGAGGCGTTTCAAGTGTCTACGCGACCGAGACTCGAAGCTCTACAAATCTCATAAAGACAACAGAACCCGGAAACGACTCTAACTATCTCAAAAATAGCCAAACATAACCGGACAGAAACTTGCTCAATAAACAACACTTTACTCTCAACTATGAACATGAAATCAACCACAATTTAACAACTTAAAACTACTTTAAGACATTCAATTATGCTCAAATAGAACCCAAAAGACTGAATTAATCACCCAATTAATGTAGAAATTAAACCCAAATAACCATCACTAAACAACATTAAGCAAGAACTCAAAACTTGATAAAACAAAGCTCAATTTGGTACTAGAAACCTAATTTGGTATTATAATCAAATTACCTAGATAAATATAATAGATACTCAAACTATAACCCAACAACATAATCATAATCTCCCAAATATAACATGAAGTTTAAACACAATAATTGACAGTAACTTTGTCATCACAAACTCAAACCAATATAAATCAAATTTTCAATAATAAACAATATATTGAATCAAAATAATAGTCATAAATCAAATGAATTTGGATATATAAAATCGATTACTCAAAATCAAACTTTAAAAGCTTTACTAATTGTGTCTTACCTCTTTTATGAGCAAACCTCCATTAAAACTTGATATATAAGCTTTTTGAAAACCATGAATGATTCACCTCTTCAATTATAAACTTCATTATCTCTTAATGGAACTTCAATTCACTAATTTTCCCCAAATCCTAAACCCTAACTTGAACCCAATTGAGATTCAACTCAAAACCTCAAATTGATAAAACCCTAACTTTAATATGAATAACAAGACATGAAACTTCTACAAAAATAAAGTGGTGAGAAGGCGGTGGCTGAAGTGGCGGCAAAGGTGGCGCAGCAGTGGCGGCAGTGGCGGCGTGTGTGGAGGCACGATGAAGGTTGTGATGATTGATAATGGTGTTGAGGTTTGAGGGAGGATGGGAGCTCAATTCTTTTACTCTTTCTCTATTTGTTTTTAAAGAAATGAAGATGAGTAACCTGATTTTTACTAAAGGTTTGACACCTATATGTTTATATGTCCAACCATGACACATCCTACTTTATATCCTACTTTCGTTGTATAACTTATTTCTATCCCAATTTTAATACGACTGATATCCTTTAATAATAAAATAATATTTCGAGTCCCAATAAAATAACATACTTAAAATTTAATACCCAAATTAACGTAATTAATTACTATTAATTAAGCCGCTAAAATAGGGGCTGTCTCATTCTCCCCAACTAAAATAATTTCGTCCTCGAAATTACTCTATACATCAGAATACATATTAAACTCATACTCTCCCCAACTTAAGGATAAACCTTAAATAGTTCAACATCCAATACTTAACTGAAAACCTCAACTCCGACTTTCGGCAGCCCTTCAAGTCTAAAAACAATGTTTATGATTTAATCACAACTCAAAATAATTTTCAAATGCACAAAACTCATGATACAAAATACATTTGCACATATACAAGTGCATATAAAACATAAAATCACAGACTGATAATCAAAACTCAAACAATGTTAGCAAACATTTTTTAACTTTAAACAAAGATGTTTTGACAATCTACGGAAAACTTGATAAAGTTTCCCTTCGAAAAGAGATAAATGGTTTTATATTAAAAATCAAATTTGTTTTCTCGTCAAACTAACTAAATCTCCACATCCAACTCTTACGTTATACTCGAATACTTGTTAACAAACCTTTACTTGTTTTAATCAGTTCAACCATTTTGCATCCTCAATTTGAAATTCCAATTCTCTAAATTACTTGATTTTCCCCAAATGACAACAAAACTCATTTAAGAACTCTTTAACCCCTGATATACTTCGAAAATATCATTCTAAATTACACATTTCATTTCTCATAATGAAATAACTTGAACCTCAAATTAGAAAATTTCCTTGATCACTTTTGACTTTCAACCTTTAATAACTTAATACTCAATTCCAATTGTTAGTTTAACTTCTACTCATAATATGTTATATCCACCTTTAATAAATAACCCTTAACACTTTAAGTTTCAAACACATCTTTCCCAAATAGCTTTCATACCCTTGACATTTGATTCTTAACCTTAATTTCCGAACATCCGGTTCACCATTATTACAATTTACACAACTTAGCTCATTCGATTTTTATCCTTTAATGTCTCATACAATCCTGGTTTAAACAAACACTTTTGTTTTCTCTAATCATTAGCTTTTCGATCACCTCAACATAATTAGCTTCAACACAATTTGCTTCTAATCAAATATTCATTTTTGCATAAGTACAATTTAACTTTAAATTTCTTCATATATGTAATTCAAGGCTTCCATAACTTTTAATTGATCTTAACTTATGAATTTTAACTCAACCATGAATAAGGCTTGACATAATTTGAACCATTCAAATGTTTTAGTTCTCAAAGTTATCCTTTCAACATCATAAATCATTTAGAATATTCTCCATGATAAATTTATATTTACCTTAATACGTATAGAGCGCTCAATAGGTTTACCACAATATGAACTTTACGACATTCATATTCATATCAACCCTAATTTTCTTTTTCGCAACTTCCCTTAATTGAAACTTCTTATCCAAATATCATTAAATTAAACATGTCATAAATAATTTCTAATTCTTAATTTATTCCTTAATTGATTTCCAATCTTTACACACAATTAACTCATAACTTTCAATATTCCCAAAATGATTCTTTTGCACTCTTTGCATCGAATCATTCTTACACAACATCATTGCAATTCTCGATAAGCTTGGTCCTCAACTCCTCATGTCAGTTATCCGAGTATATATATAACTTTTGTAAAACAATTTCAAGAATACTTGATTTAAATATATATCAAGTTGAAATTTTAAACTCTTTTAGAAATAGTTTTCTTTTATATATATACATGACATATAAACAATCACAGAAAATTTCACATAAGATCCACTAATCAAGATTCAAACGACTAATTCTCATCTTAACCTTAATAACCTTTGAAACTCTTTTCACCAAACTTCGAAGACCCAAATTCATAATTCAAACTTATCTCTTGCCCTTCGGTATTCACAACATGTACGGAAACTTCAAGATTTCTTTAACAAATAAGCATTTCACACATCACACATATAACACATAGTCACATTAATACCATCCGATTCTTAGAAGTTACACCCTAAGACTCGACTATGGCGCTCTCTCGGATTTTCAAAATTCATTTTTCAAAAATTTTGTACTCGAATATGAGGATTCGAGTACTCCAGAAACAACCAGGCTCTGATACCAATTGAAACAGCCCAAACCGGCATAAACAGTAATATAATACTATTTACAACGCACCGCGGAAGACTTATTATTGATTTTCGTGACAGCCTGTTGGTATCTCACTATTTTGAACATAACTCTCTCATACGAACTCGTATAGAGGCGTTTCAAGTGTCTACGCGACCGAGACTCGAAGCTCTACAAATCTCATAAAGACAACAGAACCCGGAAACGACTCTAACTATCTCAAAAATAGCCAAACATAACCGGACAGAAACTTGCTCAATAAACAACACTTTACTCTCAACTATGAACATGAAATCAACCACAATTTAACAACTTAAAACTACTTTAAGACATTCAATTATGCTCAAATAGAACCCAAAAGACTGAATTAATCACCCAATTAATGTAGAAATTAAACCCAAATAACCATCACTAAACAACATTAAGCAAGAACTCAAAACTTGATAAAACAAAGCTCAATTTGGTACTAGAAACCTAATTTGGTATTATAATCAAATTACCTAGATAAATATAATAGATACTCAAACTATAACCCAACAACATAATCATAATCTCCCAAATATAACATGAAGTTTAAACACAATAATTGACAGTAACTTTGTCATCACAAACTCAAACCAATATAAATCAAATTTTCAATAATAAACAATATATTGAATCAAAATAATAGTCATAAATCAAATGAATTTGGATATATAAAATCGATTACTCAAAATCAAACTTTAAAAGCTTTACTAATTGTGTCTTACCTCTTTTATGAGCAAACCTCCATTAAAACTTGATATATAAGCTTTTTGAAAACCATGAATGATTCACCTCTTCAATTATAAACTTCATTATCTCTTAATGGAACTTCAATTCACTAATTTTCCCCAAATCCTAAACCCTAACTTGAACCCAATTGAGATTCAACTCAAAACCTCAAATTGATAAAACCCTAACTTTAATATGAATAACAAGACATGAAACTTCTACAAAAATAAAGTGGTGAGAAGGCGGTGGCTGAAGTGGCGGCAAAGGTGGCGCAGCAGTGGCGGCAGTGGCGGCGTGTGTGGAGGCACGATGAAGGTTGTGATGATTGATAATGGTGTTGAGGTTTGAGGGAGGATGGGAGCTCAATTCTTTTACTCTTTCTCTATTTGTTTTTAAAGAAATGAAGATGAGTAACCTGATTTTTACTAAAGGTTTGACACCTATATGTTTATATGTCCAACCATGACACATCCTACTTTATATCCTACTTTCGTTGTATAACTTATTTCTATCCCAATTTTAATACGACTGATATCCTTTAATAATAAAATAATATTTCGAGTCCCAATAAAATAACATACTTAAAATTTAATACCCAAATTAACGTAATTAATTACTATTAATTAAGCCGCTAAAATAGGGGCTGTCTCATTCTCCCCAACTAAAATAATTTCGTCCTCGAAATTACTCTATACATCAGAATACATATTAAACTCATACTCTCCCCAACTTAAGGATAAACCTTAAATAGTTCAACATCCAATACTTAACTGAAAACCTCAACTCCGACTTTCGGCAGCCCTTCAAGTCTAAAAACAATGTTTATGATTTAATCACAACTCAAAATAATTTTCAAATGCACAAAACTCATGATACAAAATACATTTGCACATATACAAGTGCATATAAAACATAAAATCACAGACTGATAATCAAAACTCAAACAATGTTAGCAAACATTTTTTAACTTTAAACAAAGATGTTTTGACAATCTACGGAAAACTTGATAAAGTTTCCCTTCGAAAAGAGATAAATGGTTTTATATTAAAAATCAAATTTGTTTTCTCGTCAAACTAACTAAATCTCCACATCCAACTCTTACGTTATACTCGAATACTTGTTAACAAACCTTTACTTGTTTTAATCAGTTCAACCATTTTGCATCCTCAATTTGAAATTCCAATTCTCTAAATTACTTGATTTTCCCCAAATGACAACAAAACTCATTTAAGAACTCTTTAACCCCTGATATACTTCGAAAATATCATTCTAAATTACACATTTCATTTCTCATAATGAAATAACTTGAACCTCAAATTAGAAAATTTCCTTGATCACTTTTGACTTTCAACCTTTAATAACTTAATACTCAATTCCAATTGTTAGTTTAACTTCTACTCATAATATGTTATATCCACCTTTAATAAATAACCCTTAACACTTTAAGTTTCAAACACATCTTTCCCAAATAGCTTTCATACCCTTGACATTTGATTCTTAACCTTAATTTCCGAACATCCGGTTCACCATTATTACAATTTACACAACTTAGCTCATTCGATTTTTATCCTTTAATGTCTCATACAATCCTGGTTTAAACAAACACTTTTGTTTTCTCTAATCATTAGCTTTTCGATCACCTCAACATAATTAGCTTCAACACAATTTGCTTCTAATCAAATATTCATTTTTGCATAAGTACAATTTAACTTTAAATTTCTTCATATATGTAATTCAAGGCTTCCATAACTTTTAATTGATCTTAACTTATGAATTTTAACTCAACCATGAATAAGGCTTGACATAATTTGAACCATTCAAATGTTTTAGTTCTCAAAGTTATCCTTTCAACATCATAAATCATTTAGAATATTCTCCATGATAAATTTATATTTACCTTAATACGTATAGAGCGCTCAATAGGTTTACCACAATATGAACTTTACGACATTCATATTCATATCAACCCTAATTTTCTTTTTCGCAACTTCCCTTAATTGAAACTTCTTATCCAAATATCATTAAATTAAACATGTCATAAATAATTTCTAATTCTTAATTTATTCCTTAATTGATTTCCAATCTTTACACACAATTAACTCATAACTTTCAATATTCCCAAAATGATTCTTTTGCACTCTTTGCATCGAATCATTCTTACACAACATCATTGCAATTCTCGATAAGCTTGGTCCTCAACTCCTCATGTCAGTTATCCGAGTATATATATAACTTTTGTAAAACAATTTCAAGAATACTTGATTTAAATATATATCAAGTTGAAATTTTAAACTCTTTTAGAAATAGTTTTCTTTTATATATATACATGACATATAAACAATCACAGAAAATTTCACATAAGATCCACTAATCAAGATTCAAACGACTAATTCTCATCTTAACCTTAATAACCTTTGAAACTCTTTTCACCAAACTTCGAAGACCCAAATTCATAATTCAAACTTATCTCTTGCCCTTCGGTATTCACAACATGTACGGAAACTTCAAGATTTCTTTAACAAATAAGCATTTCACACATCACACATATAACACATAGTCACATTAATACCATCCGATTCTTAGAAGTTACACCCTAAGACTCGACTATGGCGCTCTCTCGGATTTTCAAAATTCATTTTTCAAAAATTTTGTACTCGAATATGAGGATTCGAGTACTCCAGAAACAACCAGGCTCTGATACCAATTGAAACAGCCCAAACCGGCATAAACAGTAATATAATACTATTTACAACGCACCGCGGAAGACTTATTATTGATTTTCGTGACAGCCTGTTGGTATCTCACTATTTTGAACATAACTCTCTCATACGAACTCGTATAGAGGCGTTTCAAGTGTCTACGCGACCGAGACTCGAAGCTCTACAAATCTCATAAAGACAACAGAACCCGGAAACGACTCTAACTATCTCAAAAATAGCCAAACATAACCGGACAGAAACTTGCTCAATAAACAACACTTTACTCTCAACTATGAACATGAAATCAACCACAATTTAACAACTTAAAACTACTTTAAGACATTCAATTATGCTCAAATAGAACCCAAAAGACTGAATTAATCACCCAATTAATGTAGAAATTAAACCCAAATAACCATCACTAAACAACATTAAGCAAGAACTCAAAACTTGATAAAACAAAGCTCAATTTGGTACTAGAAACCTAATTTGGTATTATAATCAAATTACCTAGATAAATATAATAGATACTCAAACTATAACCCAACAACATAATCATAATCTCCCAAATATAACATGAAGTTTAAACACAATAATTGACAGTAACTTTGTCATCACAAACTCAAACCAATATAAATCAAATTTTCAATAATAAACAATATATTGAATCAAAATAATAGTCATAAATCAAATGAATTTGGATATATAAAATCGATTACTCAAAATCAAACTTTAAAAGCTTTACTAATTGTGTCTTACCTCTTTTATGAGCAAACCTCCATTAAAACTTGATATATAAGCTTTTTGAAAACCATGAATGATTCACCTCTTCAATTATAAACTTCATTATCTCTTAATGGAACTTCAATTCACTAATTTTCCCCAAATCCTAAACCCTAACTTGAACCCAATTGAGATTCAACTCAAAACCTCAAATTGATAAAACCCTAACTTTAATATGAATAACAAGACATGAAACTTCTACAAAAATAAAGTGGTGAGAAGGCGGTGGCTGAAGTGGCGGCAAAGGTGGCGCAGCAGTGGCGGCAGTGGCGGCGTGTGTGGAGGCACGATGAAGGTTGTGATGATTGATAATGGTGTTGAGGTTTGAGGGAGGATGGGAGCTCAATTCTTTTACTCTTTCTCTATTTGTTTTTAAAGAAATGAAGATGAGTAACCTGATTTTTACTAAAGGTTTGACACCTATATGTTTATATGTCCAACCATGACACATCCTACTTTATATCCTACTTTCGTTGTATAACTTATTTCTATCCCAATTTTAATACGACTGATATCCTTTAATAATAAAATAATATTTCGAGTCCCAATAAAATAACATACTTAAAATTTAATACCCAAATTAACGTAATTAATTACTATTAATTAAGCCGCTAAAATAGGGGCTGTCTCATTTAGTAACCAATAGAATTCAAGGAAATCATTACACTTACACTCTAATCTATAAAAATTAATTTACATGTTAATTCCCAATGCATTTTGTCATGGTAATATTTATTTATGCTATTTAATTAATTTGTTATCATTAATGACCTTCCTACCCTCTTTATTATTTATTGACTTTGACTTCCTGATTTCTTAAACTACCTTGCTTGGTCTCCAAGTAAATAACTGTCAACATTCTAAAAATAGCCACCATTATCCCATTATCCCATTATCTCCCATTATCCCATTATCTCCTAAAAATACTCATTCTTCAGGTATAAAATGGGTAACTTCTTACTCATTCTCCATCTATCCTAGCAATCTCACACTGATCCATTGCACTACACCTATACACAAATCCAGTGATCTCCCTATTCATCTAAAACCATCATCCTTCATAACCCTTATAATCCCGAATCTCCAATTTTCATTTGTCGATCATATTATCATTATTTCCGTTATCTGACTTGAGCGTCGGAGTGCCCTTCCGGGAGATCACATCCCGGGTTAGGCTAACTTGTGTGCAGGTATAAGCTACAGACGAAACCGTTCGATATTTACAGCAAGGCGGTCCAGTTTCCTCATTACTACCTTCTCAGGTGATTCTCAAGCAGTGACATCAATTCAAGTTTCTTCGCAGAAACAGTTTGGCGCCGTCTGTGGGGATCACAAACATAAAAGTCATGTCTCTCTTAGAAAAAAAGGAATATCGTTCGTTCAACTAGACTGGTACAGAGATAAAGATCACATATAAATTGATTGAAGCACAATTATTATCTTGATCATGGTCAGTATAAGTTGATCTCCTTCTGCTCAATTATATATTAAAATTTTTCAATGAGTTTCATGCGTGTTCATGATTATCGGCGGTTAGACTATTTTGTGAATTAAATTACTTTTCACTTTTTTTTGGGACGGATTTTAATGATTCAGTTATTTCTTGACGGAAATTAACCAGATTTATTAAAAATAACCGTTTTCCGTGGTTGAGCTTGAATCATTTTGTTGAGAATGTCATTGTTGTGGACTTGTGGCAACAGATGTCACCAATTCTAATTTCTAAATGCTTATGCAAGTGTTTGGTCAAAAACAAAGTATACTTTGCTAATACTGGCACTATCTCTTATACTCCAAGGATTGAAATTTTCTAATTAGAAAAGATGTCTAAAATGGAGAAGATATTTTTTATTAGATCAGTAAGTGGGAGAGTAATAGTTTTTATCTATTATCTAACTTGACAAATATTGGTGATTCATTATTTCCAATCGTGGTTGACTACGTTGTACTTGCTCACGTCTCTAATTTATTCCTTCGCCATCAATGAACGTACATGAATCATTTTCAATATTGGAGTTCGGTTTGATGCACTTTCTTAAAGGGTTATTAAATCCGTAGAATGTTTCCAAATTAACTTTAACTGACTAATAAATTCAGTCTCAATGTTGAAGTTAGGTTTGATGCACTATCTAGAGGATTAGATGACCCGTAGAAAGTTTCCAAACTAGCTTCAGTTAAGTGGTTTCGGTCTAAAGATATGTCCACATATTGCCCAATTCAATGTATTGGCTGAATCCGAGTGTGACCTGAGATTGGTTCAAACTATCTACATTAGATCCCCGGAAAACAACCCACAGTGACGACTGTAGGGGTTGGATCCGGGTACGATCGTATTATGGTTCAAACTCTCTACATCGGATCTCCGGAATACACCTACAGTGACGACTGTATTGGCTGGATCCGGGTATGATCTGATAATGGTTTAAACCATCCACTCGTGAAAGAAACAACTTTGGTGACTCGATACATGGAGAAAAATCATTGCCATCGCCTTCTAATGAAATTACCAAATGAAGAATATATTGTATTAATCTGATGATGATCATATGGTTATTCTTGCTTTTATTTATCAACGCATATCGGGTGATTCTTATTAGTTGTATTCATGGGTCGATTTGGATCGACACACATTTGAAGAATATTATATTATGTCTACGTGGGAATCCAATATTTCACCATTATTATTATATTGGATCTTACTTATATGAGGTTTCCAGCGAAGAATATATAAAGTCATCCAAGCTTTCATCTAGTATGAAAGTCATTATTATTATTATTATTGAAATCCCAAAACGAGGACTTTATTTATCATATCATGTAATCATCAAATCTTTCACTTAGCTTGAAAGTCATATTATTATTTAAGTCCCAAAATGATTGATTTTGGGTGTTATTTTCTTAGTATTCATCTTCAATATTAAACTTTCACCTTGTTTGAAAGTGAGATCCTTGCGAATGTCACCTAATTTGATAGCTCGGACTAATGGAAATCATTTGAAAAAGTTCTTCATTAACAAGATATGCAAGGGGCTAGTATCATCATTATCTGTATCATCATAATCCATACTCTACCATGCTTAGTCATATCATCGGTCATAGTATCAGTGTTTTCCGTACTTTCAGATTGCATTTTCATTTAACGCAAGAAATTCTTTGAGATCCATTATTGATCTAGATATGTCAGAAGTACTTGACATATTATTCTCTAGAGTTCATTAAAATCACCTGTCAGACGTACTTGGCAGCATTTCAAAGAATCATTTAAGCATTTACAGTCCATTATTTTCGATCAGTTAGTCTAAACATCAGACGTACTTGATGTTTCAACACTAACAACTTGTCAGACGTACTTGACAACCAATCAGTATTCAGTATTCAGTATTCAGTATTCAATATTCAATATTCAGTATTTTGCATTCAGTATTCAGTGTTCATCAAAGTTCAAAGGATTCACCTTGTTTGATTCCTTATCCAAGTCCCGGGTGATTGACGGCTGGGCAATGCGGACCTATGTCCGATCAATATTCAGCATTGCGGACCAATGTCCGATCAATATTCAGCGATGCGGACCTATGTCCGATCCATATTCATCAATGCGGACCTATGTCCGATCAATATTCATCTTCAGAGGATTCACATAGTATGATTTCTTATCTAAGTCCCAGGTGATTGACTGCTGGGCTATATCAATATATCACGTTCAAATATCGAATCATTTTATCGGGCTCTAAGGCCAAATATTTATTATTCATGGGGCTTCAACCAAGCATGGACTCGTCGAGGCAAGAATCCAAAGTTTATTTCATTTGGACCTTATCGCATGGTTTCTTTTGAACATTTTATTGGTTCGCATCACAGTTTATGGACAGGAAAACAGAAATTTTTCTTAGTATGGAAATGCTGAGTGACCTTGATGCTAGGCCACAGAAGGGTTGATCGGCAAAAGTCGCGACATCTATAATACGGATTCTATATATGAATCCCAAGTCATCATAATCCTTCAAGATTGGTTTTCTGGCATTATACCGCGACATTGATAATACGGATTCTTCATGGGAGATTTTAGGTCAAAATTTTCCCAAGTGTTGGTTTTGAACAAAAGCCGCGGCATGTTTGTCCAGATGTCGCGGCATGGTTGAATGCTTGGGGCTTCTCTTTTTGATCTACAGTTCCGCACAAAGCAATATATTTCGCGTTATCGGGGCTCTATATTTTCCTTTGTGCGTGGGGCTAAATGTCATGGTAATATTTATTTATGCTATTTAATTAATTTGTTATCATTAATGACCTTCCTACCCTCTTTATTATTTATTGACTTTGACTTCCTGATTTCTTAAACTACCTTGCTTGGTCTCCAAGTAAATAACTGTCAACATTCTAAAAATAGCCACCATTATCCCATTATCCCATTATCTCCCATTATCCCATTATCTCCTAAAAATACTCATTCTTCAGGTATAAAATGGGTAACTTCTTACTCATTCTCCATCTATCCTAGCAATCTCACACTGATCCATTGCACTACACCTATACACAAATCCAGTGATCTCCCTATTCATCTAAAACCATCATCCTTCATAACCCTTATAATCCCGAATCTCCAATTTTCATTTGTCGATCATATTATCATTATTTCCGTTATCTGACTTGAGCGTCGGAGTGCCCTTCCGGGAGATCACATCCCGGGTTAGGCTAACTTGTGTGCAGGTATAAGCTACAGACGAAACCGTTCGATATTTACAGCAAGGCGGTCCAGTTTCCTCATTACTACCTTCTCAGGTGATTCTCAAGCAGTGACATCAATTTAAGTTTCTTCGCAGAAACACATTTACTTTACATACACCCAATGAAATTTAATGATATTATTACACTTACACTTTAATCAATAGAACCATTATTTTTTATATTATTTTACTCAACTCTCATAGTATCTATTTTGTCATCATAATTTATATTGGTTTCTTCCCAGATTCCAAATGGGAAGAACAAATGAAAACGGAGGGAGTACTATAGAGTGACACATGGCATAAATGTTTATAAATTAATATATTGTAATAATATGTAATATTGTATGATGATGATGATGATGATGACACTTAGAAGAATTCATGTTAATTTTTTGGAATAAAACAAAACTCGTCGTAGAGAAAAAAATAAAAAAAAGATTAATTAAATGAACCATGAAAAAACAAAATTACAATTTATTTTAGAATGGATTAAGGTAAATTATCATCATAATATTGATTATGCTATGGCAAATAGAAATTAGCTAGATTTGTATTCGAGTCATATATGTAATATGTTAAATTGTGAGCCGATCATATTAGTTAATGAGCTCAAAATGTATTGCTTTATTTTTTTTACAACAATATATTCATATATATACAATGCATTTGACTCAATTATTTTGGGTTGAATTAACTTAATAATAATACATTTGGTTAATAGTGTGATATCCCAGATTTAGATTGAAGGGGATTGATAGACTACTCATATCAACAAAGTGCATCTTCTTTTCTAGGGAGCCCATTTGCTAAAAACTCCACAGTTAAGCGTGCTTAGTGTTGAGCAATCTTAGGATGGTTGACCTCCTGGGAAGTTTTCCTAGGTGCGCACGAGTGAGGTCAAAGTGCGCTGGAAAGACTTGTGTTGGTCTGTGGGGCTAGTCTACAGTCTCTATGAGTAGTCACCGGTGGTCCGTTGGGCCGAGGTGTTACAAATAGAATTTGTAATTAAATTACAAATCATAAGCAAATCTTCAAAATATCGACTAAAAATATAAAGTGCATACCATATACAACAAAGAATATATGAAGGTTACATTCAGCAAGCCTCTGAACTTGAGAAAGACATGCAAAAGAAAATTTAGACCCAAAACAAGGCAAGACATACCAAGTATATAGACCAATATTTAGTCACATACAACAAGAAACTATGGAAAAAAAAACCTTTTAATCTAGTTGAAAATCTCCTATATATCACACAACACTCATGTGAATGCTCTCAATTTAAGCCATCTGACTTGCATTTGGTGCAGTTGTTAGAAAGAAGATTCTAGAGTATATTTTATATTTAGTAGATTATTTTGTTTCCTAGATTATTGTATAGGATTATTCTGTTTCCATATTTAGTGGCTAGTCTGATGTATATATACAAGGGTGATTTACCCAATGATCAATACAGAAAAATCATTCCAAAACCCTAATAATTCCGCATAAACAAATCTTCATGGTATCAGAGCTTTAGGGTTCTGATCTGGGAAAAACCCTTTGAAGAACTCATCCTTTACCATACTTACCTGCAAATGGCCGAAAGTCCAACCGAAAATACCCAAAAATCAATCATTACAATGGAACAAATGGAACAAATGTTCCAAATGTTTCAAAAATTCAGCAAAAACAACCACTCAACCGAAAATCCGACTACTGTCCATGTAACCGAAAAGTTAACATACAACAATTACACCAAATGGTGTAAACTCATGCATGTCGCCATTAGTGGTAGAGGGAGGCTCAATCACATCATTGCCCCACCTCCATCACCAACAGATCCAGACTATGCTCAATGGGAACAACGTGATGCCATGGTTTTGGCTTGGATTATAGAGAACATAGACGGTGAAATTGTCAATCAATTTCTGGACTATACCACAGCCTATAGTCTTTGGCAAGGCATTGAAGGACTATTGGGTTGTGGCAGAGATGAACTTCAGATCTATGATCTGAGTTCAAAAGCAGCCACTATGAAGCAAGGAGGAGACACAATCGAAACATATTACAATAACCTGCTGACCTTATGGAAAGAAATAGACAGGAGGATGCCAAATCCTATGACTTGTGCCAAGGATATAACCGAATTCAACAAATATATACAGAGGCAACGGTTGTATCAATTTCTTACTGGGATAAACGAAAATCTGGACAAAGAGAGAAGAGACCTTCTCAATATTGATCCATTACCAACGGTGGAAGCAGCGTATGCCACAATCAGACGCGAGATTACACGCCGGAAAATAATGAACGGCGTCTCATCACTGGGATCTGGCCCCTCAGAGATCGGTTCAGGGCTCGTTGCTCAAAACAAATCACTCCATAAAAACCGTGATGAAGATGACCGGAGGAAACTCCGATGCACCCACTGTGGAGGTACAAGGCATACTAAGGAGGGCTGTTTTAAGCTAGTGGGCTACCCTGAGTGGTGGGACGACATGCAGAAGAGGCGAGCCGCCACCAAGGCACCGGCAACCCGGACCGGCGGCAAGGCTCACCTGACCACAGCCGAGTCACCATCATCATCTTTAAATGAGTCAGGTAATGTGAATGACTACTGGGAAGGAGAAGAAGGAGATATGGCGAAAAAAATTTCAGAAATAAAGGAGGAACAGGGAAGGACAGTAGCCGTTTCACATGGAGAAAATGAAGACTTGCTTTTTTTAGCTCCTTTTATACCCACACAAAATACCCTAGAACATTCCACTCACCCCATTAAAAAATTAAAAAACCTAGAAAATAACCCACTCCATTTATTAACCCAAGAACCGGACAAAACCCTTCACTCCACTAAAAAATTAAAAAACCTACAAAATAACCCAACCCATTTATTACCCCAAAAACCGTCCCAACCTACAAATAAAGTTTCTGACCCAACACTTCAAGTAGCCCATAGCAATTTTAGCCCAAATAAAATTTCTGACCCACATAAAGTTTCTGACCCAAATAAAGCTATTAGCCTTTTTAGCCACAAAACACCCTCTAAGTGGATATTTGATTGCGGGGCCACTGATTCGATGACCTTTGACCCTCGTGATTTAATATCTACTCACCCTACCCATCGAACCCATATTCAAACTGCGAATGGAGAGTGTGTGCCGGTTGATTTAGCCGGGCATGTTGATATTTCTTCCTCCCTTCACATTAAAAATTGTTTGTAAATACCGAGTTTATCGCATAAATTATTTTTTTTTTTAAAGATTGCGGGGCCACTGATTCGATGACCTTTGACCCTCGTGATTTAATATCTACTCACCCTACCCATCGAACCCATATTCAAACTGCGAATGGAGAGTGTGTGCCGGTTGATTTAGCCGGGCATGTTGATATTTCTTCCTCCCTTCACATTAAAAATTGTTTGTAAATACCGAGTTTATCGCATAAATTATTGTCTGTTAGTCAATTAACAAAGGAGCTTAATTGTACCGTGATTCTAACTTCTGATGGTTGTCTTGTACAGGATGCTCGGACCGGGACGATCATTGGGCGTGGTACTGAACGAGACGGGCTTTACTATGTGGACGAGGTGACTCAAACTGGTGGTGCAATGCTTGCTCATGGATCTCCTGCTCATCAACTATGGATTTGGCATCGTCGCTTAGGACACCCATCATTAGGTTATCTTAAGCGTCTTTTTCCTTCTCTCCTTGGTTGTAATGAGTTGTTAGATTGCGAAACTTGTGTTTTGGCTAAGAGTCATAAACAGTCTTATTTTCCTAGTCGTACTCATACTGAGAGACCTTTTGATTTGGTTCATTCTGATGTATGGGGGCCTGCCCCGGATATTAATTCTCATGGTTTTGCTTATTTTGTGTTATTTGTGGATGATCGTACTAGAATGTGCTGGGTTTATTTTTTAAAACATAAATCTGAGGTTTTTGATGTTTTTGTCAAGTTTTATCGTATGATACACACCCAATTTCATGCTAAACTTAAAATTCTTCGCTCCGATAATGGTGGAGAATATCTCTCTACTAACATGAAAAATTTCTTTGTTGAAAATGGCATCATCCACCAAACCACATGCCCCGATACCCCCCAACAAAATGGCGTTGCTGAACGCAAAAAACCGTACTCTTCTTGAAATTTCACGTGCCCTCATGTTTGAAGCCCATATGCCTGCCAAGTTCTGGCCCGAAGCCCTAGCTACTGCTACATACCTGTCAAACCGCCTTCCCACAAAAATCCTTCAATACCAAACACCTCTTTCGGTCCTTAACACGTTCACCCCTATCCCTTCTTCTCATTCCCTACCACCTCGCATATTTGGGTGTGTTGTCTACGTACATATTCCACCTCGGATTCGTTCTAAATTTGAACCTCGGGCTGTCAAGTGTGTCTTTTTAGGGTATGGGGCAACACAAAAAGGCTATAGATGTTTTGATCCTTCCAACAATAAACTCTACACTACCATGGACTGTGACTTCTTCGAACAGTCCTATTTCTATACCCAGCATCGATCTCAGGGGGGAGAGTGATAGTGAGGATCTCAGCTGGCTTATTTACCCAGTTGATAACAGTCGAAATCCACAAGAGCAAGCAGCTACTACCGCAGAGTTCACCTTTGAAAACGAAGGTAACCTATCTCCTCAGGCTACTCCAGTCCCCGAGCATCCAGATAATGAGGTAATTACTGCTCCTATTCCTGATAATATGACTAACGATAATGTTGTGCATAATGAGGTGCCCAGGAGATATGAGCTCCCTCCGCGGAGTACACGGGGAATACCCCCCAGGAGGTATGATCCAGATTTTGAGTCTCAAAGGTCCAGATACCCTATTGATGCAGGGGGAGATAGACAATTATCACAGACATCCATAGCCTTTAACACCTCCTTATATTCCAGTATAATTCCTAAAACCACCGAAGAAGCTCTTGGTGATCCTAAATGGAAGAAAGCTATGAATGATGAGATCGAGGCTCTCCAGAAAAATGAAACATGGGTGAAGTGTAAACTTCCAAGTGATAAAAAGGCTGTCGGATGCAAGTGGGTGTACACAGTGAAGTATCATGCAGATGGAACCATAGAAAGATATAAGGCTAGATTGGTTGCGAAAGGGTACACTCAGACATATGGAGTTGACTACTCAGAGACTTTTTCTCCTGTAGCCAAGATAGACACAATCAGAGTACTCTTTTCCATAGCAGCTCATAAAGATTGGCCATTATATCAGTTTGATGTGAAAAATGCCTTTCTACATGGTGAGATTGAAGAGGAGGTGTATATGAAGCCTCCACCTGGATTTGCAGATAAATTTAAGCATGGAGAAGGGTGTAAGCTGAAAAAGGCGCTGTATGGGCTAAAACAGTCTCCTAGGGCATGGTTTGGGAGGTTTACTGCAGCAATGAAGAGATTTGGATACAGGCAAAGTAATTCTGATCATACTTTGTTTCTTAAGAAATGTGGAGACCAGATAACTTGCTTGATCATATATGTTGACGACATGGTCATCATAGGGAACAATGCTAAGGAAATCAATGAGTTGAAGAGGCAACTGTTTCGAGAATTTGAGATGAAGGACTTGGGAAACTTGAAATACTTCCTTGGGATAGAGGTCTTAAGATCGAGAAAGGGAATATTCATTAATCAGAGGAAGTATATTTTGGATCTTCTAGCAGAAACTGGGATGATAGATTGTAAACCAGCAGAAACTCCTATGGTAACTAATCATGGACTTCAGATAGTTGAAGGAGCAGAAATGGCAGATCAAGATCGGTATAGACGTCTTGTGGGGAAGTTGATCTACCTATCTCACACAAGACCTGACATTGCTTATGCAGTGGGAGTGGTAAGTAAATTCATGCATCGACCTCAAGTTGATCATATGGATGCAGTCATAAGGATTCTGAGGTATTTGAAAGGGACCAGCAGCAAGGGAATTCTATACTCTCGAGAAGGGAATCTTGATCTAGTTGGGTATACTGACGCCGACTGGGCTGGAGACAGGGATGATAGGAAGTCCACTTCAGGGTATTTCACCTTGGTTGGGGGAAATTTGGTCACATGGAAGAGTAAGAAGCAAAAGGTTGTTGCTCTTTCGAGTGCTGAAGCAGAGTTTCGAGGAATAGCAAAAGGAGTTACAGAGATTCTATGGATAAGAAAATTGCTAAGTGAACTTGGGTGTCATCAAACACAGGCTAGTCTTCTATATTGTGACAACAAAGCAGCAATCAGCATCTCAGAGAATCCGGTTCAACATGACAGAACTAAGCATGTTGAAATCGACAGACACTTCATTAAAGAAAAGCTAGAGAACCAGATCATCAGTCTTCCATTTGTGAAATCTAAAGATCAACTAGCTGATATTCTTACAAAGGCAGTAGCATCAGAAATCTTCAAAGATACATTATGCAAGTTAGGTATTGGCGATCCCACGACCTAACTTGAGGGGGAGTGTTAGAAAGAAGATTCTAGAGTATATTTTATATTTAGTAGATTATTTTGTTTCCTAGATTATTGTATAGGATTATTCTGTTTCCATATTTTGTGGCTAGTCTGATGTATATATACAAGGGTGATTTACCCAATGATCAATACAGAAAAATCATTCCAAAACCCTAATAATTCCGCATAAACAAATCTTCAGCAGTATGTCATCCTCAATATGCTAATTAATCCGAATTATTGATTTTGAATATTTAAACTCAATATGTTACGACACAACATTTTCTCCAACTGTCACTTAAGATCCTTTCACTTGATTTTCCCCTTTTAAAAAATTGCATCATAGGTTATGATTTTGGATTCACTTATTCGCAATCATTTTCCTTCTAGAGTCACTCTTCATTCCTTTAGTCTCGTATTGACTTGTTCACTAGTTTCCACTTCAAGCATAGTATCACCAACGAAGAGCATATTCCAAAAGACCTTCATGAAATCGAGAGTAATTGTCCAAATTTATTCATAAAAGTGTTTCTTGGAATATGGTCCTCACTGGCTTAAACGATCGCAACAACTAATATTTTATTTTTACTAAACAACTACAGTCTGCATAACAACTAACTTCAGCTGTTAATTTAATTCAAATAACTTATCAACCAATACCGTTTGTTAGTCATATTACCCCCTCCATTCCTTGAAGTTTTTCCTATTTATCATTTTGGGTTATTTCCTTTGTTGTTTCCATAAATACGTTTTGGACATAATTAACCATATTCATACTCATTTTAATATTTTAATAATGCTTATGATCCCCATATATATTTTTTAGAATATTCTGACGTTCTAATTTTAAGTTTTAAAAACACAACTTTAAGACTTAAAATTCATTTTAAGTCTATCAATTGGTCTTTTAAGTCTTAAAATTGGTTTTCTAAAGTATTGAAATTGAACTTGTAAGTCTTGAAATTGTCAAATTTCATTCTTTTTAAGTCTTTAAACTGGTCTTTGAACTCATAAAATTAAAATTTTAATTTGTAAAATTGATAAAATATATATACAATTGAACCAACCCAATAAAACACGTCTCATAAGTAAGAACGACCTCACCCAAATTTTTATAAATTATATAAGCCCATCTCATAATAAGACAAAATCTCATACAATACGAGCTGAAACAACTATTTAACAATATTTAGCGGATACTTAAACCCATACTCACTTAATACTTAATAGTGAATTACTGACTGATTTCCGTCTTTCTGGGCTACTACTAAAGTAAGAGCACGCAGCGCAGCCGCACCACTTTTTCCGTTTGCTTGTTCTTCACTTCTTCCGGATTTTGTTTCAGGTAATTTAGGTTTAGATCTCTAATTTCATGCCCAATTTCTTTTTCTTACATTTCTCATTTGTTCGTGTTTTGATGCGTTCTGTATTAAATGTTCTTTTATCGAATGAATTTGCGCATTTCGATTTAATTATGTCATTGTTTTACCGCATTTTTGTTGTAATCTACTAGTACTTGTTTCTGCATTTTACTCACCTGCTTTTAGGCTTTTATGTGTTAGCTTTTCTGCTGCGTTTTTCGTGCTTATTTGACTTATCCGATCATATAATAATGCTGATTAATACTCCCTTACTCTATTTTGATATTTCATGTTAGACCCGTCTGATTTTTGAGGTTGAAGTTTACTCTTTTACTCTTATTCTCGTAGAAATGTTATGTAGCTTTATTGTATTTTCTTAATTTATTTATGAAGAAATATATTAGGGGGTGTTTGGTATGGGAACAGAAAATGTAATGGAAAGGGAAATGGTAAGGAGGAATAAGGATACGGGTAAGGGTTGTTGTTATATATTGTTTGGTATAACGGGAAACACTTGATAAAAGAAACACTAACAAGAGTAGCAACAATAAGGAAGACAACAACTACATAAAGAAAGGCAATTTATTATTTCATATAAATGGGTGGTAACAAAATAAGGGCATCCATTACTATCACGAAAGGGAGTAATGGTAATTGAACCCTTTCTTGGTATTAAAAAGGTTATGCCAAACACCCCCTTAAAGGGTAATCAACTTGGAAAGCTAAGCATCAAAATCATAATGCTTATAGATAGGAAGGAGACAAAGGTGACATTTTGGCTTACTAAGGATACGTTTGGTTTGTAGATTAAGTTGAATTTCTTTTGATTTTTTTTAAATAAGCTTACTTCATAAAAAAATAAGCCTTTTTGTTTTTGGTTTGGATTATAGGGTAGGCTAAGGGAAGGAGGAGCTAGGTGTGAATCGAATCCAGGACCTTTCCTAGGCAATGTTGTACTTGTTCCAACATAACCCGACTTTCATAAAAAGCTTAATATGTTGTAAATGAGTTTTGGATGCGAAAACTTGTTTCTTAAGCCACTATTTGGGGTAGTGGAGGAGTCATGATATTAATTATGGGGTCTTTGAAATCAAATTTAAATAATCGGATAAAAAATATGTAGGGACCAGGCCCCTTGATAGGTAAGCCACTGATTAGAGATTCTTTTAACTCAAAATCAAAGGGCTAGCTCGTTTAGGTGTTGGTTTTTGAAAATTAGTTGAAATGATAAACTGTTTCAACTAATTTACTGCTGGCAGGAGTTTTTTCTGTTCACGTACTTTGTCCAAGTGTAATCTTCATATCGATGAATAATAATTGATGTGTAAGGATTAGACGCACAAACCGAAAAATAATTGATGTTTAAGAAGATGACATAAAATTTTCTTGTGTGAAAACTTGATATCCAAGATAATAGGATATAGTTAGTTGTTGTCATTCATCAATTACTTTTCACATGCACCACAATATTTCAAAAATGAATAGTACGATAGTAACACAATGTTCGTGTTGATAACAAACTTGTATCCTGTAATTATTACTCACCCACATGCTGGTTATAATGGATTAAAGTCTATCCTTCTTTTGTTCTTTTGCCTTTTTATCATGTTATAAATCATTGTTGATCTGTTTGTGTGGTTATACTATGTTCGTAATCTAGGTAGATTTTATGCACGAAGATAGAGAGAGAGAGAAGTTTGGTATGTATAATTTAGGACTATGGAATCATTTTTCAATTTTGGCATCTTATTTGGCATGTTATATTATGCTATGGTTGTTAGGTACGATGATGTTGCAAGTATATAGTAACGCGCTTCTCTCACTAGATTTTGGTCGTTTGTCTAAGAAGTTGTCTCATTATAATTACGTGTGAAGATGAAAAGCTGTTATTCATTTAGTTGTCTCATTATAATTACGTGTGAAGATGAAAAGCCGTTATTCATTTACATGGTTGTTTTTCCAATTCTCGTTTTCTCATAATAGCCTGCCTTTTGTATTTGCATTGCCAAGGTACATAGATCTTTATTGTTCTCCTTTAAGCGTTTCTGATTTTTGCATTCTAAATAAGCATATCTTGTTGCTATAATAGCTATTGGATTACATATGCTCTCCGATATGTGGTAATGGGAAGTTACTTAAATTATATGTGCCGATAAGCATTTGATGCATGCCAACTCACCTATACATTCCTTTTAATACATTTTCCTTAAAAACAGATTGGCATTTCCATAGGCAATTTCTTACTACCATATATTACCTATCATCTTATTTCTCGAATATCTTTAGTCTTATATCAGTAACATGATAATTTTGCTGATTCTTTTTTGGTTCATTTGGTTTATATTTATTGTGTAGGTTCATTCTTTTTTCCTTGGCCCAGACTGATTAAATTGTGTAGAAACTCTAGAAGTTACTTTTCAGCAGGATGGCCCTGCAGACAGCTGATCCTCCTGTTGCGCCAAGTGCACAAGTTGTTGCTAATGCTTTTGTTGAGCAGTACTACCATATTCTTCATCATTCCCCTGAGCTGGTATATAGATTCTACCAGGATTCAAGTGTTGTTAGTCGCCAGGATGAGAATGGCGAGATGACATCTGTGACAACGATGCAAGTTAGTACAACGATTTTGGTGCACTTTATATACATTTTTATATCATTAATTTCCTCCTACTTTTGTTGCATTAGGTCAATGTGCTATTCATCTATAACTTCTGAATTTTTGCTTTTCTTTGTCTTTTGAGTATTTGTTGTTTGTGTTACAATCTAAACGTATAGTTTCTAGTGAAAACTGGATTTTGACTAGTGTGACTCTTTGACTATTACGCCGATAAAATGATACATATTACATATATGGATCAATATCTTTCAAGGTGAGTGGTCGTTTAATGGACTATTAATTAAAATCAAATAACAAATTAGAAATCAAAATTTTCTATAGTATAATTTAGCCTTCATGCTATTCTCAACTAGAAATGGAGCAAACTCCACAAGTATGTTAAACTTTTTTTTTCCTTCAGAAAAAGTAGATGGAGAAAAACAAGTGGTGGTGATGAAGAGAGGTTGTGTGGAAGGTGGAGGACAAGGGTAAAACATTAGCAAATTATCAATGTTACTATTGTATGAGAAGAGGGAATGATTGGTGGGTTGGTGATATTAATTTTATTTTTTAAATGAGGGGTTGACAAAAAGCCATAACTAATAAAAGAGGCAACCGATGCGCTTGCTCCAGGTTGGATGGGTGCGTGCTAGGGTGGAGGTAAAGGTCACAGTGGTGCAAACTACAAAACCCATTGAGTCGCTTTAAATATTACATAATGTAATTTGTGTCCTTTTAATGCTATTAATTGATCTAGTTGAGTTGTTGCGGATTTGGTTAAAGCATTTGTTGTTCGTCACTAAGAGCACCCGTCAAGTGTTCAATTCCTTAACCGGCATTGTACTATTTTATTTCTATTAGTTTTCTAGCTTGTAGATCATGTTGTTCAACTTATAGAAATATTTCTTCTGTGTTACTTTTTTCTTAAAAGTTATTTCTTTTGCTCTAATCATCTCCTAACATTTTTTACGTAATGTCTTTATGTACATAAAGATTTAAATTTAAATTTACATAGCTGTGTCAACAGTGTACTTTGACATGGGTATCTTTGACACTTCATTTGGGACCAAAAGATCACTAAGAAAACTACTCGTTTTGTTTGAGTTCCAAATCCAAAGTAAAATAGTTGTCTTGCATAATGCAATGCAACTAACATTTTGTCACAAGGAATGCATTGATCAACGTATACTTAATAAAGGTTCTTATATTTGATTCATGTTGTCAAAGTGTGACCACATCATGTGTGGCAAGCTGAGTAAGTTATGAATGTTTCATTTCCGCCAAAAACCTTGGCTGCTTATTACAAGGCACTTCAAGTTAGATAATGTAATATTTGTGATCCTTTATTTTATATGTTTTAATGTTTATCAACATTTTTTTGACATATATTTTAGATATAGTCATTAACTCCCACTTGATAGTAAAATAATGCAATAACTTTGCTTTGAATAAGATGAATTTAGACCCTTAGACATTTGCCATAAGCTTAGGGTTGAACTTTTGTGTTGCTCTTATATAGTTAGTTTTATCACCTTTTTGTTTAGGGGGGCCTTGAGAAACAAACCCTCAATTAGAGGCGACGGAATCTCTTGCATTGATTTGTTTTATTTCATGAAACCAATCCCATATCTTGGGATTATGGAATCGACATTATTGTTGGTCTTCATTTTGACATCAATTGACCTTTTCAAATGCTATAGTTATGTGAACGATAAGATTGACAAACAAATTTATGCTTAACCTTTTATAGGGTATCAAAGCAAAGATTGTTTCACTAGACTACAAAAATTACAAGGCGGAAATAATGACTGCTGATGCTCAGGATTCATTCAAAGATGGGGTGATTGTCTTAGTGACCGGTTGTTTAACTGGAAAGGATAACTTACGAAAGAAATTTGCTCAATCATTTTTTCTTGCTCCTCAATCCAAGGGATATTTCGTCTTGAATGATGTTTTTAGATATGTTGATGAAAGTGAAAGTTTAGAGACAAATATGGTGACTATTGCTAAAGTTGATGATTCTGGATCTGTTCCAGTAGTCGCTGAAATAGGTAGAATTTTTCGCTTCTTTTTTTTTCCTCCATTTTCCCCAACATATTTATATTCTTGTTAACAAAAAAGTAACCATTGTTTCTTGTGTGAAATGCGAATAGAGCCTCTTCATGCCTATGATGCCTCTACCCAGAAGGTGGCTCCTCCAAATGAGAACAATCATGATGTTGAACAGTCTGCTCAAACTGTTGAAAAGGAAATAACTTTACCTAGAGAAGACGTGGTCCCTGTAAATTCTCAATCAACTGAAAACCATATTTCTGAAAGCCCTGAATCAATACAAATATCTAGCCAAGATGATGGTGCGAAGAATTCATATGCATCAATTGTGAGTTTGTGACTAAGTATAGCTTTCTGCTTGCCTTCTAATAAAAAGTTACTCATTATGTTTATATGGTTATTTTCAGGTGAAAAAGGTAAAGGGTGGTCCTGGGCCGAAAAATGTTTATGTGCCTACTAATACTGTAAGATCAGCTCCCAGAGGCACTCAAAAGCAATCTTCTGGATCTGTGCCTTCAGCGTCAACTACGGAATCTTCATCACAGAACCAACTCCCTGAGAGTGCTACTGCTGAAGTAGAAGGTATATGTCTTCTCTCTTTTAAAGTCATGAATTCCATCATTTATGTGGATAGTATAGTAATAATAATGAAACAATTTGGCTTTATCCAAAAAATAATAGTAATATATAAAATTTGGGATCTGAGACAGAAAAAAGTGAGAGATTTACTTTTGAATTTAATCTGCATTGGACTTTAAAAGGACATTCATATCTTTTAAAGCATGCCTAGTAAAAAAATTGCTAGTTGATCTTTGGAGAAATCTAAGTTGACTTGAAAGAGGCCTATAGTTTGCCAATTAAAATCGGGAGGCCATTGCAAAATTTATGACTTAGATTACGATTAGATTGAAGAAACAATTTCGATTTTTGAGCCTTATTCTTTGAATTTGAGATCTAAAAGCACTAATTTTTCCCTAAGACGCAGAGATATATTTAAGAAGTTTCCAAAGTGCAGTTATGCACTCGGTAGCTCAGGGACACACATTTTAAATGACATTCATATAGATTTCTTAAATTGTATCATTTTTAAGGGTAAATAAAATAGTTACTGAAAACGAAGATGATTCTTTGGAAATACACCTATGCCAATTGCAAGCTTAAATTACGTTTTTATTCATCATAAATAAATAAATGTAAATGGGATCATGGTTTAAAATTGGGTTAACATGGTCATAGAAGAATCGTCACTGTGAGTGTAAGGATACCAACATATTTTTTTTCAATGCTCTCCTTCTCCAACTGCCTCTCTCTTCCTCCCTGGAAAATGGTTAAACGTTTGGGTACAGATCTCCATCTTCATTTAGTTTGATGCTTATTTTTAGATCTAAGGTGTGGAAACCTTACTAGAGATTCTTCTTCCATGTGGTGATATGTTTAGTTTTTCTTTTTCGATTCAGACCCATAGCCTGTCTCGTAACCGGGGTTGAGACAGGTATGGACAGGGTAAAGGCCGAGTCCAAGCTTGAGAGATTTTACCTGTGACGTAAACTGGATCTGTTAGCAGATACAATGTCCTGAAATCATATTTGGTTATTCAGGTCGAAGTTATGCTTGGAACATGTTGCATACCCAAGTAATTATGTAAACAAAATGATTTTGATGGTGCAAATGAAATGGTGGGTGAAATATGAGCTTATAAAACATATATAAGCAGTACGTAATTTAACATGTGGTTTCCGTTAAGAGTGAAGAACAGAAAACCATGTTATGGTTTGACTAGATAAAGCTTACCATGTAAAGTCAAAGATTGGATCAAATATAGAAACTCTTTATTCATGGATCTTTGATAGTCTTTGGTTACATTTTGTTTCTTTGTGTTATCTACAAGTCATCAATTAGGTAATTTTAGATCTCAAGATATTTAATAGGACTTTATGATTTTGGTTTTATTCGGGCTATTTGATAACATTATATGAGAGATCTATGTAAAATTAATTTCGAGGCCACATGATTAGTAAAATTAATTGTATATTTTGATAATTTGGGTTTTATTTTAGGTTTTGTTAAAGACCAACAAACACTTATTATGATTCTTGGTTATTAGACTTTTGAGATTTACATTAAACCGTTTACCATTGTGAGCTTGGAGTATTATTAGTACTATTATATTTTTGTTAGGATTTTTCAGATCCATATCAACATGATAAACAAGAAGTAACAAGGACAACTTGGTATGACCGTGATTCATTCAATTTTGTGCATCATTCAATCATAAGCAACCTTCTCGTTTGTTATGCATGCATCTGGGAGACTATGAGTGTAGATCTTGAATATATGAGTTTACAGTTAATATTTATCTTGGTTGTGTATGTTGACATTTTCATAATTATAGTTCCTTACAAATATGCAGGTGATGCAATTGAAGGCCATTCCATTTACGTGCGCAATTTGCCAATCAATGTCACAGTTGCTGACCTTGAGCAAGAATTCAAGAGATTTGGTGCTATAAAACAAGGTGGTGTACAAGTCAGATATAATAGGGTCAGTCGCTTTATCGCGCTTGTTCGTTTTCAAAATAGCAATAGTTATGCTTTTGTAGTGATTATGTTTCATTTTCTGTGCAAACAGCAGCAGGGAACTTGTTATGGATTTGTTGAATTTCTTTCCGCAAGTTCAATGGAAAGTGCAATTCAAGTAAGTGTTAACAACCCTTCGATGGAATTTTAGTTTGTTGCAGAGAATTCCTTGTTTCTTCATCCATTGTGGATTACAACAAATAACAACAATAATGCGAGAGCCTTAATCCTAAAAGAAAACAGTATATCATTTCCATTGGTGGTCCACATGAATTACTGATAACTTCAGTGTTTGGCTTAAATCTTTTTGTGCTCTTATTTGATTTGTTAACGTCATTATGTTATATATGTAATATGCATCTTATTATAATTGTCATTGTCGCCTCATCAGCCATCAATTGAAGTATAGTACTGTCAATGAATGGTCGATTTTCTTTCCTCGCTAACTAATAAGAATGTACATGGTCACTATTGCGTGAGTTAGCACATTTTTTATTCTTACATGGGAGCATTTTTTGAGGGCATAGTCATATGACTTCTATTATTTTGAATGTCAACCTTATGTTGGAGTCCTGTTGTATATTGGATTATATAGTATATTGTAGAAGCATACTACTACAAATGATTCTTCACTATGAACCTGTTTCTCTTATCAATTTTTCATGAACTAATCATTTTTTTATAATGAAGTGAATCATGCATCCTTGTGCCTAAACGCCATACATATTTGGATTTCACACCCTGGAATTAATGGAAATTGGTCATTGAGTGTCCTATGATAAAAAGTGAGTTATACTTCCTTGCCCCTAAATGCCATATGTTGTCTAATTCAGAATTTCTCTCTCCATCCATTATCACTGACTCTTTTTTTAATTTAAAAACTTTCCTTCTTGGTTCAGTTTGAATTGGTTGAATTATACTTTTATGGAAAACATTCTCTTATATTCTCTTCTACTCTTTCAGTACAAGGGTCCCATCTTCCATTACTCTTATCTTTATATATCACAAGGGTATCCTTGAACAAGTGGAAGACGTAAAAACCAAGGGTGGACCTACGTTCCCTCATGAACCTGCACGTGAGGCCAATGCCCTTCTAAAAAATAACGAGTTTGTTGGCAACTACAATCAAACTCGGACCTCAAGAATGGAACGCGCGCACACTCCCATCTTGAGCTAGGTGGATATCTTTAACCGTGATGTATTTGTTTAATTCTTAAGGAGCACATTCTCTCACACTACACAAATGTTTAAATACCAAAGTTCATTTCCAAATTCCAACCCTTCTTCGCCAATCACACAGATACAATTGCACCACTTAGCGAATTTCCAAAGCTCTTGATGAACACCACATCTATCGACCTTGACGAACACCACATCCACTGCCGCCACGGTAGCCCACCACCTTTGCAACCTGCATTGCCCACCGGTCCACCAAACCCAATCCCACTTCTTTGGTAAAATTCAAGAAAAAATTTACGGGTTTTTATATAATAAATTGCTATTTAACTATGATCAATTATCAGTGACTATGCTCTTGATTAATTGATTATCATGTAAATTTAATTTTGTTATTATGTAATTTTGTACTTTAATTAATAATCTAATCTCTAAAAGTCTACATTTAGTATTGATTACCTTGTAAATATAAACTTTGTTTGAAGTATAGTTACAAATTCAGTTATCATTGTTTTATATTGTCGCTTAATTTCCCGAAAGGCTTTGTGCATATGACGTATTCTTTTATTATGTGATTTTCTTTCCTCGCTAACTACATTGTCTTTGTGCATATGACGTATTCTTTTATTATGTGATTACACCGTAAATAATTTACTTGTGGTTTATTGAATTTATAGATGAACAGTAAGGATTTTCATTCATGAAAAATTACTTCAAAAGAAAAACATTTTCCCCAAAACCATGTTCTTCACAACAAAATGAAAAGCATTTTCACCAGAACTATCTTTATTCTACAAACATTTGATTTTCTTAAAAGTGATGTTAAATGTTTTAGGTGTGACTGGGGGTGAAAGTTCGGTGTATAGTTTTGACTTTTGGCTAAACCAAATCAGACCATAGTTAATTTGATTTAATGTCTAGTTCAACGATTTTTATCAATGTTTAAAACTTTGGATTTTTTTATTCCTAAGCCTAATTGGTCCGAGTATATTAGTGACTAGTTTTGAGTTTTTTGGGTTTGCATAGTCGTGTTACTGTCACATAATTCACTAATCTCCTTGCTAATTGCAAATAAAAAAGCGATTTATGGTCATTTTTGGGCTATTTTAGGGTTATTTTGAGTGAATCGCGAATTCAAAAGGAATTAACTGGCGAATTATGTTACACTATGTCCACGACATGTGCCATATAGATGTTTGTTTATAAGATGTTCTTGTCAGTATAAGGAGTTGTTTTGGATAATGTACTTCCATGATTGGATTAATCGTTTTATAGGTTGGGGGCCTTTACAAATCCCAGCTGTAATATGCTTACTTGTAATACTCTTTTTAATTGATTTAGTTTTAATACTCTACAGGCTTCTCCAATTGTGGTTGGAGGTCGACAAGCATTTGCTGAAATAAAAAAGACATCAACTCGAGGTGGGTGCTGCACACAACCCTCGTTTTTCCTTTTAATTTTTACCCCTATTGCTGGCGTACATTGTTTCCACGTATTTGATTCAAAGTTGCTGAAGTAGAGAGATTCTGAATTTCTGATATCTCTTTTGGCTTTTGTTGAAGTCGGTCAGGGGTGGAGCAAATATACACAATAATTTTTTCGACCCTTTTTGTTTTACATTTTTCCTAATATTGAGGCCTAAAACAAGTAAAGGTAATGTAGACTTAACATTTGAGGCTCCTTAATTTACGGGCCCTTGTAAGGTTGGACTTGGACACCTTATGAATGCCCAGAACTACCCTTGATTAGTGATAGTCGGTACTTGTCTATAAAAAACAAGTGAAAAATCTTGAATCCTAGTTCTTATGCTAATTGCTTTTGATTTGCAGTTGACAGTGGGCGGGGCAGGTTTCCTTCAGGAAGGGGAGGATTTCGCGGTGATAATTTTAGGGGTCGCGGAGGTTACGGTGGTGGGGGCCGTGGTTTTGGTGGTCGAGGAGAATATTCCGGACGAGGACGAGGACTAGGAGCAGGCCGTGGTGGTGATGGCTATCAGCGAGGCAGGGGAAGAACCGGACGTCACCCTGGGGGTTTTCGTACAAATGTCAATTCATGACACACTGCCAGCTTCTAAGCCTTATGTGACATGATTCTTTTTGACAGTCCCTGCATAAATCAATATTAGGTGTTTTTCTAAAAGAATTGCCCGCCAGGCAGCCGAGCTGATTAAAGTGAAGATGGCTTCGAGATCATACTAGAGTTCTAACTTCTAACACCTGATATGAAACCCGGCTTATTTTCGTCGTATTTTGAACTGTTTTTGCAGTATTTTCTGTTACATCTTTCACAAATTTTCAGCAGTAATGTAAGTATGTAACTACTTATAACAGTTTTTTCCTTTTATTCCAAACTCCTGTATGATTACTTGTACTAAGATTTTCATGGAATCACCAAAGCCTGTTACTGTTAGCTGATAATATTTTAAGTCGTCAAGACTAGACATGTGCAATGGTCTGGGTCCGGTCCATATGGGCATCGATCGACTCGTAAGCTTTAAGCGGGTCCTCTATTGGCATAAATGGAGCGGATCGGATATGGGTTTTATAGAGACCCTAAATGAACCTCCCTTATTTTTTTCTTAATTATGTAAATACCTTGAAAATGGCATATAACCTATAATCTTTCTCTTCTTTGACAAAATTTTTTTTAATATGATCTTACTACTATTACTATACATTCTCTTCTTACTTTAATTCACTTAGTATTTTAACTCATTATATTCAATATTTCAATCTTTCTGCTAAAAGTAAATAGAGCTAAATGGAAAAACAAAAGAGTATAAAAGAAAAGACCTTTATCAATTCACAAATTGTTGTGAGAGACGCATTGGATATATAAGTTAAATAGCCCAATTTGCAAATTAAAGAGAATAAGAATTTGAGCCCTTTTTTTTTAAAAGACGGTCTTTTTTAGTTGTAGCATTGTCATATCAAGTAAATACAAAGCAATATTCATTTCTTTAACCAGTGTATTCATTATTCTTATTTATTGATTGTGTTAAAAGCATTTTTCTCAAAACGAGTCATTTGAGCCCCTTTTCCTTTTTTAGAGTCCAACTTGGCTCAGCCTATCTTTGATTGAGACTAGCCTAACCAATTGCGCTGATCTAGTTAAATCTACAATTTTAAAACGATTGTCATGCCCCAAACTTAGAAAAAAATGTACAAAAATGGTATTAGTCACCAAATTCAATCCCAAAAATGGTACAAATAATGCTTACCATTTACCAACTTTTAATAATCTAAAAATGGTTTAAACTTTAAATTATACTTGAGTTATGCCATTTTGTGATCCAAATGACCAAATCATTAGATGACTTGCTATTCGTAATTGGATGATCATGCATTTTTCTCTTTGGGATTGTAACCATGAAAATCATGTCATATCGTGTTTCCTTTATATTGTATTTATCATGTTTAGTGCTGAGTAGTGTTGTATTATATTGTATTGTACTTAACTATCCAAAAATAAGGATAATACACAACTTAAATTTACTTGTTACTGTCAATTATACCCACTAACAATTATATATTTATATTTTATATAATAATAATTTTATAAATATTTTGCACACTATTTGGAAATGATGAGCTAATATAAGGCCTCTGTCCAATTTATTTGAAAGATTTTCTTAGTATTTTGCAATATATTTGAAATGATAATACACATTCAGTTACACATTGCCTTTAATTTAGAGATCAATGATTATTAAAATATTAATTTTTCGTTTATAAGAGATTGCACCACTAGCTAGATACAAGTATTTAAGATATCAATAGTATATACTAAATTGTGTGAGTAAATTAAAATGAATAGATTATGTAAACGGATTTAAAAATAATAAAAAATTACATAAAGTAAAAATAATTGTAAAGTTAGAGTGACACATCAACTATTAATATAGTGCTCCTACTATGTCTTGCCCACTATGTGATATTATTCCAGATTAGTTTGAAAAAAGATTGATAAACTACTCATATCAATAAGATGCATCTTCTTTTCACGAGAGTCAATTTGCTAAAAACTCCACGGTTAAACGTACTTGGTGGGAAGCAATCTTAGGATAAGTGACTTCCTGAGAAGTTTTCCCGTGTGCACACGAGTGAGGCCAAAGTGCGCTGAAAAGACTTGTATTGGTTTGTAGGGCCAGTCAACAGTCTCCATGAGTAGTCACCGACGGTCCGAGGGGCCGGGCTGTTACTGATGACTATCCTTATCTTTATTAAAAATCTAAAACAAACTTCCACTGTGATTTTTTAAGTAATTTCTTTTTTCCAAATTTTCAATATTTTGAAAAAAGTAATTACAAGAATAATTTTTCTTTATTAATTAATGGGAAAAAACATTAGTTAGCATGGGTGTCAGAAATAGACCAAATTAGTCAACATCCTTGAAAAGTGTAGCAACCCCAACGTCCAACCTCAATATTATACTTTATCTATCTATCCCAACATTTTATGTACATTTGTAATTTTACATTTAGTAATGAGTATAACTTTAATTTTATCAAATATTATAAAAAATTTATAAAATACATGGTATGACGAATTAAATAAAATTTCACAATCTATTTCATATATATATTAAAAATAAATGCAAATTAAAATAGGTTAAAACAAATAAAGCTGTAATTTTGAGACAAACGAATTACTCTCTTCGTTTTCTAACGTTCTTATTTAGAATATTTTACTTTAAAGAAAGAAAATTTTGACTAATATTTTTGAGACATATATATAGAAAATCAAATATATCTATGTCAATTGTTAGATTCGTCTTAACATATATTTTTTTATTATATATATTTTTTATAATTTTTTGTGATTCGTGTTTAGAGATATTTAGTCTAAAAATTTGCATCGAAAACTGCGAAAATAAATGAGAAAGGGAGGGAGTAGTAAGTACTAGCGCATTCATATACCATTATACTCCATCCATTTGAATTTGGCTCGATTAATTATTTTCTCTGTTCCATATTAGTTGTAATATTTGACAAAATAACACTATTCATTCAAAACTCTTAATTTGTGATTATTTTTTTATCTATAAGTTAAAACATAGTTAAGTGAGATCTTGTTTGATTCGTCTCATTGCAAAGATTATTAAGATCAAATTTTATAATTTTTTATTACATACTACCTCCGTTCCATTTTACTTAACACTTATTATTTTTGGAAGTTTCATATTACTTGCAACATTACTATTTTTGGTAATAATAATCTACTTATCTTATCCTCACTTTATTCCTACCCCACTATCACCATCAATCATACATCATCTCATTAATTAATTTAATATATCCACAAGTCACAACCACTATCTACTTATAATATTTTTTTTAATTCTACCCCACATATCACCATCAATCATACATCATCTCTACTTTTACCATAATTGATTTGACGACCCTTAAAAACGTGCTAAACCCAATGGTGCAACTAAAATGGAACAGAGGTAGTATAATAAGAGATACTCTATTAAAGATTGAATTTGTACATTAAACTGCATGAAAAAGCAAACATTGCAACTTGCAAGTAAATTGAAATGGAGAAAATATTTTTTGTCGGAATTTTTTTTATCAAATGGAGCAAATTCTAAAGTCGGATTGACTAAATTTGTATACAATGAATGAGAGCATGAGACTTGGTCACTCATACTTAGAAATTTGAGACTCCAAATTTTGATATTTTCTGCTCTCTTCTTGTGGACCAACACATTACTACAATTGCAGAAATCCAGCCAACACTTTCATCTTGAAATACTCCATTAAAGTATCTCAATCTTCCTTCTTTTTTCTTCATTTTACACTACTTCACAATACTAATCTTGTTCTTTTATGCATTTTTCATCATTTATCCCACTTTTGAAAAAGGGTCTTGTTCATACTATTCAACTCTTCTTTCAATCATCTTTGGAGAACTCAGTGTGATAGATCTAGCTGCTTTAAGGTCAGTTTTCTTGCTTGTTTCAACATTTTTTGATTTTGTAAAGAACCCATTTGTAGAATTCTTTGTATGATTCTTTTACTGTTGTGGGTTTAAGCTTTGTCCTTATCTACTTTGCTTTTTTATACTGTTTGTGGAATATTATTAAAGTATAGGGTTAGATGAGCTAAACCCTAATCTAGCTTCTTTATTTTTATCCAAATCAACTTCAATTTAGCTATTTTTTATGGAAAATTTTCTGGGTTTTTCATGTTTTTGAGGGTTTTACTGTTTCAGAAGTAAAAGTAGGGAATTGGGTTTTGAAAGGAGTGAAGTGGGCCCATCAAATTCATGGGGGGTTATGAAGCTGAGCTTCCTGCAAAAAATGCAGAAGGAGACCTTATTGCAGCTGCTCAACATATTGTTGCAGCATTAGGGACTAAAAAATTGTTATCTCATGATGAGAGGAAGATTCTGGTTGATCTTCGTGCACAATTGACTACTATGACTATGGTTGATGATCCAAAGACTGTTAATGAGTCTATTATAAAGGGTGTTAGTGAGACTGAACAGTATCTGAGTGTAGTTTCTGATAAGATCATGAATCGGGTTTCGGACGAATCTATGATATGGGATTCTGGTCCTGAAGATGTTTCTGAGTACCTAAAGGCGGTTGATGAAGCACGCGTATTGACCGAGAGATTCGAGAGTTTATGTTTGAGTAAGGATGATGAAGAAGTTGAGCTTTTAAGGAAAGCTCATGATGTACTTCAGACTGCAATGGCTAGACTCGAACAAGAGTTTGAGCACATAATAGTTCAGCATAGCCAACCTTTTGAGCCGGAACACATGTCGTTTCGCTCTAGTGAGGGAGATGGTGCGGTTGGTAGTCCGTATTCGTTGGATGATGACCCTTTGGAGGATTCACTTCAAAGAGAGTCTGTTGGCAAAAACTTGGAAGATTTCATTGTTGATTTAGTGCATCCGGATGTGATTCCGGACCTGAAATGTATTGCAAATTTGATGCTTATATCTAATTATGACCGAGAATGTTCACGGGCGTTTGTTAATTCTCGAAAACATGCCCTTAGTAGATGCCTCTTTGCCCTTGAAGTTGAGCCTCTAAGCATAGATGATGTCCTCAAGATGGAATGGGCGAGCTTGGATTCCCAAATCAAGCGATGGGTTTGGGCTTTTAAGATCTTTGTGCGAGGCTATCTTGCAAGCGAGAAGAGGCTAAGCGATGAGATATTTGGTGGGTTTGGCTCGTTGAGCGATTTGTGCTTCACTGATTTATCGAAAGCTGCATTTATGCAGATGTTAAGTTTCGGAGATGCTGTGGCTGTGAGCCCTAGGCAGCCTGAAAAATTGTTTCGAGTCCTTGATATGTACGAGGTTTTAGTTCAACTCCAACCCGATATTAGCTCCTTGTATACCGATAAGGCTGTTAGGGATGAGTTCTGTGAGGTTTTACGGAGATTAGGTGATGCAGTAAGGGCGACTTTTCTCGAATTCAAGAATGCTATTGCCACCAATGCATCGGTCAATCCGTTTGCCGGTGGTGGGACCCATCATCTAACGAAGTACGTCATGAACTACCTCAGGCTACTCACTGATTACCGAGATACTCTAAATCAGATCCTTGAAGATGCTGAAAGAGACGAATCACTTTCTCCATCAGCCGAATCTGTTGCATTTACCGATGAAGGGAATCAATTCGATGGCTCTTTTGCTCCAATGACTTTCCATTTCCGATCCATGACATCAGCGCTTATAGCTAATATCGATGAAAAGTCGAAGTTATACAAAGATGTCGCGTTGCAGCATTTCTTCCTCATGAACAACATTCATTATATGGCACAAAAAGTCAAAAACTCGGAGCTTAGAGACATATTTGGAGACGATTGGATCAAAAGGCACAACGGGAAGTTCCAGCAGCAGGCGATGAATTACGAACGAGCAACCTGGAGTTCGATTCTATCACTTCTAAGAGACGATGGAATTCAAAATTCCGGCTCGAATTCAAGCACGAAAAACATCTTAAAAGAAAGATTGAGAAACTTTTATGCTGCGTTCGAGGAAGTTTACAGGAATCAAACTGGTTGGTTGATCAAAGATTCTCAACTTCAGGAAGATTTACGAATTTCAACGTCGCTTAAGGTGATCCAAGCATATCGAACATTCGTGGGGCGACACAACAACGAAATCAGCGACAAGTACATTAAGTACACTGCTGATGATTTGGAGAATCATATACTGGATTTGTTTAGTGGATCACAAAGATCATTGAACAATATTTACAGAAAATGATGTGTTGAATGATTTAGAATGTATGTATGAATTTGAAACTATTCGATGTATTCTCGTTGTCTTGTTACGAGTAGATATTGTTGCAGATAACGAAACGATTGGATGTCAACTATGGAGTTTGATTTTCTCGTTTTTGTAATCGAACTCTTCAATATATGTATGTAGTTTATACAAAGAGCTCAAACTTGTTTGTATTGTCCGGTATTTCCCTAAAGTTGATGGAATTGACGATAGGTTTAGATCATAAGATCGGATGATTGGGCTTTGAGATATACTTAAGATTCGAATTACTCAGTTATGTTTGGATCGTAAAATTATGTGATCAGAATCCTACCTTGAAAAGTCGAACTGGTAACTACAAATAAAGTTGTTATAAATTGACACATTAGGGCTTAATGAACTATATTGAACAAATGATAATTCAATGTGTTTAGTTTGTGTTTAAACTCTCTTTTAACTCTCAAAAACCTATAACTTGTAATTTAATTATTTAATGTATTGTTGATTTCTTGATTTGATGTTCAAAGATTTGATTATTAAAATTTAGTAAATGACTTAAAAGGGAAATTAAGTCTTTTATTGTTGTGATCGAAGTGTAAGAGTGTTGAATAAGTTGTCATATTTGGTTAGTATAGCTGTCATTAGGGATGGTCATGGGGTAGGTCCAGTCAGATTTGGATCCTATTATCCAGACTTGGATTTGGATCCTAAGGGTCCAAAATTTTCAGACCCAAATCTTTCAGATCTGATGGATGTAGGGTCCTTAGTGGGTCTAAAAAGTCTCTTTGATTTGCAAAATTTTAGCCTGTTGTAAGTATTATATTTTTCGTATTTTTTAAGAAACTTATTAGCATATTTAACAAATATTTAATACTTATCTAACATCTATAACGTCATCCATATACGTTAAATTCTAATTACAAACACTAATTCGAGTCCATTAAATTCAAAAACAAATTCAATAGTATCACTTTTAATTTTTCCGAGTTTGTCTCTTTTAATTTTTTTAATGAGTACTTTTTTTTTAATCAAATTAGGCACATTCTAAATAACAGAGGAAATATATATTGTATTACTTTTCTAACTATTGTAAAATAATAGTCAAAAGTTAAAAGGATTTGACTTGAATAAGTAAACAATAAATTAAAGCTTGAAAAAGCCTTTGATTATTTGGCAAATAAAAACTGCCAAAAAAATGGTACTTCATATACAATACCAAAAAATAAAGCTCAAAAGTGTACTAACATCGTCTTTTCAAATCAGACGAGAAATGAAATCAGAATATTTGATTATTGTCTGGGTTCGAGTCTGGGTTTGATGGGCGGGTTTAGAATCTGAGACTAGAAGTCGGGTCTTGGTCGACACCCTCGGACATGGACCCAAACCCTCAATTATTTTTTAGATTCAGATGCGACTCAGATTTAATGGGTCTTCAAAAATAAGACCCAAACCATTAAGAGGGGTGTGTATACAAGGGTTACCCGAGGCTACTTTGGTGGCCTTGATTAATTGAGGTAACGACTTCCTTGATGAAGTAGTTATATATAGGGGTAAAACTTTGGTCTACTGACGTTCTCGCTCCCTTAAATTAATTAATTGCTTATGTGATATTACCTTATTATGTACACAAATTGATTTTGAACTCGAATACTATATACTACAAAAGGCTCAAGCATGGAGAAAGAAGGAATGCTTATATCTTTAGCAAATATTTACAAATATTTAAGAAAACAAATTTAGCTTACTTGATTTTTACTCTAAATTTGTTTTCTTAAATATTTGTAAATATCAAATGAATAAAATGGAAAAAAGCTAAATAGTTCTCAAGCATGGAGAAAGAAGGAATGATTATATCTTTAGCAAACTCAAATCAGTTCTTCATTTTATATGCAATATATTACACTTGATTTTATAATTATTGATTTAATTATTATTATTATTCCCTTTATCTCATAAAATTTGCACTACTGCTAATTTTAAGTTTGTTCTACCAAATTTACATTAATATTATTTTTTATACACCACATTTTTTTAAAAAAAATTTATTCGCATATTTAACTTACTTTTTATATTTTATTATTTATCTATTTTTCCAGTTTTTGTAAAATATCAATTTATTCAATTTTTTTTAGTTTTTCCACCAACCCACACAAAACAAATTTAGTAATATAAAATTTCTGTATAATTTATAGTAAAACCATCTTATCCACATATATATTTTATATGTTAAAATAATAGGAGTAACTTACAATTTTAAAATAATTATTACAGAATTAAACTAATTACATAAACACAATATTTTTCTCACGTATAAGACGAGCTAATTTGTAAAACAGTGTGCTCTAATCTACATAACAAAAACTGATAAATCCTCCTAAAACCCTTTCTCGTCTTGCTCAATTTGGGAGAACTGAAGAAGAATCGCATTGAAAAGGTATGTATGCCGCACCTCTTTCCTTCTCTCCATTTCTGGTCCTGTTGGCTGTCGCCATTTTCATTGCTCTTTCAACCTACTTTTTGTTGTTGTTGTTGTTGTTGTTGTTGTTGTTGTTGTTGTTGTTGTTGTTGTTATTCATTTGTTGTTCAAAGATTGGAGAAAGTATATGATCAATTGTTAATATAGTGGAAGTGTGGATGTACCTTTAGATTGTAGGTCAACAAAGATACTATTTAAAGGGAGGTGCATTACTAGGTTGATTGTTTACAGGATATAAAGGATGTAGAGGATGAGAATATGCTTGTCTTTCAAATTGAAATGTACTGTTTATCTTCCGATTCGTTTCTTTGTACTGTTTAAAGTGTGGATGTACCTCTTTCCGATTCGTTTCTTTTTGATTGCTGTATTTCTCGTTTTCTATGTGAGAGGTTATTTAGAAAAGTGAAGTTTAGATATTAAACATTATCAAGAATAATACAATATTTTGCTTATTTTCCAATAGTAATACCAACTTTTGATTTTCCATGAGTATAACAATTAAGTGGTGTTTTCATAGAATATCCCTGACATGTTAAAAATAAAACTATAGGAGATTAGATGACAAAAAAATTGGCAAATTAGTCAATAAACTAAAGTTGGTATTATTTTAGAAAAAACCTCCCGATGTTGGTGTTATTTATAATTAATCAAGAGTTAGTATTATTGTATGGGAATTAACGAAATGTTGGATTATGCACGGTAATTTTTCCTATTAAAATTAGCAAATGTTTAGATGATCCCTAAATTCTTGATTTAGCAAGCCAAAAATTTATGGATACTATTAGATTCGTCCATCTAGCGCTCATATAAATTTCTAACTAGCCAACGTTCTATCACACACAACAAGGTGGGTTGAACTTTAACTCGATAAAATTTACCCTTTAATCGAGTCGGAAACTCTTATCATACAACACCTTAGTGGTTGCCCTCCGTATAAACCATCAAGCTATTAATCTCTCAACTGATCCTGAATATTCAAACTTGGATGTTTTTGTAACAACATTTTCACTAATGGTCACTTGATTTTCTCCCACTTATTGATCCTATTAATTTGATACTATTAGATTGTGGCAGATAATAAGATCTCTATACAACAAAACTCTTTCTCAGATAACTATGATCTTAGGAATTACAAAAATCACATGTACCCAAATAGAAGTATGTTGGATTGATGTAATGGCTCAACTTTTTTGAAGTCAATGGCGGACCTAAGATTTTCAAATTGCAGGTGAAATATAAAAAAATTGTAATGATCGTGCATTTCAATGTAATCCTAATATCTTTTGTAGTGTACTTTTTAAGGGCATTAGACGTCGCTCCCTCGAACTTTATCAAAATGCTTTTTGATAGGTTCATCATTCACAACCTAAAACTACATCATTCTTAGTCATTTAGCAATTGATCTCCTGCATTATTATAATGTATTCTTAATGATTACAATATTTTATTTTATTTTTTCAGAATTTGACTAGGTCCGCCAATGATAAAACGTGTGTTTTTTTTAAAGCAGGATGACAAGTGTTTACGCATAAGTGCAGTTTTGTTTTTACCAGAGCTCATAGCCATGTTCAAGGACTCTAAGTAGTGCATATGAATTTTTAAAGGTGATTTTGGGCCGATACTACATATTCCATCTCAATAATTATTGTAGTAATTGCTATTAACTCTATATTTGTCCATCTTTTGGAACTAACATTTATCGTTCTTTTGCTTCGTACATAATGGACTATATCATAGTAGTTCATAGTATGTGTATTTTTTATGTATTTGAAGTTGCACATGTTATTTGCTACCAAGGGTCATTAGGAAACAAACTTTTTGGTTATCGAGGAGAAGTTACGTTAGTGTACATTTGAACACACACACCCCCCCCCCCTCCAAAAAAAAAAATCTTCGAGGACTCAAAGTCCAACATATAAATGGTCGATGCTTCATAGATACCTCAATAATTATGTTCTAATTGCTATTAACTCTATAATTGTCCAATTTTTATGGACCAAAGATTTATTGTTGCACATGTAATGTAATGAACTATATTATAGTGGCTCATAGTATGTGCATTTTGTTTTCTACCAAACGTTAGACGAAAATAAACTTTTTGTTATCAAGAACAAGGAAAGATTGTGTACATTTTGAGGTAGTATTGGCATTGGGATAATGAAATATTGTTACTATTAACTCTATACAAGTAAGCTTGTTGAATTTTTTTAAACTCTTGAATTCTTGTTTTGTAGAAGTTTCATTTTCTCTTTAAGGCCGGACAAACCATAGAATAAAGAGTGCACTCAAGGATGGCTTTTATCTGCAAGATTGGTAATATACTCAAGCAAACATCAGGGAAAAAGACAAGCTTGCAGTCCCCATTTCCAAATACGTCGTTTTTCCAGGCTATTAGATGCTTTTCCCCACAACTTTTTATTGGAGGTATAGTCTCCCACTCCCTTCAAAAATTTGAATTATTTGTATTCAAAGTGAATTATTTATGCACTGTTTTCATGTAAAGTTGTATTTTTTTTTCTTTCTATTATTAAAATATTCTGATTCTATCAAGGTGGTTTTTTTGACTGTGGCTTATATGAATGTGATTGTGTTTTCCTTTTACAGGTCTTTCATATGCAACAGATGAGAATAGCTTGAGAGAAGCCTTTGTGCCTTATGGTGATGTTGTTGAAGGTGTTATTATCTCCCATCCCTTTCGATAATTTTGTCTACTAAAATCTTGTTCATTTATATATTGACTTTAATGACACATTGTTTTGTCGATCACTATGACATTTACCCACTACATGTGATGGATGCATCATTTCCCTTTATGCGCTTTTGTAATATGCTAAATTGATTTTCATTATAAGAAAAATCGAGGTGTTGATTTTCCATTCCGGTCTTTTAGATGTATGGTAAAACAAAGTTTGTTGTGTAGTTCATAATTTATATGATACACACACCTCTGGTTTTTTTGTTGCTATAAGGACGTGCATTCATAAACAAGAGATTTTCTATATTGTGGTAAAACCATAAAAGGGGACTTCTATTTAGAGAAATCATTGTAATTAAAAGAAACTTCGCAATTTTCACAAAAATGTGTTTTGTTGGAATAATTACAAAAACTACTGAACAAGTTCAAAATAAAATGTGTTTTTATGTACTTGTATGGTGAGAAACTCTTGTCAAAACCTTTATAATTGGGAATATGTTTCATGATGTTATGTCCCCTGAACCCCTCACCATGTCATTTTAACATAGTGCTCCCCAGCCCAAGTTTTGTGCCCTTTTTGCGGATGCTTGATTTTAAACCATTCGCGTACAACTCGTGGCCTGTTTGAGTCGACAAATAGAATTGTAACTAAACGTTTTCAGGTGTGACATAAGACTAAGTGCCCCTTGGCTATCGGGGAGAACAAGGTTATTTTCTTCTCATGCAAGTCCTATTGTTGATTCTAACCAGTTTGTTGAGTCATTGATGCTATTTCAGCAAAATTTTGATCTTACGGCGTATGCATTTTTACTCTGACACAGCTAGGGTTATATATGATCGTGAGTCGGGCAGATCAAGAGGCTTTGGCTTTGTCTCCTATGCATCCTCTGAAGAGGCATCTGCTGCCATCCAGGCTTTAGATAGAAAGGTACTGCATACTAACTAACATTTTGGGGAAATTGTCAAAACTGCATACTAATCTTCCTTTTCAAAAATTAACTAATAATGTTTTTTTTTAACTAATGAAAAATTTTCTTTGTAGAAAGAAAACTACAAGATAATGGTTTTCGTCCGTTGATTGTTATAATTTTTCGTTAAAAACTGTCTCTAAAAACTTTTTAGGCTTTGTTTTTAGGGATCAGTTATGTTATACTGGGATGGGGTTGTTTTAAAAGTTTAAAATTCTAAAACTTTGGTTTTTAACATTTAGCACCAAACAGAAAACTGAATAAAAAATAATTTTAGTTCAAATCAAACCCAAATAAAAATAGTCAAATCAAATTTCTTGTTTAGTTCGGCTTGGTGTTTACACCTAATGGTAGTGAAAGGTAGTACTATAGTAGTAGTCGTATTAGTATTATTTAATTGTTAATATTGGCATGATTCGATTTTAGGATAGTTTATTAGCTTAACTCCTATTCTTATTAAGAGTACTTAGAATTTAAAACTTATATTCCAAGTTCGAACACAAGTTATTATGTTGTAATTCATTAGATTATTAGAGTTTATATATGTTTATCTTATTTAAACTCTTAAATTGAATAATTTTTGTTCTTATGAGTGAAGCTAGAGTGAACAAGGATTTGTGAGATGATTTTGTAGATGAAGCAAAATTTTGAGCGTGGAAATCCTTTGTGTCGCCCCAGAAATGATTTTTAAGACCACCATTTGTTACGGAGAGTGTTCCCTCTGCAAATATCCCCTTTAAAGTCTATTTTCTGGAGTCTTCCTTGAACATAGTGCATATACAGGCATATATTAGTAGGAAATTTTGAGAATTGTCAAAGCAAATTAAATAGAGACTGTTAATTTTTTTTCATGTGTGGTTCCTTTGGCGATCAGTTGGTTGTAACTTGTAAATGCACTTGGTGTTAGTATTCGCTTTGATGTGCTTGTACCTTTATTACTGAATTACTAATTCACTTCATGCAAATTGCAGGACCTTCATGGCCGCTTTATAAAAGTAGCATATGCTGCTGACCAGAGGCGTAGTGGTCATGGCCCAAGTTTTTCTGGTGCAGCTGGTTATAGCGATAGCTCGAGAGGAAATGATGGTTATGAAACTGTTGACAGAGGTAATATTTACAGAGAAAGACATGGAGCCTACATAGACAGAAACTACAGCAGCCCTAATGTTGGCAATAACCAAGGCTTTGTAGCTGATTACTCTGCACAAAACTTTGGAGGGAATCCCTCTGGTAGTTACGGTGCTTCTGTTGGAGGTAGCTATGGGGCCTCTGGTAGCTTTAATGCAAGCGGCTACAGCAATGAAAATGCTGATAGGTATGGCACAAATTATGGTGAGGCTAACAGCTTGAACGACAGGACACCATACGATAGTGTAAGCCATGGCAGCAATTATGGGCAGCATCACAACCTGGAGAGTGGAGACCGATACTAACTTCAATGATTAGGATCAATCAATCAAGAGGCAACGATAATAATAATGGCTGTTATGTCAATTCAAGGTTTGGTTAATGATTGGAAACTGTTTAGGGTGAGTTATCAATTGGAGAAAATGTGGGTATTATGTGGTTGAAAAATGCTGCCGGATGATTTTGAAACTCGAACCCATCATGAAGAACTTTTGCTGATCCTTTGGCAGCAAGATCGTCGCTTGACGTCTTTTCTGGGTGTTTTTTGGGTGAAAGATGATCTTTTTAAATGACCAACAATATAAGGCGAACCATACTTTTCTTTCCTTCATTGATGGTTGTTTTTGTTATTTTTGTTATGGTTGATATTTGTTGTGATTCACAATTTGGTGCGAAAATTTTGTTGTTATTCACAATTTAGTGGTTATGACTTTAGATTTTAGGAAAAGATATGATAGAAATTTCGTAATTTTAAAAGAAAAATCAATTGACAAGTTTAATAGTTATATTTATTCTACTTTAAGTAATCTCATTTTCTTTTCAGTACTTATTTCAATGAATTACTATTTAAAAATATGTTATTAAATTGTAATAATAAAATCTGAGCAAAGAAAGGTTTTGTCATCATTAAAATGACAGTACATTTTATAGACATTTATATTACTAATCATTTTCACCATTTAGTACCAATCACCAAATAAAAGAAAATTGCGAGGAGTGGATTCATCAAGGCATTTTTGAAAACGAGACTAGAGATAGCAATAAACCACTTTTGCTCACAAACACATCGAGAATGCCCAAAGAACATACTTTTAAACTGAGAAAATGAAGTGAATTCACAAAGCAAACTAGATAATTAGCCGACAAATTGTGTTACAAGCTCAAGGTACTCGCTTTTCATTGCATACTAACATGTTACAGTTTGCAGATTTACCTCTTTATGCAACAACACGCTAAAAGACGATCAAGATTTCCGCCGGTAAAATCAAACCAAAAACCCTTCAAACCTGTACAACAGTCGACATTAGTAAACACCTGATATACTGGCGAAGAGTGAAACCTACTCTATCCTACGATTATACGAGTTGAATGATTCATCGTGATTTAATTGACTTGTACGACAAGTCCATTCTTTGCCCCTAATTGTGGTGGCAATTGATGAAAGAGTAGTAGTGAGTCAATTCTCCGCTAGTTTCTTCAATACAGGTTTGTCTTTGATTTGCAATGTGACGGGATAACTTGCAACTTTCTCGGTCCAAAGTACATATCAGAAATCATTTCACACTGCCCAGAACGGTTTTGAGGTGGCATTTTCATTCACGATTTTCTTCAACGATTCATTCCCACTTTCGTCAGTATCCTCCTCCTCCTCATCATCATCATCATCCCCATATTCCATTAGCTTCACCAAAGTATCTGAAACCAGATAATAACTTGAGATATTGGCTACCAAACATCAAAATCGGACAATCCTAGCCCTTTTTTAGGAGGATGTATGCAGTCTCACCCTTGTAATAACAAAGGGATCATTTCGGCTTGACCCTCTATCTACTACAATGACAAGTGAGGCAATTGCAGAGGATGCAAGTCCTAAGCATGCAACTGATAATAAGATCCAAATTTGACTTCCTAGTTTCCAGTCAATAAAACATGCAAGGGTTTCTTTTTTATTGAGCAATTATATCAGGTACCTACCTGGTACAGCAGGAGAACTTGAATTAATTGAAATAAAAGTACCATCCTTGTTGATCCCTTTACTGATCCCTCTACTGACAGAAAGTGATGAATTAATCATTGGTGGAGGTTGAGGTGGCGGTGACTGCACTCTCTTCAGTGAGTCCACAGAACATATTGAAGAATTAGTTCTGGGAGCAGGGGGAGGAAGCAGACTTTTTAAAGTGAGAGGTGGCGGCGTTTCACTCTTACTTTTCTCCATATGTGACGGACATTTATGTGGGTCTTGGAGATCTGACTCCTGTAACAATTTGAAAAATATAACACAGTATTTTTCGATGAGTATAAAGACAGTCGCACAATAGATCCAGCTAAACTTTAAATAGAAAAAATATCATTTCCCTTCAATACTTCTCCATGCATCATTTTTTTAGCTTCAAGGCACGATATCCTAATTTCTAATTTCTAAAGGTAATAGGGAGGGAGCTTGCAAGGAATGGAAGAGTTGCAAGAAGAGGCAAAAGGAAAAAACATAAAAAACCAGTATAGCTTGTATTTATGGATCAGCAGAAAGATATGTCAATATGCAACTTGTATTTAAGCGAGTCTCTATCATGTAATAAAGGATGTTCAATGTACGATCCTCAAAATAGGTTAATACTCTAAGAAAGCGAGTGGTGTGTTGGGGTGAAGAATGCCAAGACGCTTAGGCACGCAATAATACAGCCAAAATTTGTGCCTTTAGGGTATTTTAGAGTGAACAGCTTGGATATTATGACAGCTGACACATGGGATAATTAAAGAGTCAAAGTAAAAAGCTTGAAACCCATTTCTTCAAAAAGTTACGAAGAAAAAAAGGAGTTAAGGAAAAGAAAAAACTAATAACTGTATGCAGGCGAACACAGGGTTATTACCAAAAGTTCTTGAAATGCCAACTATTTAAAATATCAACCTACAAGAAAAGCATCTAGAAGAATGAAGAAGAAACGACATATTTAGCAAAATCAACCAGAATGAATAAGAGCACTTGAAGTCCTCATGAGATAAGCTCCCAACTGAAGCTGCAAACCCTGTGAAAACATTCCAATACAGGTCCATTATCAGCCTATTAGCTTCATAGAGGTCAAAGAAAATACCTGGGAACAATCAGTAGAGAATGTTAGCATTTATGTGGACGGTGTTAAACTTCTATGCACGAAAAATGAAGCAGGGAGGGGGTTCTCATTTGACTACGTGGATAGCTCAATAAACAAAATTATTCTCAGTCAAATATTGGCTTTCACAGTTAAGAAACATCCATGTTGAAGAAGTACCAACAGTGACCAATACTTTGCTGGAGCTGGGTTTTATTATACAATTAAAAAGGTCAACTTCACAGATCCTAAATTGAAAAGCAGAACATTCATGATGAAAAGAGGAGCAGCATAGGTGCAAACGACAACAGGACATGAACCAGGCAAACATGATAATTATTAGTCATGACTTAACAATTGATATAGAAGACTATGATTCAAAGTCCACTTCAATTAATGCAAACGATCAAAAGTCAGTGCTCCAAGCAAACACTTATTAAGCAAGACAACAACATTCCATTACTCCAATGCAATGAAGTGGCTCCCCACCAAGGTGGGAAGGATATTTGAGAACTGAATGTACGCAATTTTACCCATAGTGTAAAAACAACGCCGTATCAAATCGCATCGGCCGCGATGTAAAGGTTTTCAAAACAAGCAAACCTATATTTTCCGCGTTGTAAAGGTATTAAAAAACCGCATTTTAGGCCATATCAAGTGATATCTTATGATTCGAACAATATTTAGGCATTACGTTAACCACATCACTCTCGTTACTGCATCATTCCATTACCATGATCATGACCGTTACCACATTTTTACACTATGATCTTACCCTCGTAAAATCAAAAAGGTGATTGACCCTTTAATAGAAAAAAACATCATACACAACTTCACATATATAAGTACACGGGTCGTTTTCTTAGTCCTTTTGACACTCTGCTAAATTAGTAAACTCACATCAAGCATGGAGTCAAAAAATGAAATACAAGACCAAAACTCCAATGTGAGTTTAAAGTTGGCAGCTTGTCACGCCCAAAAGCGGATTGACATAATTCCATGCCCATAAAGTGCACAAATTGCAAGTTTGCCATTGCAGATCAGTCAAGTGAAGACGAATGACTAAATCGGTATCAACTGTAATTCTCTTGTCCGAAAAACAGGACTATAAGCAGATAATCAATTACCATCGAAAAGTAGAGCAAATGAGTGATGTTGATGATATATTATGTGCATTGTGCTTGAGAGTCAGTGTACATCATTTTACATTTCATTATCTCAATGCCATTAAGTGGCTGGCTACCACCTAGGCGAGGTTTGGATAGTTCCGATGTATATACCTTTCCTCTGTAACAAAAAAGATTATTTATGATTGACCCTTGATTGCAATCATCACCCGTAACTTCACAAAAGTAAGAAGAGCACATAAATTAATTAGCAATTTTACTGTAGTCCGAATCAAAGAACCATAACCCATTAGCTACAACAAGACTAAACAAAATCACTTCCCGCTTCTCTATTTTTATACGATATTAGGTAACAAAGAAAAGGTCATGATAGATTCCACATTTTTCCTTTCACCTTTATCCAATAATTAGTCAAAAAAAACATTAAATGTTCTAAAAATATCCCCATAAACTAGAGATAAATCCAAGACATGCCAAGTATTCTTTTGTTTTAAAAAAAGTAAATGTAGATTTTTTTTTTGATAAGAGATGTACAATATGGTTATCCAATATTACTTCATTAAAAAGGGGTTGCGGTTAGCAACATTGAACTTTCTATCAAAAAGATGAAAGAGAAAGATATTTTAGATGAAATGAATACTACTCCTGATTATATGTACAAAATTGGTGATATGTTAAAAATAATAAAAATCCTACAAAATATAAATACTGACCAGTAAAAAAAACCTTGATATTAAGTGAACTTATGAGCCTGTGAAGCTGACTTGTCAGCTCAGGCTGCTCAGCTGGAATAGCCATATTTGGCTATTTAACACTCAAAATGGTTATGTACATTTGGAAACTTCAATTTTGGCCAAAAGCGACAAACTACTGTTTATGGCATATTTCAACGTGTCATAATTTCAACACGTCATTAACACTATATTTGGAGAGGAAAAGAAGGGAAGGGAAAGGAAGGGAATGAAATGATAAGAAAAGCTTCTTTTTTTATTTAAGAGGGAAATGAAAGGAAAGGAAGAGAAAAATCATTTTCTGTCCAAATCTTTTCAATTCTGGAGAGATTTGATCATCAACAAAATTAAGGGAACTAATTCCTTTATCTCCCTTCCTTCCGAATCCTTTCCCTCAAATTTGTTATCCAAACAAAGGAAAATTTATCCCTCCAAATTTCTTCTTTCCTATCCTTCCAATTCCTTCAAACCAAACAATGTGCAAGTGTACTCATATAATGTCACACTTGGATACATACATAAGTCACACAATGATCCCAGCGTGAGTATCAAAAAAGTACTTAAGAACAGTATTACTACTTTATTACCAATACTGTTTAGCAATTTAAAGACTGGCCTGGGATCTCTCAGAGGTCAATATTAAGATAAATCATTCACACAAAAATGAAAAGGTATAGACTATATAGCCAATGTTATCAAGATAAAAATCATATCCTTGACAACATTTAAGTTTCTTCCGCTTAAATGATGAAACAGGAAACACAATCATTAGAGCACATAATCACTATCAGAGGGGTAGTCAGATCTTCTAAAGATCAAGTATTTAGCTTGGGGAACGGATTATGTTTCAAGATTAATTCACCTCATTATTTTAAGCTTTTGGCTCATATCCTCTCAATAACAACATTTTCTTATAACTCTTTTCCTTCATATTGAGCTCTGGACTTTTCCCTAGTTTAGTTGCCTTTGCCTCAAATAGGCATATATACTACTCTTAACATCATATATTCAAGGTATAACTAGAAATAAAAATAAAATAAGATCATCATCATAGTGCAATGGTAACCGTAACTTCTAAAGTGTAGCCTTGGATTAGTGTTGTGATAAAATGATGTTTACATTGTTCACACAGTGATTTGGTCTGAATTTTTCAAGCTTAGTCTGGTCTAATCTATATTTTGACTATCTGATCTGTGTCAGATATGAATTGCATATTTAAGTACGGTCTTAGTCTACTATCAGGTCTAATGTAAACAATATATAAAATGAAGATAAGATGGATTCAAAATTTTATATTAATGTATTTTCAAAAGAATATCAAAAGAGAACAAAATAAATAAACAAACTAAAGATAAAAAAGGCAATCAAATGTTTAAAGCGAGGAAAAGCAAAGGGCAACATTGACACTACGCAACAGCTTCTAGAAAAGAATGACTCAGTTTTGTTATTTGTAATTAGTAAATAAGAAACTACTGTGATAGATTGTTGGGAAGGAATTCTTGCTATGCTAAGTACTCTCTCTTGTTCCAATTGATGTTCCTATTTTGCATTTTGGGAAATGCCCTTATATTTTTTCCACCAACTTTATGTTAAGTACTCTCTCTTGTTCCAATTGATGTTCCTATTTTTTCCATTAACTATATTATTCAACAAACTAATATCTCAACCATCTAAAAAATTCAACATTTCTTAATTCTCGTGAATATTCCTTATGGGAAGACAAATAGGAACGGAGGGATTAGTATATAAGTAGCGGATTGGGAATGAATGTGTACGTGGAGTTTTTATCAAGACAATTTTCTATGACAGTGTTAGCTACTTAAAAGATCTTCTATAATTCTATCCATTTTACGTAACACACTTCTATCTACTGCATAACTTGGCTTTATAAAACAGATAGGTGCAATATTCTCCCTAAACAACCACGCACAACAACAAACACCCTATCCCACCCATTGCACCACCCAGAATCTTCTGTATCCAAACAATCACTAGAAAGTACCAGTGGGTTGCATCAAAGTTATTAACACCCATTTGGAAAGCAAAATTTCAGTTTTTCAGTACATTCTCAACTATTCAATAATTGATACGAAGACAGGATCCTCCCATGAAACTAGTCAGCAATCCAAAAATATTATATATGTAACAGGTACCCCTGTATCTCACATCATCTACCCACAGTGCTGGAAGTGGACCTAAATTGAGCCAAACCCAATCCGTACTCCTCATTACAATGGTGGCAGTAAAACCAAAGTTTTTAACAGAGATGATGATTTCTTCACTGACCTCTAATTGAAACAGCATGAACTCAAAAGTGCTAGGGGGTTTGTGGGTAGGGGGTGGGTGGGGGGTGGGGGAGGGGGAGGAGGGGAGCAAACAAGCCTTAAGGCTTTGATTTTATTTTACAGATTAATAATCGTCATAAAAAACAAGTAGATAGCAAGAAATATGATCCCGCTTCTCAATATTAAGATATAAAATAAAATATAAAACATGTTCCATTTAATAGGAGGGAAGTTGTCTGCTTTATCGTGATCCAACAAAACAAAAAGTCAAGCCAAATTTGCCCTTTTTCCAGAAATAAGTTCTCTTCCTCAGCCCAAATAAAATTCATTGGGATAGTTTATTTTCAGTCAACTCTCTTTTCCGACAAAACACTTACAGTGAGCAATATCTTTTGATCCAGCTGAATTTACAAAAAAGAAAAAAAGTTACCTGTTGAAGTGATGCAGGTCCATTAAAAGCAGCAGGTGACTCCTGAAATTTCCGTTTCGAAGGAGGCCGCATTTCTGATTCCGATGAGCTTTTCGGCAACACCCTTGCAGCTGATATTGCAGGAGCAACAGTTGAAGAAACTGGACCTGACTGCCTAAGAGCTAACGAAACTTGTTGCAGAGGTGTAGCTTGCGGGTATACTCCAGCATATCCACTGTAGCTAGTACACGCAGTCAATGGTGGTGGAGAATACGGAAGCCCATTTGCACAGGCAAGACCAGGTGGAAGCGCGTTTCCAGATTGCACTAGTGACCCGTAAGTAAAGGTAGTTGGGATCACTGGTGCCACAACAGGAAGAGCAGGTATACTTGGCACTGAAGTTGCAGCTGAGCTAGCCATACTAGAGGCAGTACTCAAGTATTCGTGCATTTCTGTCCCTGGACTCTGAACGCCAACCAACAATTGTTGTGGGGCTGGAACAGCACCATAAACTTTACATGACGATACCCTACACTTATATTGATGTATTAGCATCATTATAATTCCTATGGCTGACTCAACATAATCAAGTCCGCAAATGTTAGATCAATTGAAGATAAGATGGCACAAAGTGGTTCAATACAAAGATAAAATCAGTATTATTATTTATGAAAAATTGGCTTGATATTTAGGTCAATTATAGATTATAGCCACAAAGTTCAATATTTACCAGTTATAGCCACAGCAAATCAAAAAGTGCAAGCATTGTAACCATCTCATCAGATTCCAGTCACTGGATTTTTACATGAACTACTAAATTCAGTTATGACCTTTGACTCCTTCTAATTACCTTTGACCCTTAACCCAACTTAATGTAACTTTTTATCTTCTTCATTTTTATGCAATTCAAGTTTTCTCCCATTTATGCAATTTCTCTCTTTCATTTTTATGCAATTTATGTTCTCTCCTCGATTTTCATTCAATTAAGGGTTTTTCTCTCCCCCGTTTACAAAAAAAAAGTTGCCCAAATCATAATTCAACCAAAAAACTACCATTCAAACATCAACTTAGAAAGAAAAAAATAATTATAAGAGTAGTAAACTATCAAAATCAAATATCAAATATTTAATAAAAACAAAAGTTATCCAGATGATAATTCAATCACACCCACCAAAAAGTATACTAAATGGCACAAAAAGACAGAAACATTGAACAATCCAATGAAAAACATGCTTGAATAACAAAATTCAAATTATGCCAAAAGTTAATTACCGGTATAGAAGTGATACATTACAATCAAGAGATAAAGTACTGAAAACATTTGGGTCAACACCAATAGCCATTCTACTCCACCAATTACTTGAACTCCTTCATTTTTACTATTAGTTTATGACATTACTTAATAGGAAAGATAACCAAATTTTTTTAGGATTTGGGAGCTGACAATTGAAAACTATTAGTTTAAGTATTGGGTTTTCCATTGGGAGCTTGAATTACTTCAATGGTGTTTTCTACATGTTGTGAAGTGGTGCAATAGAATAGAACTAAGCATATCTGAGCAAGAAAACGCAAAAGATTCATCATCCTCATTAATTAAATGTAGAGGACGAGAGCCTTCAAAGGACTCCATACATTTCTTTAACAAGCTAAAGAAGGCATAGAGAGTTCCAGAAGAAGATAAGGTTTTGATGAGTGAAAACTGATTGGAGACAAGAAAAACATGAGAATTTGGATTTGGTGGGAACGCAAGCATACTTCATTGAAAAAAGTCTTTCCTATCTGCACAGTAATAAGAAGGTGCACATATAATCTTCAATATTATATTAGAAACCTACCTTTTGTAGGACATCAACTTGCTGGTGTTGATGGAAGCAGGTAATGGAGAAGAGAGGAGGAAAAATTGATTTTGATAGTTGGAGGTGTGTTTGGAAGAAGAGAAATAACTTTGCGAAGGGATTAACTTTGGCTAATTGGGTTGGGTAAAGAGTAAGGATCAAAAGTACTTAATGGGAATCAAAGGCCATAATTGAGTTTGATAGGTCATTTAAAAATTTGGTGATCGTAATCAGGTGATATGGTTACAATCATGGAACAGAAGCTCGTTGTTACATTTCTGTAACAACCTTACATAACCTGTTTGAGAGTTGTTGCGTCGTTAAATCCCATTATATAGCGGTGCAAAAGTTTTCACGACCAAGCTATTGCGTTGACCGTTATGTAACTTGTAACGCCTAATATTAACCATTACAATATATTATGTGTAGAAAAATTTCTTCTTACATCTCCCTAAATTGTAGAAAAAGCTCTTATAACATCTCTTAGTTAAAACTTTATCGATATTTTTTCAACTTTAATTATTAAAGATTACTTTAAATACAGATACTCATAGTGTTAATAAAAATACTCCTAATTACTTTAAAAGTTAATTAATTAGCACACTAACAATAAAATTTGTTTATCGCGAAACGGATCGCGATATAGTTTTATAAGAGATGGTTATTGATATTTAATAAAAGTATATATCATTTTAAATAACAATATTAAAATATTGATTATACTAATTAATGAAATTCAACCTTATAAATTTGTATAAAATAAATATTGTAATTAATAAAATTTCGCTTACCTTATTAACCCTACATAAATAAATATATATACTACTACTAAGAATTTATTAATTTTTTTAAAATATAATCATAAATAATATAATTAATAACTTAATTATCTACTAACAAAATAATAAATTCACAAAGCCTAAAGTAAAACTGAAAAAGTAAAACTAAAAAGCATTTAAAAAATAGTAAAACTAAAAAGCATTTTTTTAAAAAAAAGTAAAACTAAAAAGAAAAAGTAAAAGACAGCTAGTGGATGACAGCTAGCGCCTAGCGCCTAGCGCCTAGCGCCTAGCAACCACAGCCTACTTTGTCTTCAAACCAAAAACAAGACTATTTTTCCACTAAAATTAGACCATTTTATTTACTTTTTAATGTGTATATTCTATCAAATTTCAAAACAGACTTCATCTTCCTCGAGCATTCACCTGCTTCAAGGTCAGTTGTACCTTCTCCAATGGTGGGTTACTTTAATTTTGCGGCCATTAAGATGAAATTCGCCCGAATTAAGCGAGATACACCGTTCCATAACGGTGACGTCAGCTGATTTGTGTCTTGATGTGCCGTTTTCATACACAACATTACGAATCGCGAGATCACGAAACGGTGAACTGAAAATCTGTGTTAACTAGCCCGTTCCGAGTTGACTCAACGAGTTTTAATACCAAAATCGTGACTGTTTTTGCAAACACATCCGCGGCCGCGTTTGTATTCTATGGTTACAATGCTTGGACTTTAGTGGCTATAACTCGTAAATATTGAACTGTGCGACTATTATTTAAAAAATGACCTAAACCTAAGGGAAGCTTTTAATAAAGATTCAAAAATAAATAATATTAATGAAAAAATACAAAAAAAAAAATTATGGATAAAGAATAAGGCACAGTTCCCACTAATACTATTCCAGTTCAAATAATTCATGTCTCAAAATATTAAAACTCTAAAGCTTACAAAAAGAAATTGCTTTAGACAAGGCTCCACATACATAAAATTTAAGGACAAACTTACCTGTTAGCACCACACTCTCGACTAATTGTATCCAATAGATTTTCAGCCAAAACCTTTGCAGCTTCAAGGCTTTTTTGATTAGTACTTGACAACAATAGATGCAAAGGTTGTTGTCCACCTAGAAATATGGAAAAACACACATATGAGACTTGCCCAAGAACAAAATAAATAAAATATAATCGTAAATTTAAACCACCTAAAGGGACATAGAACTATAGAAGGCACCTCTAAGACTATTATGTAGTTACAAATAAAGCATTTCTAAGAGAAAAAGATAAAAAACAAAGAGAAACAAACCTTCACCAATAGTATTCCCAAGATACCCTGAACCACGCCCACGTAGTACAACTAAAGCTCCTGTTTCATTTATAATGTGATTTATATACTGGTCCTGCACATCCAAAAACCAACCACCACCAAGAAAAAGAACATTCTCTCCCATTGTATGGAGACGACAAGGAAAGCTCAGAGATTAGAAACAATTAAGATAACCATGAATAAAGATATATTAAAATAAAATTTATCAACAAAAGGTTTAGAGAACGAAAATAAAAATAATGAAGAGAACCATCAAACACGACAATAAAACAATTGTAAGATGCTTGTACATAAGACAAATGTCATCCATATCTGGACTATAATGGTGGATATTTGTAACACCACGCCAATTCATGGTTTGGGTTTTCTCGAACTTAATAAATTAAAATTTATTAAATTAATAAAATTTTAGTCATTTGACTTAAACTAAACAACTATTTTATAAATTTTAGTTCAGCTAAATTATTATAGTAAAATATTTAATTTAAAATTTTAGTTTACCTGTGTTCTAAGTTTTATTGCAAATGGGATAACTTTACCTTTTGCATTGTTTTGCATTTTGTCTATCGAAATCAATCAAGCAATCAAATAAAAAAATTCAATTGACTAAAAGTCAACCTTGCCTATATGAGTTAGAGGAAAGAAAGAAGGGTTTTTTTTCAAGCACAATATCACCTTTGCTTATCCAAATTTGCATCGACATAATTTTGTGAGAGGTCATTAGAGTGCCTCGAGTTGCATCTCGTTTCTTGTGTTTGTTGTGCAATAAGAATGTACATACATGATTTGTCGTCTATACATGTATCATATGTCGTATGTCGTGTGATGAATTGTTTGAGAAAAAATTTATATCTTATAGTAAAACTTGAACATAAGTAAGAATCACATATGGATGATATTACCCTTGAATAATGTGATAAAGATGATTAATTATGATTTGGTTATGGAGGAGTCCTTGAAGAACACCCAAAGGGGTTGTTGATAAGATAAAATACGACACCCTTATCATTTATTCAATTCCTGTAGTTTGGGCATTATTTAACCACCATTGGGGTATGCATACTTAACCTATGGTAATTCGACAAGCAACGACATAGGTAAGAGGTTTCCTTTGGATTAGTTCTCCTAGAGTGGATTCCTCAAAGATATCTCGAAGTTGAAAGTGAGTCTTTGTACTCAAATGGTTATAAGAGGAAATTGAATCTGATGAGAAGTGGAAGAAAACTAAATAAGTAACTTGAACTTAGAGCCTATATATGTTAGTTGGAACTTTGTTGTTGTACAGCTATTTTGTGCATGTGTGTATATGTATGAGTATGACCCTGACGTTTACTTTGTTTGTCCACCGCTCTTTCTTTGATGGGCCTATGACGATGTCGTCTTCTCTTTTGGATGATGACGAGCAGGTAGATTTGCTGGTTTGGGGAGGTAAGTGAGATCCCAAGACCTAAGACTCAACTTGTTAGGTTGTTATGATTTTACGTAATTGTTTCTCTTAGAGTTTTGATGAACTTCTTGATGGTCCATTGTATACCGTTTTACATAATCATTTATAGTTTTGTTCTACCAGCAAAACACGTTTCAAGCCAACGTTTAAGCATGTAGTTTAATAATATCCGTTTTAGTTGATCTTCTTCATTAAAGCATAAAATGCAGAATGCCCTATCAAATTTTATTTTGAACTGTTTGAAGTGAAACATTGCTGGAACGCAACCTGGAACGCCAATGTTGGTATTTCAATTTTCCTAGGACAGAAACAGAATGAAGGTGGAAGAAAATAGACTAAACTTACATGGCTCGGCACATCTAAAGTCTGAAGGCTAAAGAAAACAAAATTGAAGAAGACTTGTAAATAAGATTTCCACCATCGAAGACTTGTAAACTTTGTTGAAGAATAGAAAACGGAGTGTCGAATGGGCAATAGGAGGTAGGCAGTAGAAGATTAAAGGACGAAAGAAGTTAAAACAATGTACTCTGCTGCTAACTTGCTGATTGCAATGCTCTTAAGTTGAAATTATCTAAACCTAAATCCAAATGACAATATTACCCTTATTTTACTTTCTAAACATACTATGTTATTTCATTCAATTTGTTTGAAAGAATTTTTATAATCTTTTTAATTTACTTAATATAATTACTTTACATTATTACTAGCACATTACTTCTATTATTTAGAATTATTATCGAACCGAATATCATTTCGTGCTAAATTGGTCTTGTTTTGTTGACCATCTGTGATATATCCAAATCTTGTCGTATGGTATTTGTATTCGGCTCGATTTTATCCGATATTACAATATCATCAAAAAAATTTAATATGATGCACAAGATGCAAACTAACGGGACAAAAGACGGCATAAGCATCCATACATTGATATCCATATAGGAATTTTTTTTTTCTCCACCTGTTTATTGATAGTGAATTTATTATCTTATTTATTTCAGGTGTAGTTGGTGTATAAAAATCACTCACATTAGGACCACGTATCCTTGCAGCAATGTTGAGTGAAGGATCTGCATCAAAGCCCAAATACACACAGGTGCTCAGCGGATGAGGAGCCTGATACAATTGTAATATAAATATATTATTAGTTTACTAAAGTCAATTACAAATTTAAAATCTGGAACTGCTTTTACAAAATCATAAAAAAGCAACATATATTGAACCTGCTTCAGCATATCCTCGACCATGGCAGCTGCACGATCTACTGCAAGGATCCGTTCTGCCGTCTCTTTTAACTACAAAAAAGTCATAGATAATACTGAGAAAATAAAAAATAATAATAATAAAATAATAAAAAAAGTGATACTACCAAAGGTACTTTGATGGATCCTTTTATAACCCCCACCCCCTTCCAGTAAAGAAGCATTTTAACACCCACAAATCGTGCATAGAAGTGAAACATAAGCATTTATCTTGAACACGTACTAACAAATGAAATTACAATTTAAACTATTGAACTCTTCAAAGAAAATACGTCCATGTTTGAGCTTAAACAAACCATAAATTCAAAATATAGTTGATTTTCCTAAGTTCACAATTTCTGAAGGTATTTGTAGGACTTCACGTACTAGAATAAGTTACTTTCCTTCAGTTATTGAAAATCAAGAAAAAAGGTTGATCTTATGAAAAAGAATACAAGTCCTGAATTTGTAAAGTAAATCCTTAGATATACTCTTGTGCACGATTTTTTTATCAATAGAAATTCTAAATCCTTCCAGACGAGATGAATCAAATTCAAAACCTAAACATTATGGAAAGCAAAACAACTTGACCAATGTCTAAAGACAAAAGAAGTGAAGATTTTATGCCCTGACCTCCCGTACCACTAAAAAAAACCTATATTTGTCTTTTTATGGTAGAAAAATTGAAGCAGAGAAAAACTGCAGAATACTGCTTAAGTGCGATATGTATCTTCACACACTACTCTGTTTTATGATGGATGAAAAATGATGAAGTAACATTCCTGTTTCATAAAAGCATGTCATTTCATTCAAGTTTCTACAGTAAATACTTCCTCTGTGGTCACATCATTTCTCCCAAAAGTGCAAGCCTTTCAGGGAAAACATTGCAAAAAAAAAAGAAAAGGAAGTACTAGTCAAACATATTGATACAAAAAAAAGAAAAATAAGTACATAATCAGGAGCATGTAACCTACATGAGCTCCCCCAGATATATGAAGGTAAAGTGGTTTTTCACCATCTGGCACTGCATTGGGTGGTCGATACTTGCCCCTGCAAAAGCAGTCAACTTACAAAACATGTAAATTAAAGAAATGCATACAACCATCACTAAGGCCTCCAAAGAGCCAATTGTGAAAAAACTAACCTAGTTATTACAACTGCACCAGTGCACTTCTGAATCTGCAATTGTTAAACAAAATTTCCATGAGTCTCAGCCTCTCAGGACAAAATCATGATATAAATATACATATTAGAACGTTATGCATAAGCTTTCAAGGTTGGATCCTTTTGTGTTAGGTTTGGGAAGAGAATTTTTCATATTTAAATTTTAAACTACTAATTCCTTATAACATGGAAAAAAACAGCTCTGATCTTTAAAAGCATACCTCCTCCTGTGTCTGTCGTTTTGTGAGCTTGTAACGCATAGCAGGATCTGCATCATTTATGACTATTTCTCTTGCTATTATTAGCTCCTCCTGAATCTTTGACTATAGCGCGAGAATGGTATTAAAACACAAGTCAGAAATAATTGGAAAAAAAAAAAGTATAAACAAGTATGAGATGGAAAGCAGTTGAACAATCACTATGAAACAATCATGGCTTCCAATAATCAAAAGAGAAAGCTTCATCATTATTAATATAATTGACCAAATGCATTCTTTAACAGAAAAATCTTATAGACCAAGACATTCATCTCCAGTGTTACCGTGATCGCTCAAGTGGGTAGCGAACCGCAATCCGGATCTTTCGACTCGATTCACAGGTCATTGGCAATCTGATTGCTGGGGTTAGTGATTTGGATCGGTTATATGGTCGACCCAAGGAGGGGAAGACGAGAAGAGGAAAAGCAGAGGATACAGTTGATGCCACCATTGAAGATAGAGGAAGAAAGGTGTACGATTTGAAGATGCAAGAGAACTTGAGAAGTAGGAGAAGCAGTTACCAAGAATAACGAATTTATGATCTGCATTGTTTTAATCTAGTATTTTTAACCTAATTTTGGCTCTTGTTGAGTATTAGTATTTCTTTCAACTTTCATAAAGCATCATGTTGCTTTTGTTTTGATATTTCTTTTTACCTTTATATTTTCTTATTTCTTACTCCTTTTGATTTCTTTTTTTTCTTTTTTTTATATTTTAAACACCTTTTGAGCACCTTTATTCTCTAGAATCTAGACAAGACAACAAAGCGCAAAGGCATGTTTCCCTCATTGCTAGAATATAAAGGTCTAACTATAAATGCAAAATGGTATTCCGACCACAACACATCTGACCTGATTTAGTTTTTGGACCACTGCAGCAGCTTGCTGCTGCACTACTGGTGACTGCATACTGACATTAGCAACTTTCAATAAACTTGTTGAAGGGGCACAAGAAGATGAAAATGCACCAGGAGGAGATACACCAGGAGATCCTACAGTGCTCATAGCTAGCATCCCAGGTAAAACAACTCCGCAAGCGACTAAAGACTCGTCAGGCTGATCCCACCTCCTCTTCTTTCTGAAACATGATCAAATAATAATTATAGCTGTGAAGTACGAAATCCACACTTAAAGAGATTTAAAGAAAATCAAAAAAGGGAAGAAAGAGAATAAACAATATTGGCTGTCATCAAATAAATTAGATAGATGTTAGAGCAAACTAGTCAACAATTTTGTACGTATAAACTTCACAAAGGCAAATATAATGTTCAAATCATAGGGTTCAGAATAGTCAAACGAAAATATTGGTAACAAAATGACTCAGACATCTTCGATTTAGTTTGATCTTCAAAAGTAACTCTTTTGCTCCTAAAAATAAAACTGAAAAGGTGATGATATCATTAGGTTCTATATTTACCATATACATTTATGTACTATATTCCTTTCTCATTTCTTCTTTACTCATGAAACCCTTTCCCCTTTCTTCCTATCTTTCACCACTTCCATCACTCATCTCCCACCATAACCATCACCCTAGTACAACTCTATAGCAAGGTTTTGTCCATAGTAATTGTGTTATAGTGGAAAATAAGAATCAGTCATGAGAATTACTTGTGACTTGTAATAAGCTATTAGAAGATGTTAGAAAAGTTGGTTAAATATTGTAAAAAACATAGAAGTGCTAAATGCAATACGTTCGACCGAATTAAGGTTTAAACTGTTCATACCAAAATTGTACGAATTTGCGGCCTGAAACGTCTCCAACAATTTGTTTAGCTTGAGACGGAGTACTTTTTAACCGCCCAACAATGGTGTCAATCGAAGAGGAAAAGGAAAGGAAAAAAAAAGGACAAACTAAACCCTAAAAAAAGTACGAAAAAAAATGGTGAGGAAAAGAGAAAGAAACTTATTGTACATATACTATAATAATTCTCGTTCCTCTCTTTTTCATGGCTTTCTAAAGTTGGTATTTTTTTCTTCTCTTGCATTTATTGTACTACTAATTGTTACTTCTTCAAAATTGACTTTTTACTTTCCTTTGAATTAAACTGACCTTTTTAACATTGTGTGTCTTTGGTTTTTACATTTCATAATCATTGTAAGTGTTAAGTCTTATAATCTATAAATAGGACTAACACATAGTGTTTTTACATAGCTTTTCATTACCTAATCTCTCTCTACAAAGATTAATCACTCTCCTTATTTTCTCTTTTCCTCAATTGTAAACATCATTGGTGTATCTCTCCATTGGAAAACCTTGAAGATATCAATAAGACATCTACGCTAGGAAAGTGGATGTAGCCCATCTTTTTTGGGGTGCACCACTCTAAATCTTTGGTGTGCTTTATTTTTGATCTTTAAGTTTCTTTTTGCATTGCATTGTTGATTACTTTTCGGTTCTGTTTTGGGTGTTTGTTTAGAGCGTGTTCTTGAGACGTTACCTTAGTTCTTGGGGTTTTATAGTGTCATTTATATCACAAAATCAAAGTAACTGAATTTAGATGTAATAACTGCAGAACGATCAGTAAAATTGTAACAAATTGATTGATACTAGTTTTCCAGGTCGAGAACCCAATCAACAAATTGCTTCAAAAACAATAAGGCAAAATCAAAGTAACTGAAAAATTCAAGATCAGAGTAAAGAGCAACAGATTCTCATACTCACACATGACAAAGAAAATCGAATTTGGATCTAACGCTAAAAAATAACCAAAAAAAGGGAGAATCGAAATGGTGAAAGTAAGAAATTAGGGATTGTAAATTGGAGTGAAAAGAGATACCGTTGCTTGGAAATTGAAGGTTCGATTGCTGGAACGGATTGTTGCAGAGACAAATTATCCTCTGTCATTGTTTTTGCTTTGTCGTGTCTCGTAATCGTTACCGGTGAAGACCAAACGATAAACGGAGCAATTCGGGACTATATGTGTCCTCTAATTTCCTCTTTGATCCCATTATTATTAAAATGGAATCTTTTATAAAAAAATTTTTTTTTTTTTTTGACAGAAAAAAAAAAATTAAATATTTTAGATAGTAAAGATATTGTCTTATCACTATAAATAATAAAAAAGTTAAAAGAGAGTTAGTGCAAAAAAATATAGGAACCAAAACTAATAAAATAATCATATACTATATTAATTTTAATGTATAGTGAAAAAGTCAAGTAAATATGAGAGTGATAAGTGTAATTTTTTTATTTGCCAGTATGTTTGATTGGAGTATTTATGGCCAGAGATTTTTAAATACGGCAGGATTATTTATAATTAAGGATTTTTAATGTTTAGTATAGTAATTAAATGACCAGAACTATTGTTTAAATACGGCAGGAGTAAACTTGACCAGGGAATTCTAATGTTTAGTATAGTAATTATTTGACAATATGGCAATATTAACAATGAGATCAGGGATTTTGACCAATAATTTTTTGGTCTTCGCTTCTTTTAATCTCACTAGTTGTGGGGCTGTGTGCTACGCACGTAATCCCTCTAATTACAATATGGAATCTAATAATGTTCTTTTATACTATTCTATTAACAATAATATAGTAATATCCAGAATATTTTTTAAAAAAATAAATAAATAATTAAATAAAATACGAATAGAACGATAAAAAAATAAATAATTGAAAATCTAAAATAAAGAAAATTAAATTAAAAAAATAAAAAATTAAGTTGCCCGTTTTAAAAATAAAAAAAATCTAAGCAATACAATTTAAAAAAACAAAAAAAAAAAATAATTTTAAGTAAAATAAAATAAGTAAAAAAATACCCAATAATTTAGTAGTTTTAATATAAAAAAAAATTGAACTTGAAACGCATTTACACAATTACTAAGAAAAATTTCGATGTTAAACTTTCTACCCCTCTTTAAAATAACTCCTCATTTAACTCTATTATCATTCCCACTTTTCCTCTAATTCTAATCAAGATTATTCTTCCATTATAAATTAAGTAATTTACCCAAAGTTTAAATTATTTCACCATATTAATTTCTTTTTTCTCCTTATTCATATTTTTCTCTCGTGAATCATTTGTCTTTCTTTACATCTATTATTATCACTTTCTTTCAATCTGTAGACATTTTTTTATCTACAAATTACAAACAACAATTATACTTCAAATGTCAAGTTCGTAAAACAAAGTTGATAGGAGCGTATATTTTTATGCTAGGGTTGTTATACAAGGTAATTCTCAATGTCCATCTAGCTATCCCGTTAGTATTATTATGCATTAAGTGATAATTGATGTATTTAAATGGAAAACGTGATTTTGTATGATATTTTACTTTTTATATTTTATTCTGAAAATGATACCTACTACTATTTTGTTACATATTTAATTTATAATATTGTTGTTAATATATTATTGTTTTAATAATTATTTCAGATGCGATTAAAATTTGGGGAGAAAAATATTTATAAAATTAATTCCTGTTGCCACCAAATGATATTGAAATGGTGATTCGAAAAATGAGATTACAGTTAGATATAATTGAGATTTAAAGATATATTTTTTTTCTTGGGAAAAATTATGATCATAAAATTAAATAAAGGAAAATTCCACGTGGTAACCCTAAGGTTTTGGATTTTCCACTTGGTAATCAAAACTTTCAAGAAATCCACGCGATAACCTTGAGGTTCACCAAATTGTTCCACCGTGACATTTTTGCATATGAATTATTAGCAAATCGTTAATTTCGAAGCTTAAAGGGCGTTGTAACTTGTATGCTTATTTATGTGATTCACCATTTCAAAGGCCATCAACTTTAACCTTTTCGCCTAAATCATAAAACTGAACACTACAATCTTTCATCCAAAAATCATATTTGAATAATTAGTTGTGAGCATGCAAACATATATTTACCACTTGGAAACCCAAAACCTCAGGGAAGTTTTGTAAAATTAATAATGTTTGCTTAATTAAAAGTTTGCGTGCTCACAATTAATTATTCAAATATATTAAATCACGTAAAGTGTAACACGAGGGAAATAAAGCTCTTATATTTGTTGTGATCCAAGTATAAGGGTGATGAACATGTTGCCTTGTTTGGTTAGTATAGCTGCCGACAGGTTATCATTTCTGATACTTGATACGATGTTTAATTTTCCTTCTATGTTGTGATTCAAGTAGAAGGGGTGTGCACACTAGGGTTACCTGAGACTACTCTGCTGGTCTTGATAAGTTATTTAGGGTGACGACCTCTTGGTGAAGTAGGTATAGGGGTAAAGCCTCGGCCTACTAGCATACACGTTCCCTCAAATTAATAATCGAATATATACATTGTCATTACTAACTATCAAATTGATTGATTTGTTTATATGAATTTATATTACACAAATTGATGTTTAACCAACTATATATTATTTTCTAAAATTATTTTCAACTCGATTATAATTTATTTTCTTAAATTATTTAAACTAAACTGTTTTACAAGATGAAGTTGAATTACTCAATTTCATGACTTTAGCAGTTTTTCCCTTTTTTCTTGCATTCTTATTTTGCAAATTATTAATCGCGTGGGGTTCGTGAAGTAAGGTTCACTTGGAAATTAGTTTTTATTAGTAATCATGTCTCAGTTTAATTATCACTTTAGTTGTAAAAATTATTTAGTTGTAAAATTGTATAAAATTATTTTATAGTGGTTTAGCCTTACATTTATTCCTTATCAAAAATAGATGTGGCGGTGTGCCAGTGTGTGATGTTATATTTGTATGCACCAGGAGACGACTACGTCGAGGAACCGTTCTAGTTGATTGCGGTGAATTGATCTTACTATCTTAGCTATCAAAAGCGTCGGAATTGGTAAGTAGTAACAGTCCCTTAAAGGGGTCTGGTCAGACTACTGTTTTGAAAATGTTTTCATTATCAAATTGTTTTGAACTGTTGATTACTCATGATGATTTGGATATGAATGATTATGTTGATTATGATATGGTCAATGGATCGAGCTGCGAGCTGGTCATTGACGGAGTTGAGGGACATCGTCTCCTACTCCCTGTTTTTGAGGTGATTGTCATTTAAATATTGACTAGCCTCACCCGAGAGCGACATAGTCATAGAGCTATGAGGCACCTCTCAAACTAGACTCCCTATGCGCACAATTGCACATAGATCTAGGAAAAGGATCACTACAAGAAAACAAGGCATTTTGTGACGCTTTAAAGCGTCGCAATGTAGCTTTGCGATGCTTCGCGAAAGCGTCGTTATTTTCAATGTCGCTATTTACCGACATTTCAAAAAAGCGTCATAATTCTCACCAATTAGGACGCTTTTTGATGTCCTTTTTTGTATCTTCTTCAGACGCTTTTAGTGTCAAAATTTACATTTGCGACGCTTTTTCGCGTCAGTAATTGTCATTTTGCGCCAATTTTGTATGTCAAATTATTATTTTACGACGCTTTTAAATGTCGATATTTGTCAATTAGTGACACTTATAGGGTCACTATCTGCAATATTGTGACGCTTTTTAATGTCATCATCTATAGTTTGTGATGCTTTTTGTTCAATCACAAATTTATTTAATTCACCCATATAACGTATAACCATCAAAAATTCAGAATATATTAAACAACAAGAATCTATCACATAGTTGTATAAATATTACAAAACTAGTATAGAAACTCGTGCAATGCACGAAATTATTAGTATAAAATATACAAAAGTATAACTTTAGAGAATAATCCAAGTATATATTATCATGATTAAATTTATCGAATACATGACTTTTCTAAAGCAAAAATTAAATAATAATTTTTTATAATTATTAATTGAATACATCAGTTTTTCGTTCAATTAAATATATCAAATTTTAGTAATTTATATAGATTTTTTATAATAAACTATACTCCATATTATACCTAATTTAGCTCCAATTTTAAAAATAATCAAATTCTAGATTAGGTAAATATAGTCATGAATAACTATTATCCACTAAAATAATTACATTTGTCAAACCTCCTCATAGGATGACACTTGCAATTTTCCATCATTTTTATAGTATTTTATGATTTATGATTATGATTATGATTATGATGATTATGATTATGATATGATACCAAACAACGACTTTGAAGAATTTCTATATAAAACGAAAATATCAACAACAATAAAAATGTTTCTGCACTTAGGGCGACTGCTGATGCTCATATATAATTTGACTTGCAATGTTGTGTGTAGAGCGCCTACACTACAAGAAAAGTAGTTTTGGCCGACAACCATTATTGTGGCCCATTGTACCAAAACTTGTCACCCAAGGGATGGGCGACAAAATTATTTTTGTCACCGCGTGTGTCGCCCAATTGGTGTTGCCCATGTATAAAATCATCGAGCCACATTTAATAGTTGTCGCCCAAGAATAAGATTTGGGCGTCAAATGTGTTTGTCGCCCATAAATTTAATTTTGGGCTTCATATTATATTTGTCGCCCAAGTTATTTCTTTGGGCGGCATATTAATTTATCGTCCAAGAGTATTGATCTGGGGCTTCATGTTTATTTGTCGTCGCCCAAACGTGGTTTAAGTTTCAAAAATTTTTGTGGCCTAATATCAACTATTGAACGTAACTCCAATATGAGCATCAAATTTACTTGTTGGACAAGTACACTTTGGGCTGCATCTTTGTTGTTGTTGTCCAAAGTCAAAGATTAATCATCATGCTTTTGGTTGACATTTTCATTACATATTTGCTTTTGATTTTCTTGGAATAATATAAAATATTTTAACCATAAAAATTGGCGAATATTGCTTTTTGGCAATCAATGAAAAGAGGTCAATATATTGACAATAAGTTGTGCACAAATTACTTAGCCTACAAATTAAATATCTTGCACTTCTCGTAAAATCCTAATAAATTAAAACTATGTACATGAGGGTCATGTTTTAACTAGAAAACTATCTATGCGCGACATAAGTTTTCTTCCAAACGAGCTTGAACATTCCTATGCAAACTTTGAATATTGCCACATCAACCTGAAAAGAACACAAATTTATTAGAATAATATGCATAAACATGGTGAGAAACATGTTTCATCAAAAAAATATAATAATCTTTTAACTTTGTCATATTCTTATGGTAATTAACTTGAAATAATAAACTCTTATCTTTGTCATATTCTTTAACCTCAGCATCGTCTCATACATAAATTTAAAGATTGAAAAAATAAATAGGACTGAATATATATCTTCATTATTTCTTAAATGATCAATTCTTTATATTCAAATATACTCCATATATGACAAAATCTTTGCCTTTTTCTTGAACATATAAATTTAAATTCAATAACAATGTTTCAATTATTTTACCATTTCATTAATCAAAATTCAAAGAATTCTCAAATAAAAAAATACATTGCTTCCCAAAATCCATATAATTAAACACATTTGGCAATAATAACATAAAAAATATGAGGAAAAGAAAAATAATTCAAAACAAAAAATAAAAAGAACCAAACGAGTGTCATTAACAATTATTTGTGTAAACAAAAAATAATAAATACAATTTTAAGGAATTAAAACATCAAAAACAAACTCTAATTTCACAAGAACCTCAACAACAAATCTTAATTTGTAATCTTGATTTCAAAAGAATACAAAAAAGAGTTATGCAAAAGGGTAATAGAAAACAGTTTCCATCAACAAAGAATCCATTGAATCAACGAATAAATTATTAATGAAAATTGAGATATATAAATTCATTGAATCAACAAAAAGATTTAAGCAATTGATGAAAATAGAAAACAATACCTAAGAATTGTATAAACCAATTTAATTGAATAATCAAGAATTCATCCACAAGCTTAATAACCAATTGGAGTTTTAAAGATTGGACCGAATTGAATAAAACCCACAAATAGCATCTGGATCAATTTGTTTGAAGCTTTGACCGATGTTATGTTCAGGGAGATAAAAACAACACGTTATTTAATTTTGAGAGTTAGTGTAAAAGAAGGGCGCCCTTTTAAAATTTTAACTCAAAATATTTGGATTTTCAATGTTTTATTTATTTGTCGCCCAAGACCAAGAAATACCGTTGTGTTATACTTTATTTATTTGTGGCCCAAGCATACTATTGTACCACACATTACAAATTTGTCGTCCAAGTAAAGTCATTGTGCTACACATTATAATAAATTGTCGCCCAAGCATTACTATTGTGTCATATATTTTAAATTTGTCACCCTAAGCAATACTATTGTGCCACATACTTCAAATTGTCGCCCAAGCATTACTATTGTGCCAGATATTTTAAATTTGTCGCCCAAGTTGTACTATTGAGCCTCACATTTTAATTTTATCGCCCAAAATTTATATGTGCTATAACTTTATGTTTGTCGCCGAAAAGAAGTCTTTTTTGTCGCCCAATATAAAATTTCTTGTAGTGCTAGCTATTTCGAATCAATTGACGTTGCAATGCACCTCTACGTACTATGATCACATTCCTGTATGTAATTTAAAAACATTTTATTTAATAACACATGATATAATAAAAGAGAAAACAATAGTATATCGAATGAAAACGATATCATCTACTGGTAATATTTGTAGGCAATGAAAGAACTTACATTTAAAGTCTGAGTACTAGGCAACAAAACAATCAAGACAGCCCTATATGACTTAAACACACTAGCTAAACACAGAACACTCCATTTATTCATGGACCAAACAGTTGCTATCAACATACTACAATAAACTCAATTTATGGACCAAAGTCAGAGGACCAACTAGCAGACATTCTCACTAAGGCGGTGGGAACACAGTGGTTCGACGAAGTTTTGAGTAAGTTGGGTATCGGAGATCCGATGACTCAACTTGAGGAGGAGTGTTAGAATATTACGGCAATATTCTCGAGAATATTTTACGGTTTATTTAGAGTAATTGTATATTGTGTAATATTGTTATTTTAGGAAGCTCTAGAATGGTAGCTTGTATATAAACACTATTATTGTTTAATGGAAGAATAAGAAAGCATAATTGAAAACCCAAAAACTGTATTTTACTTAAATTCAAAATTACGATTTGATTTTCAGTTTAGACGAAACTATGTTGAACCCTATTTTAACATAAATAAAGCAAATAAAGTGTCCAACTCTAACCATCTTTGGAATAACACCATTATACATCAACATCAAGTCTCCCACTAAAGTTGCTTATCCAAGAGAAAGAGATCAAAAACTCCAAATGAAAACATTCACACAATCTCAATTTGTGTTCTAATACCACATATCAACTACTTTCACAAATAAATTGAAAAATTAATGATTAAGAAATATAGTTGTCAAAATTGCTCAAATGAAATAAGTACGCTAATAAAAACATACAAGTGATTACCATTTTGAAGATAATTTGTCAGAGAAACAAAATAGATGCATAGGTTGGATTATTATTCACATGGAATGTTAATCACAAACTCTTTTATAGACCAAAGTATTAAACATTGAAAATGTACATTTTACTCTTAAAGCGATTTAAATTTCATCAAAAACAGTACCATTTTTGAATCTTACCATGATACAAATTTCCACACCGCCATTATAAACCACCTCCATTCTCCACAAAAATGATAGAGCTTATAAGAACTTAGGTTAAAGCAATCAAAAATGGTAATCAATCACATATTTCCTAGTCATAACACAAAAGTATGATAATTCTAGTAATCATTCCCTTTTACCACAATTTTACCAAAAATTGAAGATCATATAAGCACCAAAAAGGGGTCACATGGTGAATCCAAAAATTGACAACCCAGCCGTAAGATCAAGGATAATGGCTAGACATTTGGGGCCGTGGCCCAGCTCTGCCTCTTCCGCTTCCCCTTCCCATAAACCGATCAGTATGATTTTGCCCATACATTTGAGGCCCAGAACCGACTCTTCCTCTTCCCCGACCAAACAACTGATGGGTATTTGCATTATGAGGCCCAAACTGCGGTGTACATCCCACACTGCCTTGACTAGAAACACCATTCCTTGAATGGGAAACTAGTCGCCAAGTGTTTTCTTGTTGTGCATTGCAATTTGCGTTATGAGGTGATATTCTCATATTCTGTAAACCTTTATCGACACGAGGACAAGTTGATGTAGCATTCATGTTCCCGAAATGATTGTGATGCCTTTGATTCAAATCATTATGAGGCCGGTAGGAACTTGAAGGGATTCCTTTTCCTCTACCGAAAGATTCAAACCCAACCTGGCCAGCTATTCTGAATGTTGAGGCTTCGTTTACCGCCCTGTTTGAATTTGTAGGGATTCCTTTTCCTCTACCGAAAGATTCAAAGCCAACCTGCTGGCCAGCTTGTCTAAATGTAGAGGCTTCGTTTACGGCCTTGTCTTTCCCAACACCAACTGATATAGCCCTGTATTTTCGATTATAATGTCAAAAAGTTGCACCGTTTCCAGTTCAAGTGTTCGAAAACGAAACAAAACATCATCATACCTAGTAATTGGGGGTCTGCCCCTGTATTCATGCCAAAGCATTGTCTCCATAATATCGCTTTCGAGTATTGTCTGTGTCAAGTTGATACTAATTTACATCATTTCCACACTTCCAGTTAATTGTGATCGGTTTTTCTCTTTTGAGTAAACTACGAATTAGCTACCTTTTCAGGAAGTTCAATCCCTTCCAACAGTCGAGGTACTGGAGATTGTACTACAGGCAACTCAAAATCGAAGCACCTAATAAACAAAAACTCAAACTAAGAATGGCACATACAGTAATAATCAGAGAATCACAACATAAGCAGGATACTCTCGTGTTCAACTTACATAATTCCGTCTTCAATTTCTGTATGCTGACGTAAATAATCTCTACACTCTATCTCGGAGCTATAATGCAAAACAAAGGAGCAAATGATCAGAGCTCTGCCAGAATACTTACATGAAGTATTAAGAACGCAAAATCATGTATGAAAGGAAAATGATAGCATCAAAAAAATTTGAACCTATTGGAAGCTCCTATAAACAACTTATCGGTAGATGGAACGTTTCTTTCTGCTTCCCACTCCTGCACCTCATAAACAACTTTGTCTTGCGCCGAAACTAATGAATCTACAAAATCACGCATTTTAACAAACAACCTTACCTCTACTTTCTGCTCCAACGGTTTGGTTGCACTCAACAGCTTTTCATGTTCTATAAACGGAAGCTTACAAACCCCCTTTTCCACAAACAAATAGTACCAAAGTTATGGTTTACGGTTTACCCTATTAGGAAATGGACTAGTCTTTGAGTAGAAAAAAATTTAAATACCTGCCAGAGAAATCTTTTACCATCGACATCAACATCAAAATCTAACATTCATCAATAGAAATGGATCAGAATTTGTTAACATATCTAGCCAATAACATTTACTACTGAACATATCAGGGCATCTCACCAGAAGGATAAAACTCGATAATATCAGAATTGCTGTCTGTCATAAGTTCTCTGAAGACTCTTGGAAGTGCATGTGCACTGCAAAAATCATCAACCGGTTTAGGCATATAAGCTACAAAGCATATCCCCAGTATTCTAGTCAAAAATAAGAATCGGTTCAAGAAACGATAAGATAAATAAACGACCTTTTTGGTGGAAGCACAGCCATTAGTTGGTCAAATGGCCTAAACGGCATACCCTTTTGGAATTCCACTTTAACACCAGCTAAACCCCTCAAATCCGAAGCAAACGGTCCATAATAGTAAGGATAGTACCTATTACAAATATACTAGTAAGCCTATGTATGAGAATGATAGAAGGCGAAAACAATTGTGTTTTTTCATTACCAATTCCATGACGGTATTGTAGAAAAATAGTACAGAAAGACCCAACATAGTCCTTCTGTGTACTTTTGAACCTGCATGTCAACAAGCCAGATGATAATGTTATATACTTATGCATGATGAATCAACCATATTCTTATTATAAATCAGACATTAAATATCGCGTACTATGTCTTTTCTAATGCTCTCTACTTCCTTGGGATCCTCGACTGCAAACTTCTCTTTATAATATCTCTGCTTCCATCCCACGGAACCAAGCTTCACCTAAAAAGTTGTGAAATTGTCAAGTTTCAAAAGCTGAATTCAAGATCAACACACAAACATTGACTACGGCAAGTCTGCATTTCTTACCTTATCGCATCCCAAATTTCCGGACTTGAACATATCAGATTTATGACGAATGGACAGCTTCAGTTTTTCATTCAGCTCCTTGGTATTTTTTAACATCTATGGCATCAATTAAGATAGCAAATACTTCTTAGATAATGCTGATAAAGCGGTACCATCTTTGTCATCAGTAGGATTGAAACATATGGACATACTTCCTCAATATCTGAGCTACTTGAGCTATTCTTCTGAGCATTTCCAGTTTCATGATCCTTAGAATCCATTACACTCGGCTCAACACCATCATGATCTGCTTCATCTGCTTCCTGAGAAGAAAAGCAAGAAAAACAAATAAGTTCTTTGACAGAATGCTTAGATGGGAAAATTCAGCAAAGTGCTTAAATGTAAAGATTGACGCACTGATATCAATTCCAAAGCTATCCTTCTTTGTTTTCGTTCCCTCATTTCAGTTCTTTTCTTGAAGATCGTTTCCTCGAAAGATCCGACAGATAGAATGAACTTCTCAACTCTTTTCAGGTTAATGTAACCAGCGTTATGGTCGTTAACCTGTTTCATTGACACAGACGAGTGCTAATTAAGTAGAGAACAACTTAACATCTAATGAACTATAAAGCGAATAGAAAACATAAAAAGCTACACTTCCTCCTTTCCAAAATATGCGACTAAACAAATATAACAAGATCCTACATGATAATATATTTTTCTCGTATAACAGCCGAAATATGTAAATGACCATAGTGAAAAAGTTGATTTGGTGCAAGTTATATGGAACGGAGGAAGTATAATCGAGGCAGTTGTACACTTACTCTTTGTGCATCCACCAAATATCCGCCAATACTTTTAAATTTTTTCTTGTAGACATACATGAGCAAGTCTATGGCATTCTGTCATTCAAGGGGAAAAGCAAAGCAATCATTCATAATTCACAAATAAATAATCAGATTAAACCTATACAAGTGCTAACCTCATGTATTTCCAAGGTAGGCATGTGAGGCAAGAAATCATTGCCAACAAAAAAACATATGAAAATGAAGTCGTCAACAATCCTCTCTAAATCAAATTCAAACTTATCGGGTGGATCCATTATCTGCATATCGAGCTCCAAATACTCCCTCAAGATCCAAATATGCAAAAACTGAACACCATGTGAGAATGTGAAATGATATTTCGTGACATAAATTAAAAGTTCGGGAATTGGACACAGTATGACATAATACTTGATACTTCTGTGGCGGCAGCGTAGAAGATAGTTCTCTCTCAGCAATATCAAAGTATGGTTTTGGCTTATCTTTTGCTGATTTGATCGAGATATTCTGTGCAGCCGCAGCCTTTTGAATGTTTGAAGCAAGTGTTGATTCAGAGATCGACACCTCTTCTGGCACTTGAAACACGTCCTATTACAAAAACATCTTACTAATAAGTCTTTAATCCGCATTGCCAGAATCATATAAAAAAAAAAGAAGAAGATCACACCTCTCTTAATATCGAAAAATGCAGTTCATGTGTGGCTAATGCCAGCATAATAAGGTCCGCATCCTGAATAATTTAATGCTTGCTTAGCTTAGCTTGTTCGACTTAAAATAGAAACAATTATTGGGATAATATTTATACGATACCAGGCCATACAGACAATGTCTAGTATTGGGATCATAGCCCGGAATGCTACGTTTGCTACGAATAAACGAAATAATTTTGTGTTCTCCTTCTCCAGGAACCGTAGCATCAGATAGAATAACCTGAGACGATACAAAATGAAAGGAATCATTAGTGAGGCGCAGGCGCAGGCGCGGCTAATCAACACATTCAACCAAAAGAATAATAACCTCAAGTTGGGACCAAAGGGGATCATTGTTAAGCTTTTCATGAATATAAAGTATTAAAGCCTTAGACAGCTGATGCATAAATTCAGTTCCAGGAGTGATTACATTAGAATCACACACTTGAGATTCTAACTTAGGAACCAATTTTTTGCCCTTCCTTTCAAACTCTTCCCTAAGCCTTTTTTCTTCTTCATCCTACATTAATTATATATATCAATATTCATTTTCAGTGTCAAATAATAATAATAATAACACAAATTCTTGTGAGAGAGACATCTCTAATTAGGTTGGCCCATTAGAAAAAATATAGAGTTTAGAAAAAATATAGAGTTTATATAGGCAATAAGCTTTAATGGATTGGGCCTGAGAGACGTCTCTCAGAAAGACGGTCTCTCAGGAGACTGACTGTAATAATAATAAGGGTAATGATATTTACAGGTTGTACATAAAAATTAAAAAATTCCTTTTATCATTAATAATTTAAAATTTTCAAGAGAATCTAATCTAGAAATTGAAAAAAATCAATATTTTATTTAATGAATTTTAACTTCCCAAGCAATAATAAATGATAAAATAATAAATTATAATTAAATATTTATGTTTCCAAAGCAAATTAAATGCAAGATTCTTTCTTATATACAGCCCTTAGGGCTGTGTATATCATTTTCCTAATAATAATCCAACCTGAGAGACTGACTGTAAGGAAACATTGTCATTAATAATCCAACCTTTCACTCATCCGCTATGAATAATCCCACCTTTTGATTATTTTCTAATAATCCAACCTTTGTAATAAATTTGCCTACAACATACATTTTTACTAATAATGGGTAATAATAAGGTATGTTGCTAGCAAACTAAAATAAAGTTTAGATTATTTACAGCGAACTAAGGGCAAACGTCGGATTATTAAAAAATAATCAAAAAGTTGGATTATTCACAACGGATTAACAAAAGGTTGGATTATTAATGTCAATTTTTCCTAATAATAATAATAATGATAATGAAAGCAAGCTAAGGGCTCACAGCAAATTCATTATCTTTCGCAGTCCTAAAACGGCGAGATCTTTGTTGATTCATCTTAGCCCTTGGTGCAACACCATCTGCATTATATACAAATTACACATTTTTTTTTTGGCAGCTAAAAGAGAAATATATTAACTCCACAGGAAACCTTTTACAACCTAAGCTATAAAAGGAAAAAAAACGCTTCATAAACACGAAAGGGAAGCTACAAACGGCAAAACACCAAACAACACAACCTACACAATAAGCCAGTCTTTACACTTATAAATACCACTTTTGCTTTGATTTTGCTAGGCTTTCTATTTTAAGTCATCTACATTCTTACTTCCTATGTTCCAAAATATTAGTAATATTTGCTTTTTCACGTCGTCTAATATATTAACTCAATTATTAATACCTATAATTACGTGTAATAAAAAATTATAAAAATTCGATATAATAATCTTTGTAATAAGACGAATCAAACAAGATATTATGTTTAACTTATAGATTAAAAATTAATCGCAAATTAAAATAATAAATAAATACTGTCATATTTTCTAATGTTACAACGAACATATAACGGAGAAACTATCTTATTTTTTCCATCAAAAATTACTAAAATAGGTTTGCTATATTACAGCAAAATAAAAAAAGAAAAAAAAAAGAAAAAAGTATCAAGGGACTAGGGTGCACATTTTTTTTTGAATAATACATGATTCATTAATAAAGAGTCATACGACATCTACATCAAAGTTAAAAATTAGCAAATACATAACAACTTTAACCAAAATTAATTCTAAATTAACAAAACTACGATCGTTGTGTATCAGATCTGACAATTCTGAACATCCTCTTCCACATCGCTGTTTGATACAGCCTTCTACGAGGGGGTCTTTTGATCTGTTGTAGTCTTGAGATAGAATTGAAATTGATGTAGTTGATAGTAATTGCAATTTTTGCATCTGTTGTATTATCGCATTAGGCTCTACCAATAAATCAACAAAATACCAAAATACATAACTTCAAACTCTCACGAGGAGAGAGACTAAAACCCAATATATGGGTAGAACAAACCCAATAAATGGGTAGAACAACCCTCCTATAGGGGGAGGACACAAAATTATTCTAATCATATTTAAAAAGCTTAAAACAAAGAAATTAGGGGCTTACCATCAACCAAAAGGTTGATGATAGCCCCAACTTAAGGTGTTTTTGAGTAAAGATGAAGGAAGAAAAAAAAATGGAAGGAGGAAGGAGACGGAGGGAGGAGGGAGGAGGGAGGAGGGAGGAGAGAGAGGGACTAGGGTGCACATTATTGCCCTGTAAAAAAGCCACAACCTTGTTAAAATAGGTTTGCTTTATTAAAGCAAAATAAAAAAAGTTTAATTTTTCACATTTTTTACTGCTATAGTGCCATTTAGTAGTAATTTTGAACAAAATGAACAACTATAAGTTTTACATTAACATTACGAGTGTGTTTTGACATAACGAAATGAGACTTTTAAGATATAAAAGTCACGTCTGGTGACTGGTATGTTAGGGACTTGGAAGAAATAGAGTCTCATTCCCTCCCAAATCCCATGTGCCAGCCAGGGAACTGATAGTAGCTACTCCCTCCGTTTTTTTTTATTTGTCCACTTACCTTTTGTACGCATTTTTTTTAGCAAATTTTAAGCTTTAATATCGCTAAGTATGCATCATAAAAAATTATAAAAATTACATATTAAAAAACTTTACATCAAGACAAATCTAATAAGATCTCACATGAATATATTTTATCATCAATATATACTTCAAAAATCTAATTTATATTTCTCTCTCTAAAAATGGACAAACTTAAAATGGACAAACAAAAAAACGGAGGGAATTAATTTATTTATTTATTATTGTGATATTATATTACTAAACGGAGGGAATTAATCAAGACAAATTACATATATTTCTCTCTCTAAAATTACATATATTTTCTTTTTTTAATATATATATTATGTTTAACTTAGGAGTATAAGTTTCCTAATTTAGAAATAAACAGCAAAAGGAACACTAATTAATTAATTAATTAAGTAGTACTCCCTCTGTTCTTTTAAGTTTGTCCACATTACTATAACGGCTAGTTTCATAAGTTTGTCATATTTAGAATATTTTCCTATTTTGGAAAGTTTTTATCTTCCATATATTCTTTTTATTCCTCATTTAACCCTCATTTCTCTCTCATAATACCAATATAATTATTAATTCACACCACTATTTTAATAAAATAATACTCATTATCTACAAATATTCCACATTCTTTAATAAAATAATACCCACTATCTACAAAAATTCTACCTTTTTTGATAAAATAATACTATCTATTATCTAAAAAAATTCTATATTTCTTAATTTGTGTGAAATCTTCAAATAGGACAATAATAAAAAAACGGAGTATAAAAAATTACCGATTGCAAGATAGAGCAACTTCCGGGGCTTTACAATTGTGATTAACCGATCTATGTAGGCATATATATTTTGAAACACTTGATCAAATGTTGTCGGAGGAGACATCTGCCAAATAAAATGAATAAATTAAAAAAAATGAAAATACAAAAAGTAGTGGAAGAAAGAAAAAGAACTAACAGTAGTATTATGATGAGGATGAAAACAAGGATGGATGATATTATTCATGTCCAGATATAAATTATCAAATTCCAATTCCAAAGGTTCAACACAAATAATTTTTGGATATTTATCAACCAGCCATCTATAAAAAGCAGGAACCCCCATTTTTTTCTGATGATATCTCTAACTCAACTCAACTTATAACTAGTTAGTCTTTATGGTGTTCATAATTCATGATTTTACTTTTTTCTTCTTTTTCATTCATTCACCCTTGAAAATTGAAATGACTCTTGAAATGACATTGGTTATACTAATAGAGTAGTAGTATTCACTTCATTTTTTTAAATTTGGAAAAATTATTGAATAATACTCTCTTTATTTCATTTGACTAGTCTCATTTGAATTTTGACGGATTTTAAGGGTTGAGTGGGGTCTATTAAAAAGGTGGTAGTTGGGTATTTTAATTGTTTAAATTAATTGTAAAGGTGGTAGTGGAGTATTGAGAATTCGAAAAGTGGGGTATTTAGGTAAGAAAAGGTTAGCCAAAAAGGGAAATGAGACAAGTAGTATGAAATTGCCAAAAAAGGAAATGGGACAAGTAAACTGAAATAGAGGGAATACAATTTATTGTTTAATTTCTCTACAATAATATTAAATATTGATTAACCATTAATAATATCAATTTAAAGGAGTATTTTCCTAAAAAATCTCTAACATGTTAAAAGTCAAACTATAGGTGATCATAAGACAAAGGAGTATTATTTTAGGAAAATACCCCTAAGTTAGTATCATTCAATGTTAAACAATAGTGGGTAGTATTATATTAGGGAAATTAACAAAATGGTGTATTATTCACAATAATTTTTCTTTAAAATTATCGTTACTTTATAATCTTTTTATTTGTGACTAATTTTTAATATATACATTAAAACATAGTTAAGATTTTATTCATTTCGTTTTGATACAAAGACTATTAATATTAAATTTTTATAATTTTTTGATATATATAATTAAAAATATTTAAAATTAAATTAATGTACTCCTCCTATTGTTTTTACATGTCTTATTTCTTAATCGACTAAAGTCACCTTACTTGTCCCATTTCTTTTTTTGTCACTGATTTCTTACTTAAGCACCCTTTGTTCAAACACGTAATGATTAAAATAGTCTCACTTACATTACTTAAAATGTCCTAACTACCACCTTAATAATTAATTCAATCACTAAAAATACCCCAATTATTACCCTTATAATAGACCCTCTTTTACTCTTAAAATCTGTGTCCAACCCAAATACGTAATTAAAAAGAATAGGAGAGAGTACCAAAGAGAGTGAAAAAAATCAAATCTTATGGAGTAAGTATTTTGAAAGTAGAAAGTACTTCGTCCGTTCCATTTTAGTTGCACCATTGGGTTTAACACGATATTTAAAGGCTGTCAAATCAATATGATAAAAGTAGGAATGATGTATGATTGATGGTAATATATGAGATAGAAATTAAAAGAAATTATTATAAATAGATAGTGGTTGTGACTTGTGGGTATATTAAATAATTAATGGGATGATGTATGATTGATGGTAATATGTGGTAGGAATAAAGTGAGGATAAAATAAGTAAATTATTTTTGCCAAAAATAGTAATGTTGCAAGTAATATGAAACTTCTAAAAGCGATAAATGTTGCAAGTAAAATGAAACGGAGAAAGTATTGCTGATTACACGGATATCTAAACATAGGCGTGTTGTAGACATTTAATTAAAGCTTTCTTTTCCTTTGTGTCTATCTATATCTTAATCTTGGAAGTTAAAAGTAAATATAGTGCCCCTGCATTAGTCCATACAACTTCTACAGTTTAGATTCTTCTTAGTTTACTTTAGTTTTACATCAAGGACAAGAAAATTGAATTTCAAGCATAGGGAGAATTTCTAATTTAAATTTATTTAGTTTTCCTTATAGTGTCCTATTAATTTTCATAGTTTAAATAGTGTCTTGTTCTTTTTGGTCATCGTTGATTTCGGGTTAGGTGTTTCGGCAGAGCCGGCCACGAGCAGGAGCAGCCGGAGCTCCTGCACCGGGCCTCCTCCTTACTGGGGCCCCTTACTTTCTGTTATACATTCGTGTTGCATTTATTTTGTTGGATAATTAGTATTGTTTGCGACGACAAAGCTAATAGCATGTATGTCCAAGGTCCCCGGTTCAATGCATATTGTCTACATTTTCTTGTGATTTATTTTTATATATTTGAAATCCTCTTATCTACATTTTTTTTAGTCTTTTACAGAATATATATTGTTTTTTTATTCAACTTCAATTATAATTTTAAATTTATTTTTTTCATTTGTTTCAATTCTAGCCCAATTATTAATGTTACTTTCTTTTACCAACTGCTTAGGACCCGATTTTTGAGTGCACATTATTTTTTGTATATGTATATATGAAAAATTGTTATTTTGTTACATTCTTGTAAGCGTAGGCGATATAAAATAATTTAATTACTTCAATCAGTTGTTTATTGTTATTGCTAGATATATATCTTACATTTTTTTTTGTCTAGTTGTAGGATTTAATTACATATTTAAGTAGTTATTTGTTATTTGCTAATATTTCGGTAGTTCGTGGCTATCTTTTTGCTAATCTTCTTTTAAGTTATGGTCGGTAGTATACTAGTGAATATCGTATGACATTTCTATATTTCAAGACATGCATTTGATAAGCACTGGATGACAATTATTGTGGTTGATATATTTTTTTAGTTTTCTCTATTAACTTGTTTACTTGTACAAATTAGTGCTTCGTCCTTTGAAAAATATAATATTTTATCAACCATAACTAAAAAATAGTCATACGCACGTTTATTTCTTAAGGGCCCACAAATTAATTTCGCTCAGGGCCACTAAAATGCCCAAGACGGCCCTGTGTTTCGGGTGGGCTTGAAATCGGATTTTGCGTCTATATTGTTTGTACATAATTGTAAATTTTTGAAGTCGAATCAAATCGGATTCGGTTACAATTTGGCCCACTCTAATTCAAAATTCTGACTTCGCCCCAATTATATGTGTGTGTGTGTGAGAGAGAGAGAGATATTAAATTAAGAGCGAAATTGAATTATATGATACTAACGATGAGTTTTAATGTATAGCAGGGGCAGAGCAAACAATTTCGAGGCTCCGTTTTTTTTCATAAATTTTTAAAATTGCGGGCGTCAGTGTCCTTTATCGCCTCTGTTACCTGTATAGTTTTCTTAGTTATATGCATGTATCCTTTTAGTTGTGTAAGTCACCTACTATGCTTGCGGATAGTTGTTTTTCTATGTTTGGCTAACGTGTGTACAAGATGCAGGAGTTCGGTTATTTGCAGGTTCTTATCGTTGAAGACTCTCCTTGAGCCGAAGGACTCTTTTGACCGCCCTCTCCTTATGGGTATGAGACGCCGTCGAGCCTCCTTCCCCAGACCCTGACCATAGATCTACCTATGTGCGGGAATACTGGGTATGATGATGATGATGATGATGATGATGATTTAAAATTGCGGACCTTTATAATTAAACTAAAAAAAGATATTTTTGAACTTAACTAAAGTTGATAAAAATTTAACTTTCTTCTTTAATGTTAAAATGGAAGAGAAAAAATATCAATAGATTGATGACCAATAATGGAAAGAGTTAAAATTTGAAGGGTTAAAAAAATAAAAAATAAATTGTTGATTATTTTTATGAATTAAGTTAGTGATAATTGATACTTGATGAATGTGTAAAAAGTAAATGAAAGAAGAAAAAATATTTGGAAGGTAAAAAGTTTTTTTCGGAATGAGATAAAAAGTGAGAGAAAAAAATGTGATTTATAGGTTTTTTAACATATGACCATTAGTATATTAAGTAAAACTCTTACCAACTAATCTACTATAATAGTATGTTATTTAATACTCCCTCCTATTCACTCAAGTTGTCCCATTTCCTTTTATGGGCAATTCGCTCAAGTTGTCCCATGGTGGCTATGTAAATTGGGGACCAAAGCCTCTTATATGTGAGGACCATATGCATTATTAAAAATATTAAAATGAGGATGAGTGAGGTTATTTTTATATAAAATTTGTGATAAAAATGAAAAGATTCCTTATGGTATCAACAAATGAAACCCTAAAAATGAAAAGTGAGAACTTCTTTAAGGAACATAAGAAGTATTTAATTTCAATAGAAAATATATATACTTCTATATATACTAATATAAAAATTCGTTCATTGCACGAAGGTGTGAGTATGAAGATATACAAAAAATAAAATTGCATATGTAATATTTAAATTAATTTAACCATTTGTTTCTATGTTGCGTATATTTTAATAAATGTATAATTCATGTTGTTTAATTATTAACCTTATTTATATCATTCTATGCAAGATAAATTTCTAGTTGATTAATGTATAAAAAGATTTATATTATTTAGTTTATAAAGGTGGTAAATTTACAATATATAATAAATTTAAATCTTTATTTTACTTAATACTTATAGTTCAATCTAAGCCATAATTGTTCAGTTTCTTCTGTTTTTAAAAATGATAAGTTACTTAATTTAATTAATTTTTAGAATACCTAAAAATGACAAATTGATTAATTTTATTTGTCACGTAAGCCAACATCAACCAATAAAATTCTTACATCTTGTGAGGTTGACACGTGAAATTTTTCAGTTTTTTTATTTGATTGTATAGTTGTATGATATGATTTCGAAAGTTCAATTTTAATATTCAAATTAATCTAACTATTTGTGTCTATGTTAGGAAAATTTTAATAAATGTATAACTAATGTTATTAAAAATATTCAAATTATTATTTAGTCAACAAAGATAATAAATTTACGATATATAATAAATTCAAATCAGTGATTTATTTAATATAGCTCAATTTAAGCCATAATCAATCAAGTTTTCATGTTTTAATGGTAAGTTATTACTCAATTTAACTAATTTTTAAAATACCTTAATTTTATTTTGTCTCGCAAATCAATATCAACCAATAAAATTCTATTAACCAATAAAATTCTTCCATCTTGTGTAGCTCTATGAGGTTGACACGTAGAATTTTTCGGTCTTTTTATTACAAGATTACACAACTTGGAAATTAAATTATATAACTTTCCTTGATAAAAAATAGAATAATTTGCGAATTGCACTCACTAAAGTATCAAAGTCTACCCTTTGACCAAGCCAAACAACCTTTGACCAGTCTAAATGACCTTTGACCATTACTAATCACCTTTGACTTTTGTTGACCGTCTGTAATCACCTTTGACATTCTTAATTACCGATGATACCTTTGGACATCGTTTTTACCCATCATGATAATATTTTTTCAAAAAGCGAACATCATGATTACCCTTATGGAATAAATCTTTCGGAAATCCGTTTGAAACAAGTACTTATTCGCCTATTTCCGGCACGTAGACCGAAAAAGACAATTCCTCTCTAATGGGGTTTAGGTATGAATTTCTCTTCTGATGGGGCGTTCGTGAATGAATTCCTCCTCTAATGGGTGTTCTGAGGCTAGCTTGGGTTGTTCAGGCTCAACTAGTTCGTCCTCCTTTAACAGTTCTTCAATGTTTTGGTCGGGCAATGGTACTTCATGATTTAGGGTCTCATCCAACTAACCAGCCTCACTAGACTCTCCCCTTATTAATCCCTCTCGACTCCCTTTACAGTGTGGTTTTGATATTAAACCTGATAAATTCGATTCCGAATCATAACAAATTCTATCTACTTTATCTTGAATCATTTTCATACGTTGTTTATGCTCTAAACAGACTCTCATTGTCCTAATTCTTCATAATTCCAAATTTGTGATCTCCCTCCAAACTAGTATTGTGACAATGTCCCGATTCTCAACACTTTCCTTAGAAGTTTGGTTAACCATTTGCGCCTTTCCTTTGTCCATACTCGTTATTTTAACAAGAATTACTAAATTTAATAATATAAACAAGTACTAGTAATATAGGGTTTTAAAACATAACTAATAGTCATTTTGGACTACAACATACAACATGCATTAAGTAATTACAGCAACCAAATATTATCCCCACTAGTCTTATTCTCAACTTTCATTAAGGTGGTTAATTATTTCTTTATCAATATTTAATAACATTGGCACTGATACCAACTGTAAAAGTCCAAATAAACACAAAGTAGATAATCATATGTAAATATGATTTCCAATGGTTGATACGAGCTTATAGCTAACGATGTAGGATTGATTACATTCTAGCAATAAAGAAAATAAAATTATAATGTTCCCAACCAGTAAACCACAACAAACCATAACATTACATCTTAAAAACCACAACAAACCTAAGACATTGTCCGTCTTGTTGTTTGGGTCGTCATAAGTTATGTATACTCCCACGGCCCACAGTCGCTCTTATTAGAACCCTGACTACGAGAATAAATAATGATTATTTAAATCCAACCCAAGGGTACCCAATGTCAATAAATACCCTATAAAGGTACAATACAAACATCCTTAAGCTTTTATGTTAAACTTCTTTTTAATTATTTGAGGTGTTTATATCCTTCACGGCTCATTTGGTAGATAGTAACAAATGTAGTAATGAGATTGAAAAACAAGTGTATTTAATGCGAACAAAAGAGAGACTGTCATAAGTCATAAAGTTAGATGGGACAAAAAAATTAGAATTTATGTTTGTTTGCGGTTAGTAACTGCGAACAAACATGGCTTTTTTCCGTCCTATTTAACGTTATGAAATTGTCTCCCTTTTGTTCGCAGTTAATAACTGCGAATAAATAATTTTGATTTTTTTGACCAATTCTTTTGTTCGCTGTTAGTAACTACGAATATCTAACCTTAAGCTCGAACATAAAGACACATATTTTTAAAATTAAGTTTACCCAAAGTATTTTTGTTTAAATTACCTATTTGTTTCAAATTTTGGCTAGTAGCCACAACCCTAGCTAACTACTACATCCAAAAATTACCAAACTTCTCTCACGTACTTCTTCACTACAAATTACTCTTTAAAATTTGTGCAAATTAATAACACCGAGGGAAAGAGATAAAAATTGTACTCCTCCCACGTCTATTTAGTTGTCATATTTTTTTATTTGATAAATATATATCAATTGTCATATTTTCTTTTGTCAATATTTTTTTTACTTAAATATCCCATGTTCACACAAGTAAAGACTAAAATATCCTATTTTACTATTTATAATACCCCAACTACCACCTTTAATTAATTTAATCAATTAAAATACTCCAACTACCACCTTTTACTAGACCCCACACCACCCTTAATAACCGAGCGTCCGAGCCCAAGCAAATGGGACAACTAAATAGACTTGTAGGGAGTATATTTTATGAAAAAACTTAAGAAATACTCCTATTACAGAGTCAATTATTATCCCGCAATTTATTTAGTCAAACCATAAACCGCCCCCCTTGGTCCAATAACTTCCTAAAATAACTATCTCATGTAACCGTCACGTAACTTCCATTAACTGCATTAACCGACTAATAACCTCCTTCTACCATTATAAATAGAGAGTACATACATCATTTGAACCCAACTAAGTTTTCATCATCCTAACCGTTACTCCATAAAAATGCACCGCCTTCATATTTACGATCGATATGTAACCAAATATCCTTTAATTGATCTGAACTCATCCTACAATTCGTTATTCTATTTTCATTAATTATCATTTATTCATTACTTTCGGTTTCCCGATCTGACTTGAGCGTCGGAGGGGTTTTCCAGGAAACCACCCCCGGGAAAGGCTAACGTTGTATTGCAGGATTTGAGGTCTCATCATCGGAAGGATCAAGCATATTAACAATCATCCCCGATTACACCTATCTCCATGTATTTTTAAGTGTCTTTTGCACTTCCTCGTTTCATTACCGAAACAACTCCCTTTGAATCATTTTAGATGTCCTATTTCTTTATTTGGCAAATTCATATCAATTGTCTCATTTTCATTTTTGTCTAATTTTTTTACCTAAATACTCTCACTTTTACTACTCCTAATATCCAACTACCACCTGTACAATTAATTTAATTAATTAAAATACCCAACTACCCCCACTTTTACTACTCCTAATACCCAACTACCACCTTTACAATTAATTTAATCAATTAAAATATCCAACTATCATCTTTTCAATGGACCCCACACCACCCTTAATAACCGTGAAAACCCAAATGGGACATCTAAAATAATTCGGAGAGAGTATCAAATATGTAGATAAAATATAAATATTAATTAGATGTGCAATTGAGAAATAAAGAAAAATTATTGATTCAAAAATAAAAAGAAGACAAATCCATAAAACCGATTTAAAAGAAAAATAATGCGAACACTGTTGGACAAAGGCTCTTTTATTGTGCCTACTAGTTCCAATTACTATTTGATTACTATTCACTAATAACTATTAATTTGTATTTTGTGCAAGTGAAATTGTGTTTGATTCATCTTAATACAAAGATTATTAATGCTGACTTTTCATATTGTTAATTATGCATGATTAGTGAATAAAGATACTCCATTCGTTCTCTAATATTCTTTGAGAGATATATAGAACATATAATAGTATATTCATATAAGTTCTTGTAAAATTCGTCTTAATATATATTTTATTGTCATATTTTTTATAATTTTTTTATGATGTATATTTAGAAATATTAAAGTATAAAAATTATACAAAAAATAAACATACACTAACAAAAAGTAAAAGAAATACTCCTATTGAAAATAAAATATTACCTTGGTAAGTGTGAAAAAAATAAATAAAATTATTGGAATTTGGATGAATAGGAGAAAGTACTAATAATTGTCTACTTTCTCCGTACCATTTAATTTTGCAGCATTTTCTATTTTTGTACGTCCAACTTAATTTGATTCATTTTTATTTTTAGATTTAAATTTTAAACTATAGACCACCACTTTCTATTAATTTCATCCACACATCTTAAATCTCTTTTAATTTCATCCATATAATTTATTCTCTCTTCATTTATTACCACATCCTTAAAAACTACTTCTTCCGTTCCATTATACTTGCTACATTTGACTTTTTGCTCAGTCCAATACATTATTTTGATTATTTATATATTGAATTATCCACGTCAAAAAATCATAACAAATTAATATTATGAAAGTATGCGATTAGACAATTCAAACAAGATCCCACCTGACTATATTTTTACACATTAACCGCAACATATAAAATAAGCTTAAACAAATAAATAGTGTCAATAACGAAAATGTAGCGAGTATTTTAGAACGGACACGCAGTATATAGATGCTTTGATATTGGGAGAGATTGTCTTTTCCCAAGTCCCAACTCTAAACGTATCTCTTTGGCTTCTTTTGTGAGTTCATTCACAACGCTTTTGGTAAGTGCACATTTGACACTTCCAAGTCAGTTCACCCAATAATTATGACGAATTGAGGTAAAGAGAAGGAATCTCGTTCATCAGCAATTCAACAATCATCCCTTTTCACCATTTTCAGCTCAGGAATCGAAGCTACAAAATCATGTTGAATTTACATGCACTTTAGATCTATCTTTTTATATAAGGTATTTCTTCTCATTATATTCTTGAATCGTGATTTTAGTTAGAATTAAACAATTTAGGGTTTTGAATTGGGGTTTGGAATTAGGGAATCTTTAGGTCAAAATGATTGGGTTTTTTGATTCCGTGAACAAATTGCAGGTTCTGACATGCAGGAAATTCGCTGTGAAGGGTGTCTTGAAAACGTTGCGTTTTGATATATTGTAGGAGAAGGTGCTGAAATTTGCTTGAGGTGAGAGCATAAAAGCTCTATTATCGAATGTATGTTGAAAATGTAAATTATTTTTAGTATAATTTCGGATGGTCAAAAATCAAAATTAACTCTTGACAGTATTTGAAATTGTAAAGCATACTGCAAAAATGGGATAGGGTTGCAATCACGGTAACAGATACGGTGTTACAGTCATGATATATTTATTGCGGTTCTTGCAGCGCCAATTATCAGCCGAAAGCATTAGTAGTTTTTATAGGTTCTTGTGTAGCAGGGTATTATTTTTAATAATTTTTTATTTTCCACTTGAATGGGTATCTGCATTTTGATTTTTGATAGCTGGAGTTGATTTTTGATGAAATGTTGAAATTTAGGTTTTGGGTGGTATGAAAGTTATTATCAGGTAGTATGTGCAAAGATTGTTGTTTATACGTAGGCGTAATCTATTGAGTATATGATACGGTTTATAAATGTTTCTTACTGACACTTGGAATACTTATGATAACTATTTTCTGTGACAGTGTTGCAGTGCATAAAGCTGCATTGTACAAGGATGGTACGATATGATGCTTCCTTTTCTATTCTAGTATTGTCTAACTTTCTGGTTGCTCTGGATGGCTTAGATCGAATTTCAACTTTCAAGTCATTCTCGAATAACCCTTTCTAAATGTATTTTTCTCATATTTTTTTGTTGGGTAATGTTTTATTGATGTGTAGACTGGGAACATCTCCGACAATGATAGCGTAAACTATAGCTGGACTAGTGACGAAGAATTAGAAATAGAGAAAAAAGTTTTTGATTCTGGCACTTCATTGACCACTCTCAATGGAGGGCTTTTTACGGGTACTGCTGAGGTGAGTAATAGTATTTATGGTTTTTATACTTTTCTCACCAATTAGCTGATTATGAGTTATTGGTTTGTAAATATGCTTGTCTCATCCTTGTTTTTTATTAGATGAGTGTCTCTGAATTTCTGTATCTCTGTTCTGGAAAGAGAAGATATCCTTTCTGTAATTTCTTTCTTGCTGATAAAAATTTAATTCTGATGTTGCAATGAGTTTAGGGATGACAAATGAATTATAAAGTTAGTCAAGAGTAACTATACTATCTCAGGGGCGTCATTTTTTATTCTCGACATTCGACAAATTTCATGACATTATGAATGAGTTAAGTAACAACTGAAACAGGCAGATACGGTTGGTTTGGATGGAAAGATAGTTGGAAGGCTGTGCAAATCTCTAATATGGGATTATCATGACTTGTGAAGTATGCAGATTTAGCATTGAAATATATCTGTTTTATGTGTAACTTATGAATATGATCCCTTGGGATTATAGTTATTCACATAAAAACCAACAGTGAGATGCTCTGAAAAAAATTCACACTTTGAGTGATTGACAAACTGATACCTTTTTTTTTTGCTTAGTGCGAGGTCAAGCTTAGCCGATGTAGTGATGTTCTTGAAATGTTGGATTTCTTTTTATCATATGAGTATTGCTGTAGCAAATCGCAGATTGGGTAATGCGTATCTAGTTTATTGTTTTTTTTTTCTCTTTCCAACAATTTTTTTACACAAAACACATTACATATGTTCTATTAACAATGTTGAAGGGCGTGTTAAGCATCCTAATCCCCAAGTATCTTCACACAAATCAAACTGTCATATTTGTGTACCCCATAAATTAGTTTACTACTCAACATTAAAACCTATCCCTAAAACTCAAAGGGTAGAGTTTCACAGGTCTGTGTTGGGACCCAAACCTAAATACTCAAAGGGTAGAGCCTCACTTGTCTGGGTAGCTCCTAGAACCATGGCCATACCTTGCTGCTAGCTACTAGAGGAATGCTTCACCTTCACTGCAGCGATTATGCTTGCTTATGCCTTGCTTGACAGTTGACACTTCTGATAATGTTGACTTCAAGTTTGTTAGTTTGGTTCCTTTTCGCTGATATAATTTGTGAGAGTTCATCTGAGTGATATTGAGAGATTCAATATGGTCTCAAGGTGATATTGCTGATGATACAAGGACTAATTTCTTTGTGTACTATGTGTTGGAGCCTTGGAGGAACCCAATAGATATTTTTTATTATGAATGGACCTTCCTAAATTGGTGATTTCACTTGTATAATGGTCAAAATTTTAGGTGCATGCTCCATGACTTTGTTGCAATGCCTTTACGACATCTGTAATGCTTGTAAATTGTAATTGGTCTATAATTTCATAAATTAATCATTGGACACTTCAAATTGATTTTTTTTTGTGTGTCAATGTGTGATAGAATGGTAGTTCCTTGGGTGCATATTTGTTTAATGCTTCAAAAAATTGTTGTTGTCTACTAAGCTTAGATTCCTGTTTTTTTGGTCTTAAGGCAAGCTCTTCTTCTGGGCCTTCCTCAACATTATTTCGCCATTTTGTTGGAGCCGGTTTTTCTGAAAATTTGGTTGCAAAAGCAGTTGAAGAAAATGGTAACTTTTTTGTTCATTTGATTATGAAATTATGTTCCCACTACCCATGCAAACTTATAATTTGTCTTTAATTTGATTTGAGTAGGAGAAGGAGACATGGACGCCATTTTAAATGCTCTTCTAACCTATTCGGTTAGTTTATGACCTTTCTCATCTTTACTGATTTTGGGTTATGTGTTTTAATTTTTCTAGATATTAAGAGTTGATGATAATAAGTTTGATTACAAAATTTCATTGTTCTTGCTCTAGAGCTTTTTCCTCCAAAGTAAAGTATGTTAAGAGCTACAATGTATATTTTAAGAGTTACAATGTCTATTTTAGTGTGGGAGAGTTCTTTGATGGTGATTCAAGTTCATCTATTTCTCCTTTTAAGTCTAGAAAGCGTTGGTGATTTAAGATTTGCTATTTTAAAGAAACAAAAAAGTGTTCGGTTCATTATGATGCAAACATGAAAATCTGTTTAAACAACCTCGTTAAGTACCACAACAGCAACCCCACTTGGAACATATTGAAATAGTCATTTAGAGAGGACATGGTGTCTTTATTTGACTTTTGAAAAAGTATCTAAAGATAAGAAACCCCATGAAAAGCTAAAGGGGACTCTAGATGTGGAGATTTGAATAATAAGGTCTATACAATGGCAATATTGCCAAAGCCTTGATCGCAACAAACTGGGTGATTACCATGAAAATAAACTACGCCATGGATCCATGTGAAACCGGTCTGATGTTGCGAAAAGTGACTATAATGAAGTAATACGAATTGTAGTTGACGGGTTGTGAACTTTTGAAAAACATCACATAAGGAGAGTTTTGAGCTATTGCATTTTTGTTGACCTACTACTATTATTATTATTCAATTATATCCTTGTAGCTATTATAATTGTACTATATGAGGGACTTTTAGAGGATAAATAATTTACTTATAGTTATAAGTTTTTATAATATAAGTGAAGTTAATGGGTATTAATAAAATGCTAACTTAAATGGGTATTAACAAGTAGCTCGTAGATGTTTAAAAACTTTTTCTACTTTTTAGGGAGATTTTAGAACAAATTTTTTATTATCTTTTCTCAACGATCATCCTTTTATATACATCTATAATTATGAAAATCAATTTCGATGATCATCCACTTATATACATCTTCTTCGTTCTTGTATGTCTTATGTCACATGCTCCTACAAATTTCAATTTTTAAGTCATTTTTTTACATGCCATAGTTGACCTACCGTTTGCAATTGTAATCTTTTTAAAATGCCAAATTTCAACTTTTTTAAAGCATAATCAAGATTATGTTTGAGATGGAATCTATATGATTTTGTGTGAAAGTATGTTCTTAGATTTTGTAGTAATCGGAATTAAGAACGAATTAACATTTTTGATGAATCTCCATCAAAGATCTTTTACATCTTGTTTCTCACAAAACTAAAGGTGGTCTCTTGTAGACCTCAAATTCATTAGTAGGTACCTAATATTGGGTTTCTACAGTACAAGACAAGTGAGATTATATAAGAATGACATTCATGTCCTCTACAAAAGCGACATTATATAAGAATGGCCATTTATGTCTTCATGTGTCTGTTATAAACCAAGATTTTCATGCAAGAATGAAGAGAAATGCAAAAAAAGAAAAGTAGAACATAAGGTTAAAGAGAGAGGGCTTTGTGTTGATTGATTTGTCAGGAAAAGAAGAGCTTATACTCCTTTAAACTGTCGAGAAGCTTAATTTGCTTAACTAGTTATGGCCTACATTACTTGCATATTCTTTCTATTATTACATTCCTTTCATCTTTGTCTCTCCTAACTAATTTGTCAATACATCACATTGCTAACTAAAATTATGTTGCACTACCAAATGTCCCTTTTTGAGTGTGCCTTGCATTAGTAAACTGGATAGGAGGCTAAGTTGTAGGAATGTTTAACCTTAATTTTTCACTTTATCAATAGTTGGAATGCGGAAAGAATTTAATTTTTTTTATTTTTACGCAATGTAGTAAGTAGAAAACTATATAATGTGAAGAATTTTTTATTTTAAGTTCTTATGACACAAAGTTGTCTTCTCAAATACATGCTAGGGAGCTGAACTTGTTAGTTATAATTCCTTTCTAACTTACCTTTATTAAAAGGTTTATTCATGATGGTTTTCAATTTTCATCTCTTCTTTGGAAACTATAAATGTGATGTGGAGAAGAGAGAACTCGATGAAAGCAGTAAAATTGTAATAGTTGTGATCTCCCGTTATATTTTCCTAAAGAAAACTTAAAATTCTATTATAACCTAATCCCATCAACTATTCATTGCTGTAGTTTTGATAAAACCTACCTACCTTTGTCTAGTTTTATCCTTACTAGTCATTACCCTCTCTCCCTCATTATTTATTCTCTCTTTCGGTTCTCACAACACCAACACCTTCTTCATTCTCTTTACTTCCTCTAACACCAAAACACCACCAACAACTTCATTCTTCTTCTTTCCAACACTAGACCACCAAGAGCCACGACCCTTCATTCTTTGTTGTTGGGAGGTGGTGCTTTGTTGTTGGGAGGGAGTAACAAAATGAAGTTGGCTGCGAATGCTATGGTGTCGGTGTGAACTGGGAGAGAAAAGAGAGATAAAGTATTGGAGTAAACTTGGAAAAAGGAAGAAGACCGTTATTTAAACAACGATGGTTAAATAATACAACCCTAATATAAGTGTATAACCCGGCAAGTTGTAAGATGTGAAGGCCAGAAAGCACAAGTCTGCTACTAGGTCAAAAAAATTGTTTGTATGTTACTACATGACTTGTGCTGTGAAATCAGTTTAAATTTGACAAGGAATCAATGCTTTTTGGCTTACATTAATTTCAAATGTTTTCTTGCAATAATCTTATGTCTTGGTTCTTATGTTGGACTAGTGGATTTGCAAGATACTGTCATGTATGCATTTAACATTTTTCATAGTAGATAGCTTGATTTTCGGCTTTGATCTGTTATTCATATTGAGTATCTTGATAACTAGGCCTTGGAAAGCTCTCCTTCTGATGAACCAGATACTGAAAAGCCTTCTTTAATTGAACAAAATGGACATTTTGATGAGAGAATAGATGGCGTATATGCTCAGACTAATATTATTGATTCTGATCAGAAGGTTGGGGTGGATTCTGATTCCTTGTCCTCTGATTACGAAGAAAATCTTGAGGACTTTTCTGATTCAGATAGTGGTCCTGGAATTGAGGTGACTCTCATCTATACTTTTCCTACATAATGACAATATTGTATCTCCTTTTATTTTAGAAATCTAATGTGAATATTTCCGTTAATCCTCTTGCCATCTGTAATCGCTAAGGTTCAGATGTTATAGTAAGGATTTCAAAATATACTTGATTAGATCATACCATGAGGCATGAACTATGGAGTTGCTTATCTTTCATCCGTATGAGAATCTTGTACATTAGTATTTGCTCATTGGCTTTTTTTACCAATTGCAGGAAACTCCTGGCCCGGTATCAGAGGAGAAGAAGAAGATATTATTTTTGACTGATATGGGTTATCCCGTGGAAGAAGTCTCAATAGCAATAGAAAGATGTGGTATGTGCCGATTTGTTTACAGAACTCGTAAATAATGATCAAACTGTAATTTGTTCCCCTTAAGAGCATGCTTTGTCCGTCTTCGTCTTTCACTCCTTTCATCGATTTGCTGATGTTTCTATTTTCAAATTTTATGACGTCCAGGCCCAGACTCTTCACTTGAAGAGTTGGCTGACTTCTTATGTGCTGCACAAATGGCAAGGGCGTCCGATGCTTCATATGTAGATCCACCAGTCAAACCAAAGGTGCTGTTCTTAACCCTTTTCCTGAAGTGCATATCACACTGTAATTCATATTTCTTATGCTAGTACATTGCATATGGATCTGATGCTGTTAGATGCTACATCTGCTATATACTCCTCTAAGTTATTTCTCATTACTGCTGACAGATTTGCACTTTTGGGGTGGGGGGCAGAAATGTTTAGAGAGAGTTTGCAATGGTGGGGAAATAATATGCCCTAAAGGATTCCTTTCCTATTTCAAAAAAGGGTTAAATTTAATAAATAAATTTAATACAATGGCATAAATCTGAAAGAAAGAAAAACTTTATGGAGTGGGGGGAGTTCTTTATATTTTGCTCTTCCTGAAGAATTTAATAATTGCTTATTCTGTTTCAAGCAGCTTTATGGTGATTTTTCTAAACATAAGAAGAGGAAGCTCTTCGAGTACGAGATGGGGAGGAAAAAGCAGAAGTCATTTCTTGAGGAAGATGAGCCACTTCGCCTTCCCAAACCAATGATAGGATTTGGAGTTCCTAATATGTCACTCCCTCACTTTCAGAGAACACTACCAGAGGCGGCCTTATCTCCTCCGTACTTCTATTACGAAAATGTGGCTCTTGCTCCTAAAGGAGTTTGGGACACGATCTCACGATTTTTGTACGATGTTCAACCTGAATTTGTTGATTCAAAGTACTTCTGTGCTGCTGCAAGGAAGAGAGGATATATTCATAACCTTCCAATTGACGATCGATTCCCTCTTCTCCCTCTTCCTCCTCGGTCCATTCATGAAGCGTTGCCCTTGACTAAGAAGTGGTGGCCCCATTGGGATACAAGAACAAAACTCAATTGCCTGCAAACTGCATATGGTAGTGCGAAATTGACGGAGAGGATCCGCAAGGCTCTTGAAGATTTTGATGGTGATCCACCTATGCATGTTCAGAAGTACGTGATGGATGAATGTAGAAAATGGAATCTAGTTTGGGTGGGGAGAAATAAGGTTGCCCCTCTTGAACCTGATGAAGTAGAAATGTTGTTAGGATTCCCTAGAAACCACACAAGAGGTGGTGGAATAAGCAGGACTGATAGATATAAGTCACTTGGCAACTCATTCCAGGTATGACTTTTTTTTTCTAATAGTAATAGTAATATTTTTAGATTATTAATAATATTATTATTATTATTAAATTTTTTATACCATCAGGTTGATACAGTTGCCTACCACCTTTCTGTCTTGAAAGATCTGTTTCCCGGTGGTATGAGAGTGCTTTCGCTATTTTCTGGGATCGGGGGGGCTGAAGTTGCCCTCCACCGTCTAGGTATACCTTTAAAAACTGTAGTGTCGGTTGAACTTGCTGAAGTGAACAGAAACATTCAAAGGAGCTGGTGGGAACAGACTAATCAAAAAGGCATTTTGATAGATATTGCCGATGTACAACAATTAACTAATGATAGATTGGAGCAGCTCATAAATTCATTTGGGGGCTTTGATTTAATTATTGGAGGAAGCCCTTGCAACAATCTTGCAGGTAGCAATAGAGTAAGTAGGGATGGGCTCGAGGGTAAGGAATCCTCACTATTTTTCGAATACATCCGCATTTTAGACACTGTTAAAAGTTTAATGGGGAAAAAACTATGACCATTTCTAATCTACAATTTTCTTGATGTATTCAAATGTCCCTGGCTATTGATATCCCGAACAAAGTCGATAAAATAGTTGGTTTATGAACCTTTTAAGGTGGTAGTTATACCATCTTAAAATTTGGTAGAATTTGAACAATAATTATTTTCTAGAGTGGACTTTAACCAATTCATTCCTGGGTTGATGTCTGCTGTATTCCTGTTTGGACAGAAGATTCTGCATGCAAGTTGCAATTGGAAAACAGTGAAATTTATTTGTAATAATCTTAAGACTGTCCATATTGGCAAGTATGTTATGTTCTATTTCCTATTGTTTTCAGCTGGAGAAATGAAAATATGTTGACCCTGTGATCTCTAACGGTCCGTTTGGTTAGTGGTACTAAATGGTGGTAATGGGAATGATTTATAGTGTAAAATTTTATCAAAACTTTCATGTCATTCTCATGGTAATGAAACTTTGATCACAAAAAAAATTTTGTTCACAAATTTCCATTACCACCTAATACCACCTCTCCCATTGGTAATACATTGGAATGAATTTTATAAACAAAATGAGATGATTAAGGTTGTCAAGCATGACCATCAAGGTAGCAAAGCGATTTTTCAACCAAAATTATACTAGCTTTTCATTTTCATTGTCGCGGTTTATTATCATCTACCAAACGGGCCGTAAATTGAATGTGCTGCATGTAATATGTTACTGTACCTGTTTTGGCAATAACAGGTAGGTGGGAGTAGACTTTTCCTTGAGAACTCTTGGGAAATCTTTCTTTCATTATGTTGGTACTCTTGCAGCTCCTCGGCTTCAGTTGGCCATTTTCTTGTTAGTTGGTTCGTTGGCGACATATACAATGGTGGACTTGCAAAGGAGCTTGGGGTTTTGTGGCTCTACAAAAAAGAAGAGTTTGAAATTTGCATGGAAAAATGACTATCACAAGGTAAAGTGAGAGGCTATGTTGAGTGAAGGTAGGGAGACTATTAACCAATATTCAGACATTCTTGTTCTATGCATGTATAGATTTGTCCAATCTCACATTGTGAATCAGTGTAGTAGTTTAGAAGCCAACCACCACTAGAAACCTAAAGTCATTTCGGTGCTTTACACTATGTTTGGATAGCAATTTTGGAGATAAAAGAAAGAAAAGGAAGGGGAAGGGAGGAAAGGAAAAGGAAGGAAGAGAAATAAAAGGAAAATAACATATTTTTTTAGGAGGGAAGGAAAAGGAAAGAAAGGGAGATAGAGTTTTCCCTTTAAAATCTTTCTAACTTTTGATATCTTAACAAAAATTTTCTATTCAATTCCTTCAAATCTCTTCCCTTTCATTTCGTTCTCCAAACAAGGGATTTCTCATCTAGAAATTCCTCTTTCCCTTTTTTCTATTTCCTTCCATCCAAACACCTTTAGAAAGTGTAATCGTGTGTTGGATTGATTTTCCGTACTTAGACCAATTAAATTTAAGTTGGAGGTTTTAGAAAGGGGAGAAGAGCGAAAAGCTTACACTTATCGAACCCGTCAACTAATATGTCACCTAAACGAAGTCCTCAACCACCTTCCCTTGACCCTTTGCATGTAGTCTTTTAGCCATTTTGAATAAATCAATTAGATTTAGTCTTTGTTATCATCCATAGTCAACAATTTTTACCTTTGACTTACAAAATTTGAATCACAAATTATATTGTCCCCATGGTTTCGATTGTTAGCATTAATAGAGGTATTTGGTGGTTGTAATTATAAGCTTAGAGCTAGAAGTTGGATTATTATGAGATAATGTTTTGGTAAAACAATCAAAAGACATTGTTGTAGGCTTAGTGTTTGTAGGTCTATGTCCATCGGTATAACTTGAAGACTTTACGGTCCGTTTGGTAAGTGGTAATAAACCGCGGTAATGGGAATGAAAAACTAGTGTAATTTTGGTTGAAAAATCTCATGACTACCTTCGTGGCCATGCTTAACAACCTTCAATCATCTCATTTTGTTCATAAAATTCATTCCAATGCATTACCATTTGAAGAGGTGGTATTAGGTGGTAATGGAAATTTATGAACAAAAAATTTTTTTATGATCAAAGTTTCATTACCATGGAAATGACATGAAAGTTTTGATGAAATTTTACACTATAATTCATTCCTATAACCATCATTTAGTACCACTAATCAAACGGGCGTTAAGGTTGCAAATGTAATGCTTTTGGTGAAGACTATCTGAAGACTTTGTCGAGAGATTAAGCAATTTGGCGGTTGGTTAAATGGATCAAATAGGAGTATTGTATTAGTAGACCATCAAAGGGCGAAAATTTGAAGTAAATAATCAAAAAATCTCAAAATAAGCAACGGAAAATTTATTTTTCAAAATAAGCACTTTTAGTCTAATATTGAAATTTGGTATTTGTTTGTACTTACTAACAGCAGCCCATTAAGCTAAGTTAAAGAAAGTCAGGTCAGTAATCGGCCGCTTTTACTAACAACGGCCGATTGTTGAGCTGACAGCCCATTAATAAGCTGAGTCAAAGAAACAAACGGTCTATTAATAAGTTGAGTCAAAGAAAGTCAGTTTAATGGGCGCTAGTACTAACAGTGGCCCATTGCTGAGCTGACTTTCTTTGACTCAACTTAGTAATGGGTCGTTGTTACTACTTCGTAAGTGCGAACAAATATTAGACCTAAAAATGCTTATTTTAGAAATAAGTTCCTCCATTACTTATTTTGAGATTTTAATATTATGTTATAAAGGGCTTTGTAAGAGGGTTACTCACAAACTTGGTGGTTCAAATATTGGAGCTAATAAACATTGTTTGAAAGTTGAAAAAAGGACAAAGTTAAAGTCGGTTACTTAATAATTTGTCATGGATTTGGTTGGCATTGTTGTTTCAAAGTTAAGTTGATTATCTTGTTTTAGGACTTTGTATCTATTTAATATTGTAGTGGATAAAATCTAGTCGGATAATACTCATAGTTTTTAGTTAATTGTAGTTGATTTGTAGTATAGTAATTAAGTCTCTCACAACGTTATTAATGTAGTCATTTCGTTTTATCTCTAAATTTCTTTTTTCACTATTTTTTTTGTAACTTGTAGCAACCAAACCCGCCAGCATAAAAAACCCCGCGAGGAAAAAAAGCCATTGGAAAAGGGGAACAAAAGACAGGCCACCCAAAACAACATAGGGGTGGGCTATGCCTTTATAATGGAAAGTCACACGTTCGAATCTCACTAAATTTTCGTTATTTTAAATGAAATATTTGGCATTATGTATCAGTAGGGCATGTATTGCATTCATATTTCTAGCCTAGTAGTCTCCTGTGTCGATGCAACCTCCCCTACCCGTCCCATTTACCTAAATTTTGCGCATTAAAAAATTTAATATTAATTTTTCACAAAATAAATTTACTTTCTTTATATAAATAATTCTTTTGAGTTTCCATTTTAAAGCTTAAAAATGGGCATTTTAGACATAGGTGTATGCATGTTAAGTCTTGAAATTGATAAATTTTTAATCCTTGGAGTATTGAAATAGTCATTGTTGTGAATGGGCTTAAGTTTTAGTATAAGAAAAACAAGAAAGAACAATGGTGAAAGAAGCACTAAAAACAGAGCACTAATGAAAATGGCCAACACAAAGATGTATGAGGTATCTTAGGATACCTCCCCCTCAACAAAAGCTTCTTTTCATTAATATATTCAACAATACACTAATGATACACTCTAATAGCTTTGATTAACACCTTACCAAAGCTATTCTAACAATAATACATAAACAAGGAAGAAAACTCTCAACAAAGTAACTCTCACTTGTGTATGCCTCACAATGCTTTTCTATGATATTTAGAGTCCCTTTTATAAGCCTAAAAGTACCCTAGAATATTCTAGAATAAGCTAGTACAATGTGGCCTTGATCCCCAAGCAAACAAGTGAACCGCACAAAAGAGGACAGAAGTCAGAAACGCGTATTTGGGTGTACTGATGGGCCGCTCGACCTGGAGCCCAATTCGCTCGACCCATACAGGATCTGCTCGACCCACTCGAGCGGATGGGCCTGGGCATAATTCAGCTTCTGATCTTGTCGAGCAAGCTGGCTCGACCTTCCATTCGACCCACTCCACTCGAGCAACCCTCAAAACGTGCTTCACCTCTTCTCTTTGCTTCCTTTATCCACCCCACATCATCACCTATGATCACTCTATGATCAAAGGACCCAAACTTCATCACACTCACACTCACTTCATCAAGTGAGCCAAAACGAATCGTTTCATACTTCGATTCATCCTCAACACCGTTATCATACGTGCAAGACAACGCATAAGCAACTAGGTGATCGAACTCACCCTCATCGACATGAGATTTCGGGCTTGATTCAACAGTCATTTTAACCTTTGGTGAAGAAAATTTTGAGCCTTAGAGTAGGACTTTAAGCCTTAAAGTAGGACTTGAAGCCTTAAAATAGATGTTTTACCAGTTGAAATAAGTTTAAAACACCAATTATTTCAAGGCCCAAAAATGTAATGGAACTAAGCCTTTGAGGAAGGTATGTTAAGGCTTAGAGTAGGGGTTTATACCTTGAAATGAGCTTAATATGGGTGTTTTAAGGCTTAATATTAATAGGTTTAAAAAATTTAAATATTACAACAAAAAAAATAGGTTGAATTGGTCACATTTGTGAGGCCATTGCATTCGAGATTTAGTGTAATTATGAAATCATAAAGAAATAATTTTTAAATGATAAGGTTTGCTGAATTGGTCGCATTTGTGAGGCCTTACATTCTAAATTTGGTGTTAGAACTTAGAAGATGCAATTAATATGATTGTTAAAGATGATACAAGAAATACATCAAGATTGTGTTTGGAAACAAGAAATTCATTTCATATTTTAGATTTCAATCATGTAAAGTTATTTTTATCTTTCATTTTGTTTTTTAATTATACTTTCAAATATATAATTATTCTTCTGAATGCCCGAGACATTCATTAACTTTTGCCATTTAATTAAGGCTTTAATATTATTGCTTTTATTTGAATCTAACATAACGTAATAATATTTTGTTACCAAGTCATCCCTATTGGAAATGTATTCAAGTTCCATACTTGTAATTATTCTATAAAAACCAAAATGGAAGAATCAGTTTTACAGCAATGGGGTAGGACTTATAACTAATCAAGGCAAGTTACTTTCCTAGTACTCCCTGGTTGCTTCTATTTACTGTAACTTTCTTTTCTGGCATATTGGAACGTTGAAATGGTTCAAGTCTGCGGTCTACAGAGGCGGACACGGACACAATAATAGTTGTAACGTCCAACATTGGAAGGCTGACGAGCAACGTGTTGCTCGACAGCCTCCAAGTCTAAATTCATACAACAGAACAGATATACTCATAAGTAACCTTCAGCAATGCAATGCCTCAGATTTACTTCACAATCGGAAGCATACAAAAATGAGAGTTGTGATAAATACTAGAATTTCTAAGCATACAAAACCTCAGCTGGAACGATTTTCAGTATTGATTGAAGCTGCACCCTATATCATCAAAACTGAGCCGAAAGTGATCAGTCTTCAGCAAAATCAACATATCCACAATTGTTTCCTCTTACCAGTGAACAGTGGGGATCACGATTTCCTGCGTTTTCAGATCTGACAGAAACATAGCTGCTGTGTTTATGTAAAGAAACAGTTTCAGGAGTACTTGAACTTCTCGACTTCACACCTACGACATAATAACACATTAGTATAAGGTTATTAATGTCTTAAATATTAAAAATTATGTTAAGGTACAACAGACAATAACTTCTAGCCATAAAGCCATTTGGGGGCCTGTAGCCTGTAGGTAAAGAGATTAATGCCTACACTTATCATGATAGCTGTGGTACAACACTGGATACTTGAATCCCAAGTAGCAACTGCAAACTTCTTAGTTTCAGAGGATGCACATTAATAATGAAATATAGATACTACCACAGCATATTTGTTATGCTAACTGACCTAAAATACAAATATTATAGAGAAATAATCCAGGCCATAGATAATTTTTCCTCAAAAATAAAAAGCATACATCAAAGCTAACATACGCAATGTTTTATGATGTTCACAAATAGAGTTATTCATTCGGATCATTGAATTGATTTCGGGTTTTATGTTTTGGGCAGGTTTGAAATCAGGTTGTGTCCATATTTTTTACATGCTTTTTGTTGTAAATCATTTGAGAAGGAGGGTCGAATCGGTTTCTATAACAAGGTCGGGTAAATTTCAGGTCATTGGGTCTATTTGAACACCTCTATTCCCAAACCATCTTCATTTCTTAGTCAATTCATTATACAAAAATATTCATGATATTTATTTAACTGGCTCTCCAAGATTCCACCACGGTCACCACGAAGCATAAAGCTAAAAATGAAAGATAATGGCTAGTAAGAAAAACATCAAAACCATTAATGAATATTGACAACAATTGAATAGCCTATTTTTTGGTGGAAAATTGGATACTAAAACAAAACATGATTTTTTTTTCTTGAATAGTTGTCACACTAGTGGTACCTAGTTTGCTACCTAATTCATAGCATAAACTCACAACTCGCCGAAAATTTGATAGCCAAAAATCAAAATTTGTAACTTGCAGGGGGCTGATGACCCAATTAGACACTGATATGATCTTCACCCAACTGATTAGTGGCTAATTGAAGTAAAAGAGCAAAAGTACGCAGGAGACGGAAAGTCTTCAGTTTCCTTTCTATCTATTGTGAGTCGATCATAAATCTATCAAGTAAACAACTGCTAAGTCTTCGACTTCCTTTCCCTATCTTAAAAGTCAGAAATCTTTATAGTGGAAAGCCACATGATTTGCATTGTATATTTTCTAATTCATGCCTCTCGCCTGTGTTATAATGGATGAAGATGCTTACAGAAGACGCTTAAAGGCTGACTGCTAAAGTCCAATTTGACACACGATTCACAGTAACCTCATTTGATGAACAAACAAGCATCAACTAAAGCAATATCCCCTGCCCCCTTGCAAGTTGCAACACTTTCTTTTTGAGAAGTTACAAATTGCTTGCAAATTGCAACACTTCCTTTTGTAGAGAAAATGTAAATTACTTGCATCATTTCCTTTTTGAATTTTACTTTCTTCATCCTTGCTATATCTCTCCTCGTCACGTGTCCATTTTTCACGATCTCTCTTTTCTACATAATTTTTGTGCCACTCCCACACCAAAAGCAAAAATAAAGTAGTTTTATATTGGTGGGTTAATTCTACATGAAGACTTTTCTAGTCATTTAAAGAAACAAAATTTAAATACTGGTAACATTTATTTACCAGAGGAAACAGTGTAAACAATCTGATTTACTTCACTGAAATTTCCGATGCAATACACATTTTTGAATCTGCTCCACCACTGATAACACCATCACCTTTCCACCAATCAACACACAACACCTGAAATCAAAGAACAAGCTTTGTACAATTAACTTAAAGCCTAAAAGATAATTGTAACAGCCATGAAATACCAAAATAAATAGAAATACTTCTAGACATACAAATGACAAAAAAATGACTTCTTGAATTTGACTTGAACCTTTGAATACCACAATTCAATCCACATAATAAACTGAAAATAACTGCTACCCATAATCAAGGATTCGATAATGGATAATCACAGGACCACAATGGAAGAAAAAGCGATCGCAAACACATAACAAACACAAAACTCACATGGCAACTATAGGCTGAGTAGCACACTACATCAAATAAGTACAATAAGTACTATATCAAAAGTATCCAAATAAAGTACAATCCCTCCCAAATAACATTATATGTTGTCTCTCCAGTAAAACTTATTTATCCATAATGTTGTGCCACGCTCATTGTCATTTTTACCTAGCCTTGCTCATGATCACTTTCAATCAATGAACCCACGCTCTTAGAACACCAAAATTCACAACCACCAATAGTCATGGAATAAAACCTCCTCTGTTACGTTACGTAACGCCCGCTATGTAACTTGTTTGAGATTTGTCGCGACGTTAAATCCTATTATATAACAGTGCATGAATTATCACGATCAAAACATTGTGTTGCTCGTTACTTAGCGTTTTGACGCCCGTTATTTCACTGTTACAACGATATTACGCCGTTACGTTATTTGTTTCCCTGTTAATATTTCGTTAATACCATAAACTTAAATTATTAAGATCACTAAAATTATAGTACTCATAATTTTAGTAGTTAAATTAAAGAATTTACTAATAAGTTAATTAATTATCCACTAATAGCTATGGATATATTATTACATAATAATAGTAGTTCAACAATAAAAATGCAAGTATAAGTTCAGCAATAGTCTTAATCTATAGTTTCCACTAATGTAGTGGACATTACAAAAAGAAAATAGTGGAGAATGGAATATTTTTTACTATAATTTTTTTTTATTTTTTTTTACATACAATCACTCTCCTTTGTTTGTTTAGTTTATGGCTATTTTTCTTTTCTGTTTTTCTTAATTATTTACTTAATCATTCATCCTTTCTCTTTATTTTAAATTTTTCAAAAATATAATACAGACTATAAGATCATGATAAAAATAATAAATGATAATATACATACTACAAAATAAACTGAGTTTACTAACAACAAAATTAAGGATATTACACTGATAGTCAAGATTGCAGCAAATGAGGACTTATTACCTTGTCACTGTGTGAATCAATCACCGATAGAGGCCACTGCACAAGGACACAAGTTATTCAACCGGCCATGTTAGAATTCATGGTAAAAAATTTTAAAAATTAGTCAGAAGGAAAAGCAAAGATACCGCTGTCCTCAGATCCCATAGCATTACTTTCCCATCATATGACGCAGACACTAGATGGAACCAAGATTCCTTGTGCCATTTACAAGCAGCGATCCAATTTGTATGCGATGAAAACTGATACAAAGGAGCCAATGTCCCTGTAATACAGATCTCAAGCTGAAATCAAAGCAGTAGGAGAAGACATAAACATGTAAAAGGTACACGATAGAATAGTTGGACAATAGGATCCAGCATCACTACAGACCTGGTCTACGAGGATCCCAAATCCTTAATATGCCATCGGATGCACCAGCTGATATCAGCGCCGAGCTCTCTCCTCCAACATCAATGCAGTTAAGAGCCTTACCACAGTTCTGATGGAGAATCAACATTTGTGAGTAGCAAAACCAAAACAAAAACAACACCTCTTTTCTCCCCCAGCACACCCAAAAGTGTCAAAGGACAAGAAGCACAAGTTTAAGAAATGTAACAAAGGGTGCAGAGAAGAAGCAGTATCAGACCATGATCCATGTAGCGTTCCCTGTTTCAACATCCCAAGTTCGGATGGAAAAGTCCCACGAAGCAGAATATATAGTTTCATCTTGTGACCAGAGTACAGAAGAAACACAGTTAGTGTGTCCCACCAACGTAGATACAGCTTCACCCTGAAATCAATTCTAAAAAATGAAATGGGCATTCCATTGCAACTTTCAATATGTGCATCATCTATTCTTAGGGGACCATTTGAAGAGCAAATTTACGTGGAGTAATAGCATAAATGTACTAAAACCATCAAGCTAACCATAATACAAAGTGTACTCTAAATATTTCTTTGCATGCGACAATGGATTGCAAAGAAAATACCTTTTCTAACAAAAATTTTCTAAAGAACTACCTTTCAATCTATTTCAAAAAAAATAGTTTTATAGCTTATTGGTTATAGTTGACCGTTAATCATTGCTGACCTCAATGTTAAGTGTCTTGTTGACATAGAATCATGGAAAAATGTTGGCCCATTATATCTTTAAAATATATCTTTCAAATACATTTCCGGTTTAAATCACGTCGAGTTTAAATTATGGAAAAATGTTACCCATAATATCTTCAAAATGTCAAGTATTTCTAATTACGTCCTGGTCAATAGTGAAAGTGGTGCATATAAAAGAAAAGTTCACCACGTAGAACAAAGCACAAGAAAATGAAGAGCAAGATAACAAAGATCCACCAAGTTTCGAGTCTTTCGACAATGGCGGCAAACTTAGAAACCACAACATGATCAACAAAGGACGCTTATCTTAAACCCATAGCCACTTGGAAATCGTTGTAGTACATAATGTTAAGAGATATCTAAAAGTAGCGAGATGTTGATGAAAGTAGTTGTGAGGACGAAGAAAAAACAGTCAAAGTCCAAATCAACTATGGTAGGAAAAAAAAAGAGGGAAAAAGAAGGAATATGCGGGAAAACGTAATAACTTGATCATCAATGCAACACGACCAGATCAACACTTAAATAATATGTTATCACATACTATTCCAAATACAGTCTAATATAAACATTGGAAATTTCTAAATGTCATCCTCATATAGCCTCGTCAGATGAAGGAGTTTTATTGGCCTATATTGGCTTACTTGGCAATTTAATTTAATAAGCCTATCATTTTTATCCTCCCCAAAAAACTAATTAAAAAGAATGATTTATAATTTTTATATACGGAATAAACTAAATGATTTTGGCTTAGATGAAACAATATTAGATAAACTATTACTGTAAATTTACCATTTTATAAATTAAATAATTTGAATATTTATGCAAAACCAATCAACTGGAAGGATCTAATATAAGGTTAAAAAATGATATATGTTAATTAAATTAATTAAACTTTACCTAACATGAAAAACGAGTAGCTTAATTAATTTGAAATTTTCTTTTAATCGACCAATTAATTAGGGAGCAACATGTGTGTGTGTGTGATTAATCTTGAGCATAATACAAGAATAACCATAGGCCATAATAATTAAGAGCCTACCACAATCCACACACAAAAGCAAAGCAATAGCCAACATAAAGTGATAACAGGTCTAACACATTCATCAATTAACAAGTATCTTTCATGCATATGAGATGTTTGCACCAACCAAAGAACCTTTACTAAAACATTATACCAAGTCAGAAATTTATGATAAACTGGAAAACATATATTACCTCTGATTGTGACTCATTTAAAACACCACTTGTTTTTCTCTTTTTAGTAGTTGTGATATCACCATCAGCTTCGGAATGATTGGCTTGCCACAGATTGATGGTGGAATCCCAGGAACCAGAACAAATCTAATTTTGCATGCCAAACAAGAGCAAAAACTTAATATACACGCATATTATATATATTTGTTACCACTTCATATATTTCAAGATGAATACCATATTTCCATATGGTTGGCACGAGACGCATTCGACAGCAGCACTATGTCCTCGTAAGACTTTAGAAGCATTAACTGTAACTGGATGATTCATGGAACCTTGCACGTCAAACTTAAGGAAGAAAAAGAATATAATTAGCAAGATATTAGTTTCTCTCATCTTCTCTTTTGATGCTTTGAAAAAGAACAAGAATTCAGAAAACACAAAATAGGATTGTCTTGCCACCTTCCAAAGCCTTAGTGTTCGATCCTTTGAAGCAGTGACCACACGCCTGGTGTTGTCATCATTAGAGCCTATAGAGAAACTCAAGATTACTGGACATTCTCAAATATACATTCAATAAACTAAAAAGCTACACAAAACACAATTCGTTGGCATTTTTGTAGTCGTTTAAACCCAAGACCATCAACTGAATCTATTGTCTAAGCCTAGAAGCGATGGTGATGTTTTAGATGAGCTTTTCACTGATGAATTAGTCAAGTCAATAGTTTGACCTTGTCTTTACCCCTATACATATTAATTAATCAATCCCCTACCCTTAGTATGTGCTATCATTGTTATTTGAATATTCAGATTTAGTGTGTGTGCTATTGTTTGCCAACCTCAATACCTTAAACAAAGTTCAATTGCATCCATACTATATCACTAGTGCCAAATGTCCTTGTGAGTATGATATTTGCTATAATATATTTAGTTGTGGTAGCATGTGATTTTTAAAACTTGACTACCAAAAAGTAACAGATCCCAAATAAGCTGAAAATTTACTAGCTTTCATGTACCCTAAATAGTGCAAACATTTTCTTTTGCATCCATCCAAAACTTCCACTTAAAAACTATTGCAAATACAATCATACAACCACTATTGTGCATGTCAGTTTGACATCATTGTTGACTCTGAATCCAAATTGAAGTAAAGGAGGATTGTTAAAGAAGAGTGAGTGAATGACAACTAGCGTAAAACTTCTTTACATCTTATGACATGAGTTGAATTCAATTTAAGGATAAATAGCCATTTATCTTACTCCAAACTATCCTTCTATTCATCAGTTTGAGATTGCATGTTTGTCAAAGCACTAATTCAAATCTAAATTCTCTAATTGTACATTATTAAAATCATAAAAAATATATATTAATAGAAATTTACATTAAGACGAATCTAACAAAATACTTGACTATGTATTAACTTATAAATTAAGAATAAAATACAAATCAAGAGCGATTGGTGAATAGTATCAAATATCAAATTGGACAAATAGAGGAACATGGAGGAAATAATACCCTTTTCTGTAACCCCCAATTTTTACAATTAAAATTGCAATACAAATGAGTCAAAAGAGCCACTTTCCCTTTAAAAAAAGTTGAATGCAAGGGTGAGATAATTCTTGCTAATGAGTAAACCTAATGTTCCCTCTGTCAATTCTATAAAATAAAGAACTTATCTTCTATAGCCATCAACATAAAAAACAAGCATATAAGACAATAAGGTTTTTGGCTTTTTGCTAAATCCACAATGTATCACATCTAGTGATAGAATTGTTTTATTGACAATTACTTTCAATATACCTCATACCACCCAAAAACAGAAAATAAGCACAACCTTGATTAGCTTTTACAATAAAAAAAAACATGTATGGTGCAAAACAAATGAGAAAATGCCTTGGTCGTACCCTTATCATTGATGATACAAAGAGAGGTGAGGGCACCACTATGACCTTGTAACATATGTGTACATGTCTCAGCAGCTTTCCATATTCTGTTACAAAACAAAAAAAAAATTAAAAAAACACACAAGCTAAATTAGAATCCAATATGAACAGAGAAAAACAAAATCGTCTCTAGGTTTCACAAGATGTACCTTCCGAAACCATCATAACATCCAGTCAAAACAAACCTGCTCAACCAAAAGAAATATATGGAATTAAATCATTATGCCCAATATATAACAAGGGCACTTATAGAATACCTTTTTTTGTATAATAAGAAAACCAAAAAACTAAAATATGTCCATAATTATAATCAATTAGGAGTGACAAAAACACAGCTATAGCTAGTGGGACAGGAACAGAAAACAAAATCTTTTTTCTTTAATTGTTTATCAGCTTTTACACAAAGCCACAATGCAGTCACATGGTAAATGAAGAAATCCAATCTAACAAATCAAGTTCCAAAAGCTTCTTAGGGTGAGATTCTTTGCTACCATAGGGCAGTGGAATAGAGAAATATACAATAAACAAATAGAAGAATCTTACCCAGAATCAGAGCCATCAACAGCACTAACCCAGTCTTCATGCAAACATGGCTCTTCTTGTTTGCGAGGGACAATAGCCTTAATGTATTCTATTTCCACGACTTTTTCCTGCATGAGAAGAAGAATAGTGACCAAAACACTAGATTTGTGTGTGCAATCCGTACCACATAATTACATAAATCAACCACAAATTCTACATATTCTTGCTTAGTGTTTGGATAAGAAAGAATAAAAGGGTGGGAAGAGAAAGGGAAGGGAATAGAGATGAGTTTTACTTCCAAACCTCTCCATCATATAAAAGGTTTGTTGCTCACAATGTGATGGATGCCATCCCTTCCATTACCTCCCCTCCTCATTTGATACAGAAAAATGAAGGAATTATAATGGAGAGTAAATGTAAGGGAAGAGAGGAGCTAATTAGGGACTAATTACATAAGCAAGGAGGGTTGCTCTTAGATGAGACTTTGGTGCAAGAGTTACTAAGGGTATATAGAGGAAGAAAGGCCTAAAATTAGGTAGTAAAAGGCAGCAAACAAAAAATCCAAACAGAAGGTGGCAGCTCACACTGATCAGAGGTCAGTAGGGAGCTACTGCAGGTTGCTCGACCAAGGCAGGGTCGAGCACCAGTCGAGCAGCTGGTCGAGTGCCTTGGTCAGTGGTTTGTGCTACTGGACTTTCCTCTTTCATGTATACCTTGTCTCCTATGCCTCTTACACTTTGCATTTGGCCTGAATTCTTGCTCTTCCACCCTTCACATGTCAAGATACACTATCAATAGTACAATGTACTATTGATTCCCAACAAGCCGATCACAATAATGATTCTTGTGCCTCTTCTAACTACACTAATTAAAATGATTGATTTCCTTAATCATGTTTTGATTACTTGGTAACAAAAGTCAACAATAATCCTAACATGGGCACTATTTTCACCAAAATAAAAGTTTCAATTTCAAACCTTGGTTAACCCAACAATGTATTATCATCCCATGAAATGAAAAACAACATCAAAAGAGCTAACTATCCAATTAAACAATCAGCTTCTGCTAATAATAAAGTTAATGTTATCAAATTCTCACCGCTGAAATGCCCTTAGCAAGAAGAAACTCTTCAAGGGACATTCGAACCAACTCGCCATCAATCAGAAAATCAAATGGTTCAGGTTCCCAATCAGAATCAACTGTTAAACATACAAATTAGGGTTAAAAATTAATCATACTAGCTAACCTATTTCAAGCTGCTGAAACTTTCAAAAGAAAATTTGAGATGGAAATGGAGGGAAAATTACCGGCTTTGAGAAGATTATTGACAATAGAGGAAAGACCTAAGCGAGTGAGGTCTGAAGGAATGGCAATGGCGTTGGTAGGAACTTTAAATTGATCATCCAACTGAGTTACGAATCGGACCTGTACTCTCTTCACGTTCTCGTCTGTCTCCATATCCATGCCTGCTAGAGTTCAGAAGCGAGCTTAGTTTCAAGAGGCGCGAGACGCAAAAAGGCGCAAAAGGTCCTATTTTTCGACGCGGAGGCGCGGGCTTTTTGTATGCGAGGCGCACAATTTCGCTAAAAAGCTCCAAAATCAATTTTAAAACATATTTGGTATTAAAACAACATGAATTTCATATTAAAAATAATAATCAACATTTACTCACACAATTACACTAGTTTTGTTCATAATTCAAGCTATAAAAAATAATTAACAGCAATTACTCACTGATAAAGTAATAAGTAACAAAAATAATTAACAATTTCTCAGTATATAACAGAAACAGAAGATGCAGTATACTCATTAATAAAAATTTAGGGTAATATCCAAATAAGTAATAAAAATAATTAACAACAATTTCTCACTAATAAGTAATATCCAAATACTTCTAAAAGAAAAAAAAGATAGAATCCGAAGAAAGGAATGAAAAAAGAAAAAAGATGAAGTACGGTTCGAAGATGGCTGGCGAGCAAGAAAAAAAAAAGAAAAAAATGGTTTGAAGATGCAGTACAGTCGACAGGAAATCAGAAGAAAAAAGAGAAAAGGGAGAATCAGAAGGAAGCCATGAAAAGAGAAAATAGAAGAAAAAAGAAGAAAGGAAGGTCACTTACCTGGTTCGAACTTCAATATGGCTGGCGAGCAAGAAGGAGCAAGAAGGCGAGAGCAACAATGGCGATGACTGATGAATACCGGTTCTTCTAGGTTAAAATTTAGGGTTTTTTTTAAATCATTTTAACTGAAGGGTATATTAGTAATATCATGGGTTTTTAAAACCTATTTCAACCTTATTTGAAATCGAAAATAGAAATCAAAGTCAAGAGAGAAACGATGTGAAGGGTTTTATTAGGGTTTATCGATTATCGATATATCGTTTATTTTTTTTTATCAAATATATGGTTTAACTAGTATAAACCCCGTGCATTGTACGGAATTTGTGGAGTTGATTTTTTTAAAACATAAATGTTAAGTAATTATGCAGTTGTACAGATTTTCTTTTTCATTGTATTTTAAAACATGTAATTAGATTGTTACTTTAATAAAAAGTATTAAATTTTTAAAGTTTATTATTGAAAATATTGAGATTCTATGCATATTTTCATTTATAATTAAATGATCATTAATTTTGCTGCATTTATTGGCAAATGGCTGTAAGACTGCCATTTGTCATTTAGCAGCAAAATTGTATGTATTGTATGTATGATTTGGCGCGAGGTGCACTGAAGCGTAAAAAGTTCTATTTTTCGAGGTGCGAGGCGCGGCTTTGTTTGTGTATGCGAGGCGCACAATTTTGCCAAAGAACTCCAAAATCACTTTCAAAACATATTTGATATTTATAACAACATGAATTTCATCATATTAAAAAAAGATAGAAGTAAGATATACACTACTTTAGCACATAAAGTCATGCGATAACTGATAACATAGTCTAGACTTTAGAGTTAATAATTGCTCACATAATTACACTGGTTAAACAGTTAAACTAAACATAATGTTGTTGTGATTAAAAGGTGTGAGTTCTAGGTAACTTAAACATTTCTTTTTCATTTTTGTCAACCTTATATTCCAACCTAGTAATGCATCTTTGTATAAAAGGTGTTTTGACTTTAAAGATATCAATTTTGACCTTAAATGTATCAGTTTTGACTTTAAATGTATCAATTTCAACGTAAAGTAGTACTTAAACATATTAATTAAAGTAAAAATTTCATTGTGTACCTATAGGCTATAAGTGATTAAGTTTGACGTTAATCTGATCAGTTTATACCTAATATATGGTTCTGTTAGACAATTTTAGAACGAATTTATATAAAATGGTATTATTCAATATTATAAGATAAAATTTCAAACAACAAATGAATGGTTAATAAAACTATCAATAATTCAAATTGAACTAAATGCTATACAATATATCTATACAATTTAAATACTTATTTTTAAAACAATATTTGAATATTAGAATTTCAAAATTGAGTTAGATAATAAAATATCATTGTCTAATTATATTGTCTAATTATATTAGAATTTCAAAATTGAGTTAGCTAATAAATCCTATACAATATCTTTATAGACTTTAAAAGTTATTTTGAAAACGATAATTGGAGCTGATACGTTCAAAATATTTGTGTTGTACAATATTTTAACACAATTATTAATGATAGTGTTATTGACCATTAATTTGTGTTTAAAATTCATCTATAAAATGATAAATTAATAACATTTTATCAGCTTCGTTCTCAAATTGTGAAATAAAACCATAATTAAGTTGATTTTGTTGGGTTATTCCCTCCTACTTGGAGGAAGAGCCCATTTAATATAATATTGGGCTTAAATATTAAGTATGGGCTAATAATTTATTAATAATAATATAATAATAATAATAATAATAATAATAATAATAATAATAATAATAATAATAAAAAAACAAAAAAAGAAGGGGAAAACTATAAAAGGAAAAATAGGGCAGCAGCCTTTATTTGGCAATTGAGATTATACACGCAAGTTAACAGAGAAAAGAGAATCTGGCGCAGTAGGAGTGCAAACGTAACATTTTCGGTTCTTTCGTCGATCCGATCGAAGGCCATTCGTACTCCGATTTTCGTCAAACCTTGACACGGTATTTCTATCTATCTAAACTACATATTCAACGGTTGGATTGTTGTTTTGTGCATTGTAAGTGGATAATTTGTATTTTGCCCTAATTTACCCTAATTATTATTTTACCACTTTGAGTGATATTTTATGGTTGTTTGGTGTTTGTATTGCCTCTTAGTATTGTCTAGGGAGAATTTTGGTTGTACCCATTAATTTTATTGGTGATTAGTGGAAGAGTGTGATACCACTTACGGTCCCGTGGTTTTTTCCCGCATTGGATTTCCACGTAAATATCTTGTGTGCTTTATTTTCCGCATTTTTAATTTATTGTGCTTGATTGTGGGATTATTCTTGTTTGCTTGATTGGATTGGTTAGTTTTGCTCATCTAACGACACAAAGGGAGAAAATGTGTGTTGTTTGACACTTTTTCTCAACATATTCCGATTAATTTAACGTTTAAATTGATCACAAATAGGTCAAAGTTGAAAATTTTAAGTTAATTGATCTTTTTAAAGTTTACTTTAAGTATACCTTTGAGATTAAAATTGAAAAAATTTCAAATAATGGGAAAAAAACGAGAAAAAGCATGTGAAATTGATACATGCGCGAATTAAGTCGACCCACAATTGGTCTCAATGTAAGACGGTCTCGCCCAAAATCAGCTTTATTTAATTTTATGCCTATATAATAGTTAAGAGCTCAAAAAATATATTTCGCCCTACGCCCTTAACAACTTAGGCCCAACCCCAATTCTTTGGTATTTTTTTTGTCTTATGGTGCTTTGTTAAGGTTCTTAAAGTAGTTTTTTTATTCTAAGACAACATATTTTCTTTTTTTTATTCTAAGACAACATATTTTCTTCCTTCTTAGACTAAAATGGAATCTTTTTCTTGATTACAATTGATATCAGATCGAAAAATTATATGTTCCGAGTTTTGAAACACACTTGGTGCAAATTTCCATTTTTTTTTGTTAAACCGTTAATTTTATACCTTAATAATAATAATAATGACTTTGAGGCTAGTGCACCGATACATATGTTATGTGCGAGACTCAATGGTGGTCAAAATTGTTAGAATTGGAATTTTACATAAATATGATGAGTGGGTATAATTAAACTCGGTAGAATAAATTGTAAGATTGTATAATCTTACAAATATGCATTAATTATAAAAATATATTGAATATATTATTTAAGGTAGTAGTATATATTTGTAATCTATTATTTAGGGGTATATAATATGGTTAATTATGTAAATATATTATTTAAGGTAGTAGTATATATTTACAATCTATTATTTAGGGGTATATAATATGGTTAATTATGTGAATATATTTGGAATATCGATGTTGATACTCTTAATAATGATTTTGCATGTCGAAAAACCTTGTAAACTCATTTTTTCGTGATTTTTTGTGCTTCAATAAATGAAATTTTACATCTTTTGAAAATTTTAAGGGCCCCATCATATTATTTCGCTTAAGGCCTCCAAAATATAAAAGACGACCCTGCTCATATCTCCCTTCTAACTTACAAAAGAACAAATTAGTTTTTTTTTTTTTTTAAATTTATAAATTGGGCCAACCCAAAACTTGAGATATTTTTTTCGTCCTAGTGAAAAGCTGACAACCAGTGCAACCATTCCTATCAAGTGTTTGATTATGGATTCACGGTTAGGAGAACGCAATAATAAGCATAATCATAGGTAATGAAGTTTTCTTCTTATTTTCTGATTTATTTTGTTTTATTGTGTGTGCACTTAAAATTTGATGTTATATGTTATGAATCATTAGGTTTTCGTTGAATGTGGCCTCAAAAAACATTACGAAGAAAATTAAAATTTCAAGTTCGCGGATATGTGTGAAAAATCTGCCCAAATTATTAACTCTTGATAGTGTCAAAGATCACTTTTCTCGTATGGGAGAGCTCACTGATGCCAAGCTTCTTCGCACTAGGTAATTGTTGTATTAATTCGTCTTTGTCGTTCTCATTGATATTAGTTTTCTTTTTTTTAGTTTTAGAAAAGATTGTCCAGAATAATTTGACCTATTGCCAATTTGCTGCGAACAACTTTTACTATTGATTATTTTTAAATAATTCGATCTTTGAATTTATTTTTGCTCACATCACCCCTTTCTACATTTTAATCAATTACGATAGCTACTAGGTACCTGCAATAGTCTACTAAAATGAGGTAATTGGTATTGTCAGCAAAAGAATATACAAAAGTTAGATTATTTAGAAATAATTAATAGCCGATTATTATTGGTAATGAATGATGTTTTTTGTAATTTTTAGAGAGGGAACAAGCAGACTTGCATTTATTGGGTATCGCACAGTGGAGGAAGCACAAAAAGCAATTAGATATTTTAATCGTTCTTATTTCAAGAATTCAAGAATCACGTGTGAGGTTTGTTATATACTTCTTTCATCCCTTTTTTATTATTAGGCTGTTACAATTCGTCACATATTCAGTTCACATTGAGTGGTTTATTTCAATGATTCAAGAGTCACATGTGAGGTTTGTTATTATATACTTCATTCCTTGTGTTTTCTTGTTAGGTCGTCATAATTATCACATGTTCAGTTCACACGAGTGGGCTTGTGGGTGAATAAATTATGAATTTTTATGGCCTAACATTTATAATTCCGTCTTAAAATGCTTAATTATAGTTATTCGAGAATTGTGTCCATCACCGATCACCTAGTACAAATAAGTGTGGTTATTGTTCTAGTTTTCCTTGAACTAAAAAATGTCATAATTAATTTTAAGTAGCATGGAAAAATGGACTTTATCTAGGAAAGGTGAATGGTGAAATGTTCTTGATTTGGTATATTGGTATCTATAAATGGTTTTACTCCTACATTTGTACGTATTTAATTTTTTGTGCATCTTTCGTTAGTTGATTACTACGCATGACGTGTAAGTTGCAGGCTTTCACATAGTTGTTGGATTTTTTCTCTTGGAAGACCCTTTAGAGCCGAGGGATTCTCTGAATGCACTCTCCTAATGGGTATGAGTTGCTGTCTATCTTCCCTCCCCAGACCCTAACCATAGTCTGTCTATGAGGGAGATTATTATTCTACTTGCTTTGATATGGATTATTATTCTATAGGATGCTTGGGAACTTGGTAATCCCAGAATTCCAAAACCTTGGAGCCATTATAGTAAGGAGAAAGAAAAGTCGACTGAAATGGAAAATTTAGTATCTACTGGCAAAATTAAAACGGGCATGAAGAGTGCCTCCGAAGACATGATTGATGATCCTAAACTCTTGGAGTTTCTGCACGCTGTGCAGCCACAAAGTAAATCGAAATTCTGGATGAATGATCTAGTATCACCTACTAAGCTAAAACAAAATGTTCGAGATAAGTTGGTGGAAGAACAGGAAAATGTTACAAGTACAGATAAGATGAATGACGAATTGGTCCATGGTAATGCTGTCACAACTATGGATTTTTTCAATAGTATTGTTAGAAAAGAATGATCAATTATAAATACTTCCTCTGTTCTATTGAAATTGCAGCATTTTCCATTTTAGTCTGTCCCACTTGATTTGCAACATTTCTATTTTTGGATAATGACCCACCACTTTCTTTAAATCTCATTTATACATTTTATCTTTTTTAATTTCATCCACACAATTCATTCTCTTTCTTCATTTATTACCACTTTTTTAATATTCACACATTTTCTCTTTGCTACTATATCATCAGGACGGAGAGAGTATGAATTTATGACTGATATGTGTCATGGTTATGTTTGTTGGTCTTTCAGATAATATGGAGAACCATGATATTCATGAAGCAATTAGCTTGGAGAAGCATCTGAATGATGTACAAGATGCAAATGATGTACAAGAAAGTTCTCGACTTTATATTCACAATCTTCCATATACTTCAACGTATATTTTCTTTGCTTGTTTTAGTTTTACACCAAATTTTGACTCTTCCTTATAAATCTCTCATTTCCCTATTTCATGTGTTAGAGCTATGTGATCACTTTTTTGTAAGGCTTATGTAATCACTTTTAAGGCGGCCTATTTAATCAATTTAAAAGGCCTACGTGAACATTTTTATTTTACTATGTGATCACTTGCTTATGTGATCGCTTTTAAAGCATATCACTTTTAAGGCTTATGTGATCACTTTTAAAGCTTATGGAGATTGTGTTATGTGATTGTGGTGGTGGTGGACTGGTGGTGGCGGACTTGAAAATTAAAAATAATCACATATGCCTTAAAAGTGATTACATAGACCTTAAAAGTAATTGCATAGGTCTTAAAAGTGATCACATAAGCTTTATAAGTAGTCGCTTATAATAGTCAAAGTGATCACATAAGTTTTAAAAGTGATAAACTATGCTTTTGAAGTAATCACATAAGTTTTAAAAGTGAACACATAGTAATTAAAAATAATCACAGACCTCAAAAGTGATCACATAGGTCTTAAAAGTAATCATATATGCCTTAAATGTGATCACAAAGGCTTTTTAAAAGCAATCACTTACAATAATAAAAAGTGATCACATATATTTTAAAAGTGATCACAAAGCCTTAAAATTGATCACATATGCGTGATCATATAAGTCTTAAAACTGATCACATATATATGTGGGCTGGTCCTAATTTTAGGCCGTTGTATATGAGATTGTCTCTAAGTATTACTGGGTATTTATTATTTTTTGTTAATCATTTTGATTTGATGTGCTTATTATAGTGAAGATGAAGTGAAGGAGTTATTTAATCATTTCGGGGAAGTCAAAGAGGTTGATTTCATCATTGACAAAGAGTTAAAACGGTTCAAGGGTTATGGCTATGTTCTCTATAGCACTCCAAAAGAAGCTGCTAGGTAATTAACTTAATTATTTTTAGTATCATTCTTGTTTATAAATGTATGGATAATAGGAAATAGAAAATAATACTCCCTCCGTTCTTTTTTGTTTTTCCACCTTACTAAAACAGGTAGTTCTATAAGTTTTTTCACTTTAGAATACTTTCCATTTTTGGAAAGTTTTCATCCCATTTTTACCCCAAAATCCCACTTTTCTTACTTCACGTCACTATTTAATTATTTTCTCTCTTATACTTCCAATACAATTATTATATTACACTATTATTTAATTATTTTTTCTCTCATACTTCCAATACAATCATTACTTCTCTCTACTATATAATTAAAATAATACTCACTACCACCAAAGATTCCATTTTTCTTAATATGGATGAAAAATCCAAATAAGAACAGCAAAAAGGAACCGAGAGAGTAGTATTTTGTGCTTTTATCTTATCTAATCGTAAGACACACTAATAATGGTTCTTTTTGACTTTGGATAAGTGGACTAAAGCAAATTGTGCCAAATGATTGTCTTCTTTTACTATCAATGAATAGACTAGAGGTGTTTAAAACAGATCTATTGATCCAATAGACACCCGATTTTATAACCGAACTTGATTTGACCCGACTTAAAAATAGATCTACAATTATGTAAAAATCAATGCGAACACAAAACCCGATTTCGAACCGACCCGAAACACCTGACCCAAAATCAACCCGATGACCCGAATAAACACCTCTAGAATAGACATTCAATTAATCTAGGCAATAATTTAGTTTTGGCATTTGAATGGTTTTGTCATGCTGTGTAAATATTTACATTGTGGAGTTTGAGTTTGGTATTTATGGCATGGATTATTTACAGGGCACTGAAAAATTTGGACCAAACAATTTTTCATGGGAGAACATTACATGTTAACAGGGCAGATCCAAAGGATACTTCACGATATGTGGAGTAAGCTTTCTTTAGAGTTTGCCTTTATTTGATTGTTCGCAAAATTCATGAAAGAAGCTAATTAATTTTTAATTTTTTTTACTAGAAACCATATATCTATGGGTAAAACCTATAAACAAAAGATTTTGGAGAAGAGAAAGGCATCAGAATCTGATGGTCATACTCAAGCATGGAACAGTTTGTTTATGTGTCCTAACACTGTATGTTTGCTTTTCCTTTATGTTTTGACACTTTATGTTCCTTTTGTTATGCTTTTACGGCCCGTTTGGTAGGTGGTCATACATGATGATAATGGAAATGAAAATTTAGTGTAATTTTAGTTGAAAAATCTTTTGTCTACCTTGATGGTCATGCTTGTCCAACTCCAATCATCTCATTTTCTTCATAAAATTCATTCCAATTCATTACCATTGGGAGATATGGTATTAGGTGGTAATGGAAATTTGTATACAAAAAAAGTTTTTTTTGATCAAAATTTCATTACCATGGGAATGATATGACTCTTTTGATTTCCTTGTAGAGTCGTTATTATGGTGCATAGCGAAGTCTTATGAGGGATTTGCTCAAAAATTCTCTTGCATTAGCCAGTTCTTAAGGAGTCCTATTGTTAGTATGATAAAGGATATAAGATTTTGGAATGTTGTTTGTATAGAGGAGTTTTCGAGATATGTTTGTAATGTTATTATCTTGTTAAGCTCCTCCCAAGCATATGAAGAGTGAGGTGAGAAACCCTTCACAGAAATTGTGCCCATCATACCATTGCAAAGAAAATGGGTAAACTTTGTATAGTGGCTTTTTGGGGAACTTCATTGTTTCTTATGTTGTAATTTTATTTTCTTGGGATTAACATAATTACTGATTGCAAAAAAATTATAGTCTTCAAATCAGTATCCCGTACAAAGTTAGGCTCGGGGGGCGAAGGTAGTGGACATATCATACCCTTACCCGCTCGAGCGAGGGGACAAGAGGAATGTGCCCTATCATTGTGTAAGAGTTTTGTTTGACTGTTGCAAAATTGCTCTTAATATCGAGATATTACAGTTGCTTTTATTGTGCGAATAGACATTTTTTTATAATTTATTAGTAAAATTTATCTGTGCCTTTATCGTACCGTTTCTGATCATAGGTAAGGTAGACATTTGCCTAGGGCCTAGAATCAGAAAGTACTCTAAAATTAGAAAATGCTAGTTAATAAAAGTACACGTTAAAAAATTTGAAATTTATGAGTAATTCTTTTAGCATTTAAGAATCATATGATACGTCTACAATTTTTATGGTAGTTATAATATATGGGGTCCGTTATTTCTCCAAACATCCGTTTAAGTGTAGAATCGACCCTCCTTCAGAGGGTCTTTTTCCTTACAGTTTTCTTAGGGCCCATACATTGTCAGGAACGACTTAGCGTTGAATTTGAATATTGACTTATCACAACTTACTTTTCAGATTGTTGAGAATATTGCTAGAAAATATGAGGTCAGTAAAAGTGATTTGCTGGATTCTAAAGCTGATGATCTTGCTGTACGTGTTGCGCTTGGAGAAACTCAAATTATTGCAGAAACTAAGAAGGCTTTAACAAATGTTGGAGTAAATGTAACTTCCTTAGAGAAATCCACTTCCAAAGAAAGAAGTAATCATGTTTTGCTAGTGAAGAATTTGCCTTTCAGTTCCACTGAAAGTGAACTTTCCAAAATGTTTGGAAGATTTGGGAGTGTTGACAAGATTATTCTCCCTCCAACCAAGACATTGGCCTTGGTATGTTATGGGAAATACGAAAATTAATTGACTTTTGTGAAGCGTCCGTGTTTTCTTGTCTGCTATAGTCTTTTGTGCGTCTTGCTTAGTCCTTTCGTCTTAAGTTTTATTTTGTGTTACGTGCGTTTTGGATCTTTTATGTACCTTTTCTCACATCACGTGGCAGGTAATAATCTCTATCTTTCTTTATCTTTTCCGGAGCCGGAGGACTCCTTTCTTTGGCCGTGCTCTCCTTTACGGGTATGAGTTGCCGCCGTCCTTCGCTCTCCAGATCCTGCCCATAGTATTCTATGTGCGCGATATACTGGGTAGGATGATGATGATGATGAATTGACTTTGTTGGATGTTTGACTTAATTGTTTAGCTGAAAAAGAATATTTGTTCAAAATAATCCCAAGTATCACTCGTTGGCCAAAAATAATCCCAACTATCAATTATTTTTTTAATAATACTAACTATTCTCATAATTTGTTGAAAACATACGCACCCCTTTGTTACTGGCTAGACCAAGTAAGTTTTCCACTCTTTTTCTTCTTTTTTTTAACTTAATTGTTCAAAATTAACCAATCCCCTTCATTTATTAATCAAAAAAGAAAGAAAAAATGGAAAAGTTACCTGTTGTAGCCGGTTAAAAGGGAGGTGGGTATGTTTTCAACAAATAATGAGAATAGTTGAGATTATTAAAAAATAATCGATAGTTAAGTTTATTTTTGACCAACGGATGATAGTTGGAATTATTTTGAGCAAATAATCGAGTATTAATTGTTTTTTCCGACAAACATGATTTTACGTATCCATTCTTTTGTACAAAAATGTTCTAGCAGCAAGATAAAAACAGGGTTAATGTTGTGTCATTTGCTACATACTATTAGTTAAAATGTTGTCAAGACAATTTTGAGTTTTTTTTTTGTTTAATATAGCGAGGTTATGTGTTGCCCTTTCATCGGGTTTACATCTCCTATTTTGCTTTTATGTATCCATTCTTTTGTAGAAAAAATGTTCTAGCAGCAAGATAAAAGCAGCAAAATAATACTCCCTCCCTTCCATTAGTTTTGTCCACTATTTCATTTTGGGTTATACCACTTTTAAGTGTCCACTTTCCTTTTTTGGCAAAACTTTTTACCTAAATGCCCCCAACTACCCCAACTTATATTATTTAATAATACCCCACCTACCATCTTTTCAATTATTATATTCACTTAAAATACTCCACTACCATCTTTTCAATTATTATATTCACTTAAAATACCCCACTACCACCTTTTTCTATTATTATATTCACTTAAAATACCCCACTACCACTCTTCCTTATTTTGCGTGCCCACACTAAAGTGGACAAAATAAATGGGAAGGAGGGAGTATGTGTTTGTTGTGTGATATATTTAGAATTGCTGATTTTTTCAATTCAATAGCAGTTCTGATGGGTGCCTTATTATTATGTCTTATTAGGTTATCTTTCTTGAACCAGCTGAAGCTCGTGTAGCATTTGATTCACTACGGTATAGCCGCTACAGGTATGTTGGTCATTTATTGTCATATCATTGTACCCATTATGTTGTTAATATACCTCTTATTTGGTTACAGTTATGTAAAAGTTACTAGTCGAAACTAAAATTTTAAACAATACCTAAAATTCTTTAGTATAGCTTCTAACAATAATCATACATTCTACTAAAGCAATAGAAGAATGTGACATGTGTCACAATTTTAAGAGTTATTTTCCCGCCTAATTCTACTTAGTTATTTTAGTTAATTTTTTAAATTTAATTTTATTCCATTGATTTGCTTAATTAATTTAACCCATATTTGATTTTGCTCATATATTTTTCCATTTATTCTTCTTCTCACTTCTACAGTAGTCTATAATAACCAATTTTTTTCTCATATGTTTTTTCAAAAATTCTTATGATTCCGTGCTTAACACGGGTATGTACCTAGTATATGATTAATTAATAAGTAAGAGATGTGAAAAATTCAAAAGAAAAAGTATGACATTTAAGTTGAATTAAGGATAACAAATAGCAATAGAAAGTGGAGTTAGAAATAATTAAAAAGGATAAACAAATTTCTCACATGAACCTCAAAAACTTGTAAGTCTCTCTTAGTAGAAAGCTTTATCTCATAGTCCAAGGAAGAGATTGTTGAAATGTTTATTATAATATAAGTTTTTTTATATACGACTCTACTTAATATCTTTATTTGACTCATTCTTATTTTAGGATGTATACTTGTTATTAATTAGTTAAACATACTTATTTTAATTGTCTAATTAATATAGTTTTGGAAATATAAAGTAGTTGATTACTTTTTGCAAATGCTTGTTCAATAGAATAAATAAACACGAGAAATGATATTTGTTATTGCAATAGAATGATAAGAGAGAAAAAAGAGGCCGTCTCGGCCAAGTTTTGGTGTTTAAAAAATGCCACTGATTCATATCTTTAGTGTAATAATTATTGGTTTTTATTTTAAGTTCCACCATAAAGTGATTTATCGACACTTAATTTGGTCTTTAGTGACATATGTAATTGTCACTATAGTCTACAGTGACATTTGTGAGAAATGTCACTAGATCCTATGTCGCTAAAATCTTTAGTATGACTTTTTAATATGCTGCTAAAGGGTCTAATAAATGTCACTAAATCCTCTATATACACTATAAGAAATTTGATATAGCGACATTTAAATTAAATGTTGCTAAATATATCCCACTAAAAGCAAGTTATGTTGTAGTGTAAGACAGTAGTATTTCATTACTTGTATCTTTACGCCACTTTCACTTGTGCCCCTTTTCATAGGGATTCTATGTTGTATTTGGAATGGGCTCCCAACAATATTTTTGATCAAGATTCAATATCTAATGAGGACTTAACACTGAATATGGGCGCTCAACATCGAGAATTTATGAAGGCAGTTGTGGATAAGCAGTTTGAGGGTATAACCCAAGTTGAAATTTCTGAGGTAAGATGATCTCTATTTTTTGTATTCTACTTAACTGAATTTCTATGACTTGACTCTTTCGATTTTTGTTTGCTCATGTGTAGAGGACATAGGGGGTTCGCAATTCATTTTTGTTTTGCTTATAATGTACTCCCTCAGTCTCTCCTTGCCAAATTAAAAGCACCATGTGCTAAATTGGTTATCCCAATTTATAAGTACCAAGGAGGACTGATGCCCTAACACTATATTTGGATAGTAAATTAGGAGAGAAAAAAAAGGAAGGGAAGGGGAAGGAAAGGGAGGGATAAGGAGGAAAATTGTATATTGTTTGTTTAGAAGGGAAGGGAAGAGAAAATAAAGGAATTGTTTTCCTTCCAAATTTTTCCTCTTTAGAAGAGATTGTCTTCTTAACAAAATTTGCCCAAATTTTCCTTCCAAATTCCTTCCCTTCTAATTTGTTATCCAAACAAGGGATATCTCCTCCCTCCAAATCCCTTCCCTTCCTTTCTCTCCATTTCCTTCAATCCAAACACACCCTAAGGGCTAGAGGTCGTTGGGTAATCTAAGCACACCCCGCACAAAGAGTAAGATAAAGTCACCTAACCAACCACTACAACTGCCATAGGGTAAGGGGTCGAGTCCATAAGGATGTCATGAATAAGGGGAATCAATGAGCCAATGGTTAATCCACAATCTAGGCTAGTTTTTGAAGTTGGATTATCTTAATTAATTAAGGATGAAATTATAGAATGAATACTAGGGAGTTAGTGTGATACCCCATATTTAATTAGCTTGAAAAGGGATTGATAGACTACTCATATCAACAATGTGCATCTTCTTTTCATGGGAGCCCATTTGCTAAGAACTCCACAGTTAAGCGTGCTTGGTGGGGAGCAATCTTAGGATGGGTGACCTCCTGAGAAGTTTCCTAGGTGCGCACGAGTGAGGCCAAAATGCGCTGGAAAGATTTGTGTTGGTCTGTGGGGCTAGTTTACAGTCTCTATGAGTAGTCACCGGTGGTCTGTTGGGCCGGGGTGTTACAGTTAGGGATTCAACACACCCAACACAAGTCATGAAAGAGCGAAGGAGGGAGTATCGTACATTTTAACCTTATATTGCCCCTTGCACATATTGAATTGTCACTTAATTTGTATTGAAATGTTTGCATACTAGGTCTTCCTTATTCAAAAGTATCGAGGTCTCGTTTTTCACATTGTTTGATTGTGTATTTTTTTTATTTTTGGGTAATATGACAATGTATTCCCATGCATATATATCACAATACTTAGCAAAGGATGGATTGCTGACGTCTCTGAACGATTAAAAGGTTAAACATACGTGTTATGTTTGTCGTATTTGTGCTATATTTACCTAGAATTTGATGTGTTAACTAACGATCGAAGTTGATACGCTTAATTGAAAACTGCAAAATGTGCAAGAAGGCATTTGGCTATCTAATCTAATTTACATATGTGGTTCCGATTCTTCTCCCCTTCACTTTTTTTCTTCATTCAAAATATATCCGATTTTAAAGATGTCTCACTTCTCGATTGTAATATATTCTTAAAGTATGTAAATTTTATCCACTTAGGCCCCTCAGAGTCTTTTGGCGTGTTGTTTTTCAAATCAATTTGGCTTAAAGGGCTTTGTTCAACATTGCCTCATATTTCGTACTTCAGCAGTTCGTTTTGTTAATCATCCATTGTGTTGCGACTTCTACCTACGTGCGCAAGATTTTTGCGTTTTTAACACATTTCAAATTCCATCAGTTTGCTGAATTTTCGTTTGATGATTTGAATTGCTAATCTCACCGTTGGTTTCAGTCGCGAACCCTTTATGTCACAAATCTCAATTTTTCGACGACGGATGATTGTTTAGGGAAACATATCAAAGAAAACATGCAAGGGAAGATTATCAGTGTCAGGGTGAGTACTTTTCCTTTTTTTCTACATCTGATACTCTCAGTTTTGACCTACTACTCCGTCCCATTTAGATTGCATCAAAGAGAAAATTGTGTATTTTTAAGAAAGTGGTAATAAATGAGGAGAGAGAATGAATTGTGTGGATGATAATAAAAGAGAGTTAAAATGTATGGATGAGATTAAAAGAAAGTGGTGGACCACTATCCAAAAATAGAAATGATGCAAATTAAGTGGGACAGACTAAAATGGAAAATTATGCAAATTCAATGGAACGGAGGGAATATTTATTAGGTTTACTCGTCTTTGTTCAGATTGTAAAGCGCCAAAAAAAGGATAAAACTGTCTCAGCAGGCTATGGATTTGTGGAATTTGATTCTGTGGAGACAGCAGATAATGTTTGCAAAGCTTTACAGGTATGATTAGTGCTCTATACACCAATACGGGTGTTCACTGGGCCGGATAAGGGTCGAGCCAGTCTTAAGTAAATATGGGACGGGCAGGATGAGGACCCTTTAAAATTAATAAGGGATTTAAATGGGTCGGGCTTTCAAAGCCCAACCCGGTTTATTTTTACTACTAAAAATTATTTTAATCCCCATTCATCAATTTATAACAATTATATCATTTTTTATAATTCGATTGAAAAAATATTAATAATTTCATTGACATTGTTATTTATAATAATTATACATTAATTATACTCCCTCTGTTCTTTTAAGTTTGTCCACATTACTATAACGGACAGTTTCATAATTTTGTCCTATTTAGAATACTTTCCTATTTTGGAATGTTTTTATCTTCCATATACTCTTTTTATCTCTCATTTAACCCTCATTTCTTTCTCATAATACCAATACAATTATTAATTCACACCACTATTTTACCCACTATCTACAAAGATTTCACCTTTCTTAATAAAATAATACCCACTATCTACAAAAATTCCACCTTTCTTAATTTGTGTGAAATCTTCAAATAGGACATTCAAAAAAGAACGAAGGGAGTACTATTTATAATTATACTATTTATACTATTAATTATTATACTATTTATACTATTTATAAAAGCCTGTTTTCGGTTCTTATTGAGCTCTTTTTTATAGCCCGCTTCATTTTAATTATAGTGTAGCTCGTTTTCGTCCCGGCCCTTACAAAGCCCTTCTAAAAACAGACCGAATAAGGGCTCAAAACGGGGGCCCGTCCTACTGAACACCCCTATACACCAATTGAATATTTATTGGAAGATGTTACCTGGATTTGTATAGCCTATATTCATCATTGATACATCTTGTAGGGAACTATTTTGGATAAACATGCCCTAAATTTTCAGCATCATCACACTACAGAGAAAAAGGTTCTTGAGAAAGCTGAAATTGATCGAAGTTTAACAAAGTTAAAAGTTGGAAATGTTGCGTTTGAGGCAACAGAGAAGGACCTTAGACAACTCTTCAGCCCATTTGGTCAGGTAAGCACCATATCTTTTGTACAATATTTGGTATATATTATTGAGTACGAGCTGCGTCCCTAGTCGAGGGAGATCCAAAACCGTGGATTGATTTTGCTTTGAACTTTCTTCGATGTTTTGATTAATAATGAGTTATATACGTGTACTTTGTTGTAACGCACTCGTACGATTAATCAAATTTGGTCAAGTTTTCAATTAATTTACAAAATTAAATGTAACGGAAACGGAAATGATAGATGGGGTAAAATAAGGGTTATAGTTATATATTGTTTGGTATAACAATATTTAAGATTTTAAGGGGAACACTTGATCATGGAAACGCCACCAACAATAATAGCGGAATTGGTTATTTGACATAGATGGGTGGTGACAAAATAATATCCATTACCCTCAAGGACAGGATTTTAACCTAATATTATACTAAACACAAAATGTGGAGTAATAGAAAAAATTAGCATGTCCAACTACTAGGCATGCTTATTCTTTCTTAAATGCCAATGACAATCATGTATTATGTTTTCATATTTATTTAAATCAGGGTTGGTTTTGAACACTTCTATATTTCACCTCTGACTATGAATTACGAATGCCCCCGACTATCCATGTTAATCATTACTCCGAATTCCGATCCCAAAGGCTAACACAATAGGACCAGAATCCTATGATGTTATCCCCATGCTAATGTATACAAAGCGTATTGTCACGTGCTGACTACTTTCCTCGAGCCTTGAGCACGCTAGCCCACTAACTTCCCTCCCCTGAATGGTAGTCAAGGCTTATCCTTGTAATGCTTTTTAAGTAAGAGTGTGCAACGAAAGCTTAGGAGTACAAGAGAATGTTAAGCTTAGAATGCTTTGATTGCTTGAAAAAGAGTGAGTACAAATGTGTAATCTGAGATGCCTCAAATGAGGACCTAATGCCTATTTATAGACAAGCCCTTCACTTTGGTCCTTGGGCCAATCTAGAATGCTCTTATATAAAATTCTCTACACTACTCTCCTAGTTACAAGTCTAGAAAGATCCATATGATTCTGGACATGCCCAAAACACTAGCACAATCAGGGTGGTAATACATTAGAACAATCTGGAAATTTCTAGACTATTCTAGAGTCTTCTAGCTTTATCCTTGAAATCTAATCATCACCATGATATTTATTGGGCACAAAATTTGTGGGATGTCCCAATTGTGATAGTATGCTTGCTTTAAGCACAATCAGGGTGATTATGCTTATATTCAACATGTTCGATCGCACAGAGCTCGAAAATTTGGTAGCTTTAATTTTAAATTACGTTATGTTTAAAGATAAAAAGTTGTTAATATATTTTTATAATTTTTGAAATTGTACGAGGCCTTAAAAAAATTCCTCAATTTTTGCCTTGCAAAGGCATATGAATTTATGATTGAGGTTCGGATTGGGAGGGTATGTTTCACTCACCTTTGTATAATGTACAGGTAAAAAGTTTGAGGCTTCCAAAGAGACCTGGGGGACACAGGGGGTTTGCATTTGTCGAGTACGTCACCAAACAAGAAGCGGAGAAGGCTCTTAAAGCTCTTTCAAGCACCCATTTGTATGGGCGACACTTGGTAATTCGATAAACCTTCATCTTCATTCATATAAATAAATGGTTTTTCATGTGCAATTTGTTGTGTTAAGTAATGAAATACAATTAATAAGCTTTGAGAAAACAAAATTAAGTGTGCCATATTGCCCTCTAGGCTCTAAATAGGGTCATTAAGTCATTTTGTACCTTGGCATTAATGTCTATTTTTATCTACTTTAAGGTTTTGGAAAGAGCGAAACTAGAGGAAACTCTGGAAGAACTTAGAGCAAGGACAGCTGCTCAATTCGTTGATGGCGGGCAAAAGATTCATAGTCAAAAGGAAGTTAAAAAGAGGAGGAGCTTTACATCTCGTTCTAATTAAGATCATTCATTGAGTTTTGAACATAAAAACTTTTGTTGTTTGGTTAATAAAAATAGAGCTCTGGTCTAAAAATAAAGCATATTGAAATTTTTGAACTTTTTCATTAAGGTAACTTAAACTATTCTTCTCTACTAGGTAATTTAAACCATAAACAATGCCTCAAATGTCACTTGTTATTTTCCACCCTTCTTTACTCGGTAACTTAAACTTTTTTTTTCAATTTTTGTCAACCTTATATTCCAACCTAGTAATGCATCTTTGTATAAAAGAGTAACTAGCAACATATTAAAACATGAATTTCATCTAATCTTACAATCTAGTTGTAGTTTTTAGTTATAGATAGTCTAGTACAATAATTACAAGAATCTTCAAATTTCTCATATCTATTTGGTGATGAAGTGCGAAAGACAACTATATTTTGTACTTTTTTTAATTGCACCATCAATTATTTCCAAACCATCTTGAACCACAAAATTCAAAAGGAAAAACTACCTTGAATAATACAAACTTTCGTTAATTTTCCTTTAATAATACCAACTATTGATTAACCATGAATAATACCAACTTAGGGGTTTTTAATTCCTAGAATAATACCAACTTTAGTTTATCAACTAATTTACCAAATTATTTTGTCTTATAATCCTATAATCCTATAGTTTGATTTTTAATATGTTAGTATAATCTAGGGAAACACCCCTCAAAGTTTGTATTATTCATAGTTAATCAAAAATTGGTATTATTGTAGAGAAATAATCAAAAGCTTGAATTATTTCTGGTAATTTTTCTAATTCATAATATGTGCACAAAATCTCATATGTAAAAAGAGCTATATAAGATAAGCTTAAAAGGTTGAAGTTTCTCGAGCAAAACATCTACAATCAGGGTCGTCTCGTTTATTTTTGGGCCCCAGAGCAAAAGATAAAAATGGGCCCCTAAAAACAATACATCTTTTGTTTTTTATTGTGAATATTTAATCTACTTTACAAAAAAACACTAAAAACTCATATTATTTAGAAAAAAAAAATGCAAGTTATATACAAATTTGATTCAAATTAATATTACTTATATACACAAAATAAGTTTTTTGGGCCCTAAAAAACATGGGGCCCTGGGCGGTTGCCCGCTTTACCCTTGCCAATCGACGGCCCTTTCTACAATATCAATTGCAATTATCAAGAGTAATGGTTGGAATTTTTTCATACAAATTACAATTTTTCAAGCATTCAACCAAGGTTTTGCTTATTGTATACTTGTTGTTTGAGCATGGCAAATAAAAAAATCTAAGGGGTTGCTTGAGTTGAGAACAAATATTTAAGGGGTATATAAAAGTCAAACTAGGAAAAAAATTAGTTAGATAAATGATAAAAGAAATTTGATTGTTAGAGAGGTAGAAAAATTAACTAGAAGTAATGAAAAGTGAAGACTATATCAATTAGTTCTCTTATTTTGGGTAAAAGTGAAACAAGTTGAAAAGAATCTTGGTAATGCAAGCAATCTAATCTTTTACATAAGCTTGTTTAATATATGGGTTTGGTTCATCATCCAAATTCGTGTTGGAGCATTCATCCACACATGTGGGGTGAATATGGATAATATTATTTCACGATCTTGATTCAAAGGTTGTGGCTTTGTTATTGTCCTTTAGTGAGCTGTTGTGTTGTGATCTTAAGGCAAAGACTTGATTATTCTAAAGCCAATAAACTATAAGGACTTGGAATTGTGGACAATTCTTTTCTAAGAAAGAGAGATTGAACCATGTATGGTTCGGGACGTGATCCAAGGTGTTGTGAACTAACATTGCAGCTGCTGATCAAGAGAACAAAGACGCAATAGTAATATAAATAAAGTTGTAATTGATAGTCGTTTATTTTTTTGTTTGTAAAATAAACTCCAAATGTTTAAGTAGTTATTAGTCACATGTGATAGTCATGTGATTAGTTTCTTATGTTTGCCTATATAAGAATGCAACTATTCGTTGTAAAATTTAGCTTTTGATGATAATAAACACATACTTTTAAGAAATAAGAATTCAAGAGAAAGAGTTTCTCTCTCAAAGGGAAAGTGCAAGAGCATTTCTCATTCTATCTTCTTGTCTTTGTGAGTGAACCAAAGAAAGATTATAGCAAGATCTCATGAAGATTAAGGTGAGTGAAGCCTTAATTGAGAGTGTGGGGATAAGGGCTTCTTAGTGAGTAAAATCAAGTAAGTTTTTATCCAAGATCAACATTGTTTGATCATATTCTTTTTTCAATTTTCATTTGTTTGAAGGGTCCAATCTTTATTCCGCAAACAACTCTAATTTGGCCACATCATTCGGGTCCTAGTTGGTGAAAGAAGTTACCCCAAGAGAGGGAAGGGGAATTTTTTACCTATAACCTATTTTTTTATTCATCATTTTAAATTTGCCCTCATCTATAAATAATACTAAAACAGAAATCATTTAAGGACAAGTGGCAATTTTTGGTGAATTTAGTTCCCACGTAATATCTAGAGTATTGAACACGCTAGGAGCCTTGACTTTTGACCAACGAAAGATTACATTTAATGATTACTAATAAAATCTCTACAATCATGAAATTAATTAGCATATATTTATTTACAAATTTTGTTGTATTCTGTTATGGTTGTTGAATGGGAAAAAGATGGAGAAGATAAGAATTTTAGGAGAGGAGAAGTTTATTTCATTTTATTTCCTTAACTCTAACACAACACTGTATCCCTTTTATACTACTAAGACTCACTAATTACAATCTTAATACCAAATATAGCTATAACATATTCTTTATATCTTCATCTTTGACAAAAAAAAAAACTACTATAGTTTTCTCACAAAAATTATCCATTATCTTTATATTTTAGATCTAAATATTGGGTTTTTTTTTTTGTTCTTAATTATCTATCTCTCTAACTTTTTTGGGTTTAGTTGATTTAAACACAAGAGAGAAAAATTTCGGTAAATGTGCCATGAAAGGCCTTTTTATCTTTTTCTTTTTATCTTTTTATCTTTTGAAATTGGAATTAGAATTTAGAATTAGTTAAGTATTAGATAGTATCCATGCGATGCACGGTTTTATTAAATTTTTCAACACAAATTACATTATAAATTATTACAACTATTGATAACACATTTCAAAATCAAATTTAACACAAAAATATGTAAAATTATTTATAAAAGTTTAAACGAAAAAAAAAAGTTTTGTCATGAAAAATATAATTGACTTAGCTTATATAAAAATAGTCACAACCTGAATCATATTAGAATTTAGATATATTATATTATAACCATCTCAAAATATCCAATATCGTAAATAATACTCATTTAATAAATAAAATAATTTTTTTTATAAATAGTTGAAAAAAAGAAATAATATATGATTTTCTATTACATTAACTATCGTGAATAATAAAGTCAAAGATAAAAAAAAATAGTCATAAAAATAATGACACCATCATTGAGTGTTGGAGGGTAAATTTTTGTTAAGGTTGTGACACATAAGAAATTTTAATTAATGATTAGTTTTGTTTTAGTAATAGTAATATAAGATTATAGATAGATAGATTGTATTGTGAATTCCACTATGATTTGATTTGAGTTTAATTTTAGTTAACTTTAAATTATGATAAAATATTAGTTTTATTTGTTTATTATTTGTTTATAAATTAGATTTTAATTTGCTTTAAATTACGATAATTTCAATTTTATTTGGTTTAAACTACTATGATACTTTCAATTTAGAATTAAAATTTGTATTTGTGTATGATTTCATCGATTATTTTTCATGAATAACATTAAAAATCATCATTTTAATTAACTTATAAAGTATATCAAATTTATGTTGAGTTTTTTTATTTATGTTGTAGTCTTTTAAATTATATATACTTTACTTGTTAATGGAAAACAAAAGGCTTTAATTCACAATTAATTCTAAAAAAATATTTCCTCCTATTCTGCATAAGCATCCCATTTGCTTTTTTACTTTATCTAATGCACTTATTCAATCATTAATATCTCTAATTGTGTATAAAAAATTATGAAAATTATCCAAAAAGTAGATGGATGAATAGGATGGAGTAATATACTTCCTCCGTTTCCATATTAGTTGCACCATTTGTTTTTTTACACTCCCCAATGTACAAATTGAATCATTAATATCTCTAATTATACATGTCGAAAAATTATAAAAACTCAAAATTAATAAACTTTGAATCGAGACGATTCAAACAAGATCTCATATGACTATGTTTTAACTTTTAGATTACCGACAATATAAAAGTCAATTTGCTTAATGAATAGTACCGAAGTCAACAATGTAGCAAGTAAAAAAGAACGGAGGAAGTATATACTTCCTCCGTTCCATAATACTTGCTACATTTAACTATTTTTGCAATTCAATGTATTACTATATTCATTTATATGTCGAATTATACATATTTAAAAATTATAAAAAGTTTATATTATGGACGGAAAAAGTATATATTATGAGGCTTAGAATTGAATCCCGCGGGAAACAATTTTGAGTTTTTGTGTTTTTCCAAATAAACCCTAACTCATCATTCATGGTCACTCTCTAGTCTCTAACCAGTAACTGTGAAACCTCCTCCAGTCCTCCTCCCTTCCTTAGACAGTCGCCACTTCTCCTGCCGGCGGCCGGCGGCCGGAGGCCTCCACAAATCCACCGTGAGATTCAGCCGCTGGGTAACTGTTCTTCGCTGCTTCTCGCTTTTAATTGTTTTTTTTTCTGGATTTCAATTTGTTTTTTGATAAATTATTTAAATTTAGTAAATACTGCAACAAAACCTACTAGAGAATTACCAATAACTACTTAAAATTACTCCTTAAATAAATAAAAACAGCGAAACCATTTATCCAACTTTCAATTCACTCTAATTTCACTTTACATCTTCACACATTTTGCTTTCGCGCTCCCAAAGTTTGTACTTTATCTATTTCCTCCTTCATCATCTCGGTATTTATTGGTGTTTGCATTGATAACTAAGGTTCGTTTTTATTAGTTTAACTTGTGCTTCGCTTAATTTATTTTGTTGTTGATTCATATGCAATATTGGACATAGTTTGTTGTATTCTATGGTATCTGTGATGGAAAACGACTTTGATTTGGTAAGACACGTTATTTCGACTTCTGAAGTTTCTAAAAATTCGAATAATGGGCATACTGCTAAAGATGAGAGGATGTTGGGAAAATTGAATTTGATGAAAATAGTGTTTTGTGGGGGATGAAAATGGAGATAATTAAGCTAGGGTTTTGGGTGGGGGTTCTGATTACATTCCTGAAATTGGGATATTTCGGGAATATTAAGGATGCAGAGGAAATTAGAGTTTTGTTGGAGAATGATGAGGGAAAAAATGAGGTGAAGGTTAAAGAAGATGAGGCCGTTAGGAACAATATGGGGGTTTGGTGGTCAAAGGGATGGAGCGACTAGTTGACTGAATAAAGTAATGTACAAGATATTAATTTGGGGGGATTAAGGTTTAATCGAAAGAATGAATAAGCAAAGGTTGTTATAAAAGAATTTAAAGCATAGTTGATTGAAGCCTGTGCGTATGATGCAACCACCATTAGTGGAAATAATTATTCTCTTGAACAATGAACTGTTAATTGCAGGTTTTTTTTTTTTTTTTCGATTTTAATAGCACATCGTGTTGTTGTCTATCAGAAGGATATGTCACATGAGTTTTCTTTCATTGAATTAACTTAAGAAAGGTGCTTCTCCAGAACTAGATGTAGTTCTTTTTTTTTAATCTTAATTCATCCATATTGGAAACTCTAATATGACTTGCATTTTGTTATTATCTTGTATGGTCATACAATTAAGTGATTGTGGCCATTAATGAGAAGTCATTATTACAATAGATGTATATTCTCTTGGTCTCTTGGAGAGTGCATCTGAGTTTTATTGTCACTATCTGCTTGTTAGAAGTCATTATTAGATGTCTCCTTGCTGTTTTCTCCTTATTCCTTAGTATGCTCATGAATCATGATAGTAAACACTAATTAGTAATCGAAAACTAACTTTCGTCACCAAACCTAACCATTTAAATTGTTGAAAATTTTTTTTTTCTGGATCCACAACCGATTATAGTTGTATATCATTTTTATGAATGGACCTGAATTTGATCGTTAATACCTATCAAATAGAGATGGGACTCTCAAAGGTAGAAGATACAGATGCAAATTCTTGCCCATCTTCTTCATTTCAGGATAATCAAGAACGCGATCTTCAGGTTACTTACACACTTTTATTATGTTGTCTAAAATCAAAGTTGATTGAATTGATGCAAAATACTAAATTGGGGTTAATATTTTCATATGAGTAGCCGTTCTTTGTTCTTCACAAATGCAACTCTTCCACTTCCTCATCATCTCGGCCTAAATCCAAGAGGAAATTGAATGTAGAAGATGTGCATGAATATGACGAGCTTTATCTCAGTAATTTAAGAATCACTGCATTCCATTCAGTGTGGTCCAACATTGAGACCGCCATTGAGGTACTGTGTAAACCTCCAATTTATATATTTGAAGTTATTTTTATTTCCAATTTTTGCTTATTTGAGGGGGAAAACTATTGCTCAATGTAATATATACACATTATTTTCTCTCTAAAACGACAAAAGTGTTAAAAATGTAGAATTTAAATGTTCACAGTTTTTTAACAAAAAAATAATTTCAAGTTTTAAAACAACTACAACTTCATTTTATTAAAAAGTGCACATTATTTAATGTGCCATTCAAAACAATCATAGCATCAAAGTGATCATTTCAAACTAAATATGATCCATACCGAATGAAAAGCTAATATTATTTTTTCTATTGTAGGGTGTCCTTAGGGAAATCAACATATGCATATTCAATGACGTGAACTCTTGGGTTCACACTTCATTCAAAACGATCAGATTGTATGGGGAACCGGACTTTGGCGAAGCTACTAAGCCATATCCAATTTCTCTAGATGCTTTGTCAAAACAAATTTTCACTGGGCTTATATTTACTAGTAATATTCTTTTTACTAGTCTTTATTTGTGCATACATGTGAACTTTTCATTGGCCATATAAAGCCTAACCTTCTCACTTGTTTTCGTTTGAGTTAATGCTACTCTATGGCACCTCACTAATACTTCTTCCATTCCATGCTAAAATGACACTTAAGAAAATGGGTCAAAGTTTGAAGGAGAAATAAGTAAATGGGTGAGTCATAACTCATGAGTGTGAAACTAAACTTGAAAGAAAAATCACAGAGAGAAAACATAGTAAAAGTATTATGTGTACTTAAATATGAAACGTCCAATTTGGTTCATGTTTAGTTTACAACTGGATGAAGGGAATATGCTTTCCCCTGGAAACCATAGATGACAAGGCATCTCAATCTGACTTAGTGGATTTGAATGAAATTTACATATGTAGTGTGAGACTATCAAATAGCTGATACTATTATCATTATTTTCCCTCAAATATTTTATGTTACAAACAAGAAACCATGTATGTTATATGCAGAAAATATGGAGTTTGTTGACGATCAATTTACTTTTAAAGAACTTGGAAATCATTTGAAGTCTCATGGCTGCCACGTAGCCAAAATGTCATCATTGGATTTTTCAGCTAAGAATGGGATTGGTGGTTGTTTGACTCGCTTATTGAGAAACTTTCTGAAGGTTACATTAGATGTAAGTTCTCATGTAATATACATATGGGAAAATAGGCATTTGCCACAATCTTCTGTCTTTAAGAGTCCTACTTTGTGGATTTTGAACAGGATGCTGATATGTCTATTCTTGCTTCATGGTACTGTGGACAAAGGGGGGTTATGCCTATGGTCATAATCATAGAAGATATGGAGAGATGCTGTACTTCTGTTTTGTCTGATTTCATTCTGATTTTGAGGTATTTACTGTGCAGCTCATAACCGTTATTTAAGGAGAAGAGGATAAGTATCTTCACTTTTTAAGAGTTATATGAAATGTCATTTTCTTAAATTGAATTAAGTGAGCACTACATCGAATTTCTGAAATTTACATTATAATTAGATTTCTAGGGACACTTCTAAATGATGATATAGGATGGCTACAATTGCTTGCTTTTGCGTTGCTGCTGTTGGCCAGTGGCTAAAATATCAGTTAGGTGCTGATTTTAATTCTAGGTACCTGTGGAAGAAATGTGGTGGTCAATATGAAAATTGTTTACTTGTTGGTCTTATATTAGTTTTTAATTCGTAGATTTTTGTTATGTGACTGAAGAATGCATTTCAGAATTCAATTACTCTTGTATACAAAGAACACAATAACCTCATTGGCACTGTGAGTCCTTAATTTTTCTTTACTCTTTGCCAGCAAATGGGTTGTTAAGATTCCAGTCATCCTAGTAATGGGAATCACAACAACGCTTGATGCCCCAACAAATATACTATCTTCAAATGCATTGTTATGTCTCCGTACTAGTAACTTTGTCTTGGGATCTCCAGCTGAAAGAATGGAAGCAATTGTTAAAGCTGTCCTACTAAGGTCTTGTTCTTGGTTCAATGTTGGCCACAAGGTGGCAGTTTTCATGAGAGACTATTTTCTGAAACATGATGGAACCTTGACGTCTTTTATAAGAGCTTTAAAGGTAACATGAACATGTGATTGGAATGTAGCTTTTTAGGTGGAAGCTTTGAAGGTTCTGTTCCGAATCTGATTGATGCTTGTTCCTTTTCCAGATTGCTTGTATGCTGCATTTTTCTTCAGAGCCTCTGAGCTTTCTACTGAAAGACTTAGATATTGAAGATGATTTTCAGGTTGGCTTCTTACTCAGCAACACCTCCAAATCGGGAAAAAGAAGGCATCTTCTCTCGTGAATTCAGTGTAGAGTATTTTAATTATTGCGTGATCTAATTCTGTTCATAATTCTGTAAATTATACTCCTAACTATTGCCCGTTCATTAATTTACTACTCGTAATGTATAATATAGCTAGATATGGGTTATCATCTTGTCTCCCTTGTGGCTATATAATATACGAGTAGAAACGACAAGGTGCATATATTTTTAAAATTTAATCTGCCTATTGAATGAGAAAGCGTTGGTCGAAATTTCTCTTGCCGTCAAAGAAATTATTCAGCATGTCAGCACTATAATCCAACATATATATTAGTTTTTCTCTTTATCTCTTTTATTTGGTTAGTTTATTGTATTGAATGATGTTCTCTGATTTTAAAGCTTGGTTATTATGGTCATTAGTTTGCTGTAGTATATGTTATTTGTTCTAGTTTTTATGCCTAATGGTACATCCTAAGATGAATTGTTCCTTTCAATTTATTTTGCTAATATGTTTGATCAAGTTTAATACTCAATTTAGCAATATGTGACCTAGAAAGTTAGATCTAACGCATCAGGATGGAACTGGATAATATTTAATATTCATTGTCGTCTCACTTATTGGACAACGAAAAAAATTGCTTGTATAATATGCTATTACTTTTTTGTTGATTGATGCATGGACAATCTCGAAATCCAAAATTGTTAACCAAAACATCTGGTGATTGTTTTCCATATACCCTTATATGCTTATGGTCCTTAAATTTTAGACAAGATCGATCTTCAACAAGTGCTTAATGATGAAGTTGCCTCCCACTTATTGCTATTGTAAAAACTTTGATGTCCCTAAAACCTACACTTTTAATTGGTTTTCTTTTATGTAGGAAATGTGGAAGGTGAAACATGAGTTTATGCAGGGCTTGGTGTTGAAACATTCTTCTCAAGTTGTTTCTTGCAAAAGGTTTGCATCAATGCCATTTTTTTAGTTATTCAATGTTGCTTTTTTCATTTCTCTTGGTTTTGACTCTCTTTATTGTTTGCTTAAAGTGACAATGTATGTGAAAAATTGGTCCATGCTATTAGAGAGCTAAAGATCATGTATCGACGCTGGGCCACAATAGTCATGGTGAGCAATCAAGCATTCAAGCTTCTCCTTTCCATTTCTTTCTTTACTTGATTGATTTAGTGTATTTTTCAAGGTGAAATTGCACTTTATGCGTTAGTTATGCTTTTTTCGAAGTGGAGGCTATTGCACATAAAACTTGAAGTTTCACTTAAGGATTTAAGTGCACTTCAAATTGTGATTGATTAATTTGTCATAGATTTTAATGAGATGTACTCTAGCCTCTAGTCTCTAGTCTTAGTGTTGAACAATGGTTGCCTCACACTTTGTGCATATCCCAATAATGGTCTTAAATCCTAAAGTCTTAGTATCAAACAATGATTGCCTCACACTTTGTGCATATCCCAGTAAAGGTCTTAAATCCTACTCCTTTTCTCCTAAAGCCCCATTTTACCTTTTAGTCTGCCCCATTAAATTTGTCCCATTTATATTTTTGGTTGATGACCCATACTTTTTTCTTAATTCTCATCCATATATTAACTAAGCTTTTCATCCCATCCACACATTGTTTCTCACTTTCCCATAAAATATTCTTTTTAACCACTTTAACTCACTTCTCTTAATTTCCACCCCATTTTAATTTGTAGCTATTTCTTTGGCATAGAGGGAGTAATTATCAGTTTTATCTCTGCATTCATTACACTGTTTAATTTTATGGGTTCTCCTAATTCATAATCTTTGGATGAAGTTCACGGGGTAAATATCATTGAAAGAATTAATTTTTGGATTTTATCAATCATGCTTTATGTGATTGCATTTTAGTACTATTGATTTGTTTGGGGATTCTGAATATTGATAAATTAATAGCTAAAATCTAACTGCAGTGCCTACATGAAGTTGGAAAGACCTTAAAAGTACAACTATTAGATCTGTACAGTGAAGCTCTTGATCCTAATAACTGCAGTGCCAAAACAATTTCCTATAGCCAAGGAAAGTCTTCTTCAAAGGATGGATGTTTTTCTGGTCAATATGGTGACACGTCCAGAAGAGCTTCCATATACAAAGTTGTGCATAAGATAAGGTATGTAGCAATATTTTTTTAATTGTTCCTATTCTGCAAGTTCTAATGAATTTTCTGCTTGTGCAACTTGATATTTGGTTCTTAAGAAATGAACATTGTGATCATTGAATGCAATTGGTTGGTGTGTATAAGCCTGTGTGGGCCTTCTCTTTTTGGTCGTTATTGTTTCTCTTCTTTAAGCTAAGCAAGACTGCTTTATTGAGCAGCGAAGAGTAAAAAATAATCATATTGTGGCTTTGGGTCTATGCTACATGTGTTACCTTTTTTTTCAAATTGCTAAACCTTTGTAGATGGCCTGGCGGCCTTGAGGCTTCGGTAGCTTTGTTCATTGCCTCGTTAGAGGCATAATTGTCATGATTGATTACATATGTTTATGTTGTGGGAATAAACTTTGTCATATCTACATCCTTTTGGGTTTATCGTTCTACATTGTAAAAGCAAAATCTATATACTATATCATATGTCTATATTTGAAAATTTTGAAGTATCTTCTAATGTATTTGTACTTTACATAGGGCTTTTTGATTTTGTTCTATTCGTGATGAATAAAACATATCAAGAGATATAAATCATGAACTCGTGATAGGAATGAAAAGTACAATGTTTCACATGCTGCCTTGCTAATGAATTCTTTTTTAAAATAATTTCTGAGGCACCAATTAAAATTGGTCTTGGGGCTCTGGTAGTATGCATACCTCCATTCTCCTCACTTAATGTGCATCTCATTATAATCTATGTTTATTGTCCCAATCTTATTTTCTTTGTAGTTTTTAGGAGATGCCATCATTTTGATCTGCAATTTTAAATGACCAACAATTGTTTCTTGTCGTCGTTGATTTAATACCACTTGGCTTTCCAAATTTCGTTCTTGCCCATGGACAGAACTATACTGAATGTTAATTGTGAATAGTTGGTTGTCTTTGTTTATCAAATATTCTTCAACTTTTTAGGTTCCAATTAAAAATAGAGGACAATATAGCAGAAATAGAGCTTTAATATGATGCTATCAAATACCAGGTGCAGAAATCGGTAATACTTATATGCTTGACTTGAGCTTGGCATACCCTCATCGAAGGTTAATTGTAGTTGGTATTCGAGTCTGTCAACCCCTGTAGTGATACAATCATACAAAGTGGGACAGAACATGAGTTAGGCGCAACAGTGAAATCTAATCTTAAATTGTTACTGGTTGTTTGTCAGTTGATCTTTGTGTATGTGCCAGATCTCATGCTTCTGTAATTGCTTGAACTATCTATTCTTTATTACTTTTAGGGTTGAAATTCTTCTTTAATCAATCAATATTATAATATTGTTTTCTCATTTTTCCTTTTAGTATTTCAATTCTAGCTTTACTCTTTAACTCAATTAGCTAGTTCATAACACAAAAATGTATTGGGGCACATAGAGTACATACACGGCCGCATCGCATTAGCTGCATTGTAAAGGTTTTCAAAAAAGAACCGGTATTTCACGCCCTGTCTCGTAAAACCACGTTTTGGGCTGTATCATGGGATATCTAATTGGTTTCGATTATATTTAGGCGTTATGATAATCACATCATTCCCGTTACCGCATCAACCGTTTCGTTATAGTAATCGTGTATGTTACCAGTTTTACACTTTGGTGGAGCAGGAACACATAACACAACTTAGAATGATTCAGGTTTAATGGGGGTGGGTACTTACTACTTACACATTATGTATAGAACGTAAATTCAATAGCAAATGAAAATGAAGGTGATTTTTGTTTATGCAGATTTCCACCTTTTTGATCTGTAAATAGAAGCTAGAAAAGCTTTGACAATTTTGGTTAGAAGTTTGGACGAACTGACAACCACTTGAGCAATTAAACTTTATGGGGTCGTGAAAGTGGAAAACTACTATGTCCAACTCCAGGTTTCTGGTTGAGACCAGTCAGACCACCCTTGTCGATTATTCCTTAGTATCTGGGAGTTCTATATTGATACACTTATTATTAATACAAGTAATTTGTGATTACTGAAATACTCCCTCCGATTCACTTGTGTTGTCCCATTTCCTTATTTGGCAAATTCATATCAATTGTCCCATTTCCTTTTTTTGTCTATCTTTTTTTTACCTAAATACCCCCACTTTTCCAATTCCCAATACCCCACTACCACCTTTACAATTAATTTAATCAAATTAAAACCCCACTTTTCCAATTACCAATACCCAACTACCACCTTTACAATTAATTTAATCAATTAAAATACCCCACCATTCCACTCTCAAAAACCGTGCCCAACCAAATGGGACAATACAAGTGAATTGGAGGGAGTAACATTTTGTGTATAAATTTTATAACTTGTGACTGTGACGAGTTAATCATGCTCCTTTTTGCAGTCACCCCAAGTTTTGATATTCTATTTAATATCACTTCTTTTAGTGTTTTGATACAAAATTAACTTGTATAATGGCATACAAAGCCATATGTCACCATACAATTGATCATCTTTTATTTTCTCGCTTTTTTCATCAAATAAAAACAATATTTTCTTCTTTGCTTAACTCATCACCCTTGCCTCATGCAAAACGCGTACCACCATCTTCTTTTTGTTCTTTTGGTAAATTCTACATCCCCTGAATGTACCTTTCATAACTTTTATGACCTTTTTTGCATCAAAAATATGAATTTTGAATTTAAATGATTTTTGATTTTTAGAAAAACAATAAACCAAAAACCCTCTGCCTACCACTACCAACCAAACACCCCACCCCACATGACCACACCATTCTCAAACCTAGCCTGTTCTTTTGATTTAGGGTGTTTTTTAGCCGGATTAGGGTAGGAGAGGGGGTATGGCTTTCCATTAGGGTTTTTTTTTGTAGAAAGAAGGATTTTGAGGTTAGTGGGGTTGGTTATTTTGGGTTGGTTTGTTTTGAGTAGGGGAAGTTGGTTTATGGGTTAGCTGCTGGGGTCAGGAATGACGACATTCTGGTGGGTTTCGGGGGTAGAAAAAGGGACAATGAGTCCCTTGTTGGTGATGAACAAAAGAAAAAATAAGGATGTTTTTCTTTCCTGTGTAACAAGTTACCTTCTAGGATTTAAAGAAGCAGGTTCATTCATAGTTAACCAAAAGTTAAGACCTTTTAGAGAAGATGTTGTATAGTTGGAACATTTATGTTAATCTTCATTCTAGATCTCACATAAAAATTAACCTCTAATGCAATCTTAATCATACACCCAACAAATCATCACACGAAAGACTTGCTAGCAATTACATGTGTCTATGCGCATAATCTTATATATAATTTAATATTGTGGTTAGATGTCTGAAAATATGTTTTTAAACAGGGATCTTCCACTAGCAGAGTTGCCTGAATTTCTGAATAGCTGGGAGAGACATGCCGATGATTTTTGCGAGGTATAATATAATTTGAGATAGTAGACTCAATGTTTTTGATTGAATCTCTCATGGGAAATTAGAATTTTGTTATGCGAATATGCTTTGTTTGACTTATATTGCAATTTACGATTTATAATTACATGACCTTGCTAAGTTGGATGTTCCTCTTATCAGGCAACTACTATTAAAAAAAAACCTTAAACCAAAATGAACTGTTTGAAAAAGATTACTCCAAACTTTATGTTTTATGATGATAACTTTTGCATTGTCATGTTTAGAACTTATACAGCTGTATCAGCTGCTTATTCGCAATCACTTTTTTTTTCTCGTGCATGCTTTTCGTCATTCTAGAATTTTTCTACAGTTGGTGGTGGTCCAAATTGTTCCCAGCTTAACAAATATATAAAACATATTAAGGTCTAAAGCTTTGGCAAACTTGCAAAAGTTATGGCCCTATCAGATTGAAAAACCATGCATCTCTTGCTGATTTCCTAATATATTTGCTTTTCAAAACTCTCTAATGTTAATGAATTACTTTAAGATGTAAGGTACTCCAGGATTTTTTTATGAAACACTTCCCAAAAGGATCTTATAAGTTAAAACAAATATTCTCTGTCATGTGCATTCTATATGGAGATAGTGTTATGTTGCACAGCTTTGATTTCTTCTTGAAAGTCTACTCAAGAATAGGAACATGGGAAATCAACGTGTTTTTCACGGTGTCTTCAACCTTTGTTTGTTAACTTATAATTTTCGGCTATTGTATTCAATTCATAGTGAAAAAACAAGAACCCATCACTATATTGCGACTCGTAAAGGTTTTTTAGCTTACATTGTCGAGACAACTTGAAACCCTCCGCATTAACGTATTTATTATAGCTCAATTTGAAATATTGAACTACTGAAAATGATATAAGAATGTTTTTAGGACACCATATCTTTACGTATAAAACAACAAATGTACTGAAGTCAAATTGTTCATTTCTTTTATTTTTTTTTTGTTGAGCAATTCTATACTTATCTCAGGGTTCTCTAGTTTGGCTTAAACAACTTTTGGGCATTTAGTGAATGCAATTGATGCTTGTTTTGATTACCCAATCGGAAAACTAGATTTTATCATTGCACAGCCTGAACAATACATTATGAAGTTGCATGATTTCCATCTTTTATTTTTCTGATTTTGGCTTGTTAAATGACCTTCCCTTTGGATGGTCCAATATCAGACACACGACAGTGCAATGAGCAAATAAAGTATCAATCTTATTATAATTATGTATACCATCAATTTTCCATTTCCGTTAATCTAGCTAATTGAAAATTACAAGCATAAGAGGAAAAACCTTAATTAGGTCCAATTCATTCAGTCGATTGTTAAAGATAGTTGATTGTGTGCATAGCACAAATTATGTCTGTGAATAACCTAGCTTACCCACTTTTTGTCATCTTTCTTTAAGGTTTAGAATTGAGATTTTTGTTCAGATAGAGCCTCTCAATGGCATTGGGCTAGTGAAATATTTTGATTACGAATTTTGCGAACCTTCCCTTTAGGTTGATGCTTCTATACGATTGTCTTGTGTATACATTTTCTTTGATGGAAGCTTCATATATGATCTTTTATTTTAGAAAGATAATTGATCTTTATAGTCGAAGCTGATTTTTTCATCTCCATAAATTTTCTGTCTCCTCATAGATTTATGATAAAATCAAGGAGCTAAAAACTATGATGAATTCTGTGGATTGCAAGAGTGCAGGAAGTGATACACTCAATGTCTCAGTGTAATTTTCTTTCCTTGGTCCTTACTTTTCTGTAATAAGCTTGTTTGTTCTTCCCTTTTCACTCAACTTAAATAACACCTTAGCGCCTTAATATGTCAATGGGTCAAAAGTTGTTCGGAGTTGGGTCAACTTAACCTCCCCCACTAGTAATCTGTTAGTCGTCCGACTCATCCATCACTTGCTAAACCCAACCAAAAACCGGTGCACCCATGAACCAGGGGCAAATTGTGTGGTTCGAGTGACTAGTGGGTCAAAGACAACACTACAATGATGCTAAATCTTGCAAATAAAATCACATAATACATATATATTTTTTGTTACTCGTGACTAGAGGTGTTCAATGGGTCGGATAAGGGCCGGGCCGGGCTTAAGTAAATAAGGATCGGGCCGGATAAGGTCCCTTTAAAATGGATATGGGCTTTATATGGGTCGGGCTTTGAAAGCCCTATCTGGCCCAATCCGGCCCGTTTTTACTTCTAAATTATTTTAATCCCTATTTATCCATTTATAATAATTAGATTAAAAAATTATTAATAATTTCATTGACTTTGTCATGTATAATATTTAATTTATACATTAATTATACTATTTACTAAGGCCCAATTTCGGCCTTTATTGAGCCCTTTTATAGTCCGCTTCATTTTAATTATAGTATAGGCATAGCCCGTTTTCGGCCCAATCCTTAGAAAGCCCTTCTAAAAACGGGCCAGATAAGGGCTCAAAATAGAGGCCCGACCCATTGAACACCCTTAGTCATGACTCCTACGCACTAAGAAAACAGGTAGCAACCATTCAAAAGTTTAAACATAAGCATAAGCTTTAATTGCATAAGCTTTTTAACGTTTTTAGGATTTTAGGTATCTACATCACTAGATTAAATAGTATAGTTTTGTAAACCTTGATGGATAGTGGATGGGTTGGGTGATATGTTAGGGCAACCTCAACTAATATTCGAATTGACCCATGACTCGTTGCAACTTGCATCCACCAACTGCTAAGACCTCATTTACTAAGTGAGTTTTTGTATTCATTTTTTGGGTTACTTGGGTCAGATTTCTAGCATTTTAGGTTGACATTGTCGTTCTTATGACCTAGTACATATTTGAGCTTTAGGTTTCTGATAATTTTTTTGATGTAGGTAGCATGAGTGTGGGATTAGGCTCAGTGCCCAACGTGTTCAAGCAGTTTCTAGTGGGATTATTAAAACACTGAGGTTAATTATGTATAATGCATTATTATCGATGCCATAAACCTTTATTTTACCACTATTGTCTGTCCAATTTCATAATAAATCGATCTTAACCATCCTTTCGTTGTTGAACATGTTCAAGCAGTTGGTGGTCAAATAAAACTCTAGAGGTTATTTATGTATAATGCATTACTATCGATGCCCTAAACCTTATTTTAGTACTGTTGTCTGTCCAATTTTATAGGAAGTCAATCTTAACTATCCATCCTTACTTTTTCATCTGCTATGAGCCATTATTTATCTTTTCAAATGTTTTTCAGGAGGTTTTCTTCCCGAGGTACAAGCGCATGTAAAGGTTCAAAGGATGTGAATGGGAAAGCAATTGCATTGATTGAATGGATGCTTCGGTAATGATTGTTATCTTTTTGCAAGACTATCCATATTTTTCCCAAAGTTTTGTTAAAATTTTTCTACCTTTTCTCTAGCTCCGTTAGGAAATACTTGATATATCATTCTTAGAAATAGATTTTTAAAGATTTTCATGATTCGAGATAGCTCATCACAACAATGCTAATAAATGTCAAAACCTCATTCCCAATAATAATGGATCAACTACATGAACTAAAACAAATCAACGTGAGAGATCGTTGTTGTGAAGGAATATATTTTATTTGACTCGGCTTCTTATCAATTTGCCACTAAGACAATCAATTCTATCCATATTTATTCTCCCCCTTCATTAAATCCTTTAACACAAGAAATGTTCTTGGAGTCGCAAATATCAAAGACAAATTGAAAGAAAATTGTTTTCCTTGATTAATCATCATCATCATCATCATTCAATGTAAAGGTATGATTGTAATTTGTAATGCATTGATGCTAACATTTTGTGGTTGGGTATTCATCATCATCATTCAATATATCCCGCTAATATAAGCTATGATTAGAATCTGTGTGTTAATTCCTAAATTTGTGCTACACTAAAAGAGATTGATCTATTTTTTCTATTACTAGTTGCTATTTATGGGCTTTGAGTTTGAATTCAATTCACGTTTTTGTAGCTCCACCTTTACAGCTGAAGCTCCTTTTTCTACTTCATACATTTACAAATCAAATGTTATTTTTCGAGGACCATGCATGTTAGACCACTTAAGATTTAAGTTACTGGATTCAATATGATGCTTGATGATGCCTTTCCTAAAAAAACGATACTTAATGCTATTGAGAATCTCTGCAAAAGAATTATATTGAAAATTTTCCTCAAGTTTATGGTTTACTCTTTTCTTTTCTTTTTTCCTTTTGTTTTTTTGTTCTTTCCATGAGATAAGTGGCAAATCTTGAATCCAAACTAATGGGTAGCACCCTGTATTGAAGTAAATAAATAGATAAATTGTAAAATAAAATTGTTATGTGCTAAGAAGTCGAGGATTGAGGTTTGGAAGGACGAAGAAATAGTGTGTGAGAAACAGACACTAAAGGGAAAGAAAAACACTACATCTGAAAATGCAAAGAGTGTGCGTGAAGACTGAAGTTCCCTCTCAAAAAAAATCATGGGTGACACCTGCTACCCAAGGTTATATACTAGATTTGCCTCATGTATTAGCCGACCCTATCAGAGCCGTCTTGAATAAATTGGGGGCCCTGTGCAAAATTAATATTTTGTGCCTTAATTATGATAATTATATTTATTTTATTAATAAATTTAATATATTTCTTTTTTTGATTAACTTTTTCATATACTGGAGAAAGAGGGGCCCTGTGCGGTCGATCACCTCGCACACCCTCAAAGACCCCTCTGGACCCTATATTGTTGGGATTAAAGCTTGGAATTGTTGTTTCATAAGATGCATGTAAGACCTTGACTCCATTTGAACAATAACAAGATTCAAGTGTTCCTTTCTCCAAGACATTTGCGAAGCCTTTAAAATCCTTGTTCTTTTACCTTTTGTTGATGTTCATGTTAAACTAGAGTACCTTTACACATTATACAAAATGCTCATTAGAGCATATTTGGTTGTGGACTGAGAAGGGGAATTTCATCTTTGTACTGATAATACTTTATTCTTAAGTCTTTTCAACAAACATGATTAAGCACTACAGGACCAAGTAGCAACCTGCTACATAATTGTTACTTTTATCCATCATTCAGTGCTCATCTCATTAATCCCAAATCCCAAGACACTTCATTTCATTCATATTTTGATCTTTCTAAACTAGCATATGTAAATTTTCATACAACCGTCACCCAAGAGCTATCGCCATTTGATGGTGTTCCATTACTTCTCTTGAGCAGCAATTTGATTTGTGAGGAAAGAGAATGCTTCTCAACATTCTTTGCAGCTCACAAGGCGTACGGAAGGGTGGAAAATATGACCTTTAGCAAGTCTTTCCTCCTTTTGTGCATCATGTTTTATGTTTTCAACATTGAGATTCTAGTCCCTCAAGCAAGTAAATGAGTATTTTAAGATCCATTTTTGTTCTGTAACACCTGCAGCCTGTAATCTTAACTATTTTTAAAATTAATAATCTCATTTTCAGAAGATAAATATTATTGGAAACAAGCATCGCTACTTTATCTTCAAATATTTACTCTTGCATGCAGAGGTCTGGAAGGTTTCTTTCTAAAGACTAGAATTTTAAATAAAAAACTGCAGCACGGTTTTTAGCAACTTAAGAACACAATCTTCTGTCGATAGGAAGTTACAGGTGTAACATGTATTTATCAAATGGAGTGTTGCCTTTTAGTTTCATGTAATGAAGTTTTTGTATGAACTATTCGACTGATGCAAGTGCAAGAAAGTTTTATGCCAATTAAGTGACATAGGGGTAATGGAGTGTTGTTGAATCTTGGTGTTGGAATTATGTCTGACCATGGTACCCTAGAGGATAGTCTATACCCTTACTTATCTAATGGTGGCTCAAAAGTTGGTGCAAGATTGTGTATTTTGATCTTAGTCTTTAAGTTCTCCATAACTGAAGTCTCGTGAAAGCTACTTAGGCTGTTATTAAGTTTGATTAGCTGCTTCTCACATTGAAGGTTGGTGGATGATATCTAGAAATGCATATAATCAAATTGATTGATATGACAAAAACAGTAGCTCTTGTCAATAATTTCCCGTGTTAAGTCTGTTCTGCATGGATATACCAGAACGTATTCAGATAGATAACCTTTTTATTTCAGATTCAGTTCACAGACTTTCTGTATGATAAGCTGTTATGTATTGATTTTTAGGTTTCAAGTTTCTCCTCTTGCTTGTGTTTTGTTTGCTTGTTAATATCATCAGGATAATCTTTATGCCAATGTTTAAGTTGATAGGTTTTCGATACTGCATGTACTCGGGTCTTTAATTTTTTTTTATTTTATTTCTGCAGGGATCAGATGAAGCCCATTGAAGGTATGCCCTTTCATGAAATCCTGTGCTTCAATAAAGTCGACAAGCTTCAAACAGTAAGTGTTTTCTGATTTATTAAATGTTTGAATCTGTAACAGATTATCTGAAAACGACTGGTTTTTTTTCTAGTTAATGAAGTCTTGTCATTCCAATAATCCCGTGAATGCTTATCACATTTTAGGTGTACATTTGTGTTTGTAGGTGGCCATTAAGTTTCTAGCTCTGATAAATGAAGGGAGATGACTTTAAGTCGAAAAATGCTTTGAATGAAAATGAAGAAGCATTCACCATGTCTGATATCTGAGTTCTGACTCTCTGACGTGTGTGTGACATCCCGATAGTCTAATTTAGTCCAAGATCAGAGAAAATTTTCACAACATAGCCGAGTCTAGACTTGTAATTGAATCTGTCCTAAGCTCCGAAGTCTGAGTAACATAGATCTCAACATTTTCCTACAGTTCACAAGCCTTTTTCTTCTTTGACCCTCGCATCTATGCTTTTCCATTTTTAAGTTTCTACTATCAAATGCTACTCTCTTATTGGCATATATGCTTTCGGGTGTTTGTTTAGATTCAACAATCAAGAGCTTAGTTTCGAAAAGCCTTTGCAGGGAACGCCTAGGCATATGGCGCACCCAAGCATGAGAAAAACTCTCAAATTGAGGTACAGTGAAAAGACGCACTAGAGGGGGGCGAATAATTCAAAATTTCTAAAAGAAATATGAAAAATTAGATGTTGGCATGCGCTTTTAATAACTAAGATCAATTGTTTGAGGTCTAAGTTGTGTGTCTACTCTGCTCAACTATTGCCATACAATCAAGATATTCACATTGCACCCCTTCTTTGGTCATTGTCAACAAGAAGTCTATTTGGGTGGCATTTCCTCTTCGACAAGTCACCAAATGTCTTTCTTGCTTCTAGAACAAAGTGGTAGCTATAATCAACTTATACAATTAAGCAAATCCCATAATGGTTTTCCATTGTTTTTCCTTCCATATCTACATCTCTTATGCACCTTATCACCTCCTTAAAAACAACTGACAATTTTCTTCAAAGTTGCTTCTGATCTGGTGCATAAACAGTCAAAACATTCGCAACTTCTTGGCTGCAAATAAATTTCACTATCCTATCATATTTCATACACATCTCTACTACATTCTTAACCACTTGTCCATAATAGTTCCAAATTCACTTTTATTCTTGTGTCTCCCTGAGCATGGAATTTTGATTTCCATGGCGTAATAATTTCTTAGGGGATGTTGTGCGCCGCTCTCGGCCCTGGACCTTAACTAGATTTTTCACTAGGTACCACCGCAACTTGATAGCCTTTTAATTGAAATCCGGGTGTAATCTATTTAAAAGTGATGACACCATGTGAACCTTATCAAAAGTTGGTTGTTTTAGTAAAAGCATAAAAATAAAGGTTGGTTTGCAATTTTTTCTTTTAAGAAATATAGAAATCTTGCCCGCAACAGCAATAACAGAGCAAGAGCCTTTATCTCAAGATTGGGTTGGCTACATGAACCAATGTGTCAGTTCCAATGATTATCCACATGTATTCTAGCCCATCAAATGAATCAAAGTTCCAAATACGTTGAAAGTATGACCAGTGTATTGTGCATGCTAAAATTAATTTATAAAAATTTATTGTATCTAATGTGGTAGGCTCAAATAGAGAAGAACGTGAGAATATTATGTTAGCATACTGTACCAAGAATATTAATGGGAAAATATATATATAATGATGATCACGACCATCTCACATGTATTAAATTACGTGTGGGAGATACTGTCAATAACATAAAGGACAGTTGGTTTCATTTGTTTAACTATGTGTGACGAGCCTTGTTGGAACAATCAAAAGTTGGACATCAAGAGCTAGACAAGCGAAGACCGCACAAAAGGTTGAGGGAGAACAAATTTGACTTGGATGGAGGAGTAAAGAAGCATATGGTAGTATTAGGTTTGGGGACCATAAAGCGTTAGATACAGTAAAATGGAAAAGGTGAATTGTTAAGGGTGATCTCTTATGTCGATTAATTTTGTTATGTAGCCAACCCTATATCTTGGAATGAAGACTTTAGTATTGTTGTTGGTTATCCGCAACTCTAATGTGCTTTAAGGAAAATGTTATGTGGGACCAAATGTGGAAAAATGGGTAGATTCCATTAAAAAATTATGGATACCCGTGAAAATATATTTGAAAGGTGTTCTTTTAGAATTGCAATAATTATGGAAACAACATAAAAGGTGGGTTGCCTGTAATTGTTTTGAGTATTGCCTTCTTCAAAAGAAAAAAGGGATACTTAACTGATTAACATTTATAGACTTTTCTTTTTGTGATAGTACGCTGTTGTTGACAAATTGTCGCTACTTCTATCATTTGTTTTAGGCCTTACTTGGAGATTATCGAAAAAGAATTCAAGCTGATCTGCTGGATTTCCATAAATATTTGCGTTGTAGCTGCTGCAGCATGAGGGGAAGCCGATTGCTGCCATCTGCTCACGACACTTCAATATTGTAAGCACTTGCTGCTCTCCTGTTCATTGTGGCTATTGTTTGTGTCCTGTGTTTTCTCTCTTATTGCCTATCATTTCTATTATCTGTTAAAGGAAAGTAGGAAAAAGTCATGCGTTGTACTTGTACCTCCCTAGAGTTTGGAATTTTCCTTTTCAATTTCACCGTTTTTCTGATTTGTTTTGTATTTTTCCTGTCAAGGTACATTCTGGCTCAAGAGCACGGTGATATCATTAACGTTCATGATTGGTTCCACTCTTTTAAGGCAATTCTTGTAAATCCATCGACCAAAGCTAGAAGTAAAACAAAGAAATCTTCAACACCTAAGAAAAAGAAGGGTGTCGAACTATCAAATAGTACCAATGAAGCAGCAATTCAGTATCCTTTGTGGTTCCTATTATGATATAATGAACTTCTTTGAATGTTTATTCTATGGGCATGTGGCTTATGTCTCTTATTCAGTTTTCGTGGCTGCACTTCTAATTTCCCCGATAAATCAAGTATTGATTCTGGCTTAATATCCTTAACCTTATCTGCAAAAGGGCACGTTTCTGCAAGGCTGTTTCAGAACTCCAGGTTACCGGACTTCTCCGAATGCCTACAAAAAGGCGTCCTGATTTCGTGCAAAGATTGGCCTTTGGATTGTAGTAACATGTGCGAAGAAAGAAGGGTTTGCGTGTGTACCAAGCTTCCCTTTCCTTGCATCTTCAACCGGTAATGCAAAACTTTCAAGTGTTCCGTATCTCCCTTTTCTTTATGTTTTATTCATTTTACATATATTTTAATCTAACCTTCATCGTAGCCTGCAGATTATCCGTCCTTGCACAATATACTCCGTAGAAAATCAAAAAGAGGTGAAAATGAACCTCCGGTTACTTACTAGTACACGTATCAGGCTGCGAGATTTGTGCTAGTGATAGGGTTTGATAATCAATTATGTCAAGTATTCCAGAAGATGCTGCAGCATCAATATGGTTGCATGTCTTCCCTCTGTAGACGGCGGCGTACCCAGAAGTTTAAATTAAATGTACAATATTTAAATTAGTAAAGATATTTCAAATATAATTTTATTTATAATTTATTGTAAAGTTTTGGGCACTTTTAGGCGTTTTCATGTGTTTGCCTTTGCTTTAAACATAATTTGTTATTCATATTTGTTTTGTTTATTTTCGAAAGCATAATTTCACCATGAGGTTAATGGGTAAAATACTAAAAAAAAAAAATTGATTTGATTAAATAATAATTTAACCAGTTGTACGGCAAAATAAATGGAATAAGGAGAATATAATATAGGTGTAAAATGAAACGGCCTTTTGTAGCCAATGATTTTTTGTAAAATACTTATTTATTACAAGACTTACAAGTTTAGCAAATTTTGATGAATATAAGTAATACAGTAATTATAGATGAGAATGTATTTATGCAAATAAATTGATATGCTGTAATTTTAAAAATCATTCAATTTATAATTACCAGTCAAAACCTTTGATATGCATCAAATAAGTTTAACAAATAGTACTATGAATCTATGATTTCCTAATCCCTCGGAGGGTATGTTGCAAACATTTGATTACTTCTCAATTCTCACTATATATTTTCAATAAATAATTAAAAGGATTTAATGCAATCTAATGCAATCTTTTAGGTTAATTATACGAATCAAATATTTCTCACTATATACCTTTGTTTTCTTTTTACTTCTATTGTTGTTATAACAAAGATTTTGTTATTAAAAACAAATGTTAAGACGAATCTAATAAGATTACACAACTATAATTTGTTAAATGCCTACTTAGTCCCAGTTCTCTATTTAAAAACACTTTTTTCAAAGGTGCAATATTAATTTGTACTTGAGAAATAACATAAAAATTAAAGTAGGTAAAAAAATAAATGAATGAGATAGGGTAGAATAAGTTGGTGGATCAATATGTAAACATTTTCTTCACTCACGGCTTGTGCCTATTGAATTGAAGATCCATAATCCATCTGTTACTAAATTTGGTGGGTTTTGATCAAAAAAATGAGAGCATTATTTCTTAAAATGTTTCGAGAATACTCGAGACACATACCCACAAGATAGGTAATTCTGAGCATACAAGATAGGTAATTCTGAGCATACACAATCCGATCATCAATTCCGCAACAATTCAGTCCTATAAATTTATTAGTGGACTGTGTAGGCACGGTATATCCTACCTTATATAACTTGAAACCATGAATAACAAACGTATCAGGAGGGGTAATACAAATGCTACTCCATCAGCATATAAAAATCATGTCTACATTAGTATGTCATAGAGCTAATGCATTTGCTATCTAAGCCGCCTAGCTGAACTAGTAATACGAAAGGATTCTGAGGCCTTACAGGTCAGGCATGCCCATTCCAGTTTTCTTATCATATGTCTTCTCAAGCACGAAGTCCATTGGTGTATCCTTAGGGCCAGCTGCAGGAGAAATAAATGTATAAGCAAACAAGTAAAGGAAGGAGCACAAGATATAGCCACAGAATTGGACATTAAGCAATATTCAACACAATCCGGGATCTGAATACCAGAAATGTGCATTGTAGATGTTTGTTAAGTAAAAAATGAAGAAATGCTATCCTTTGGTAAGCTGATATCCATTGTTTGTAAATTGTAAGTCCTTGATCCACAATGTATAGCATGGGAACCATAGTAGGTATAAAAAAAAAATAAAAAAATAAATGTAACCAAAAATTAAGGTTTTGTTTGATTTTCCATGGTATGCTGGCTTCATTCGTGGAAAACTAAATGTCATTTACGTTGGCAATATAAACCATTAAACCCATCGATTTTCCAGCATTCGTTATTAAAATTCATCCTTATTAAGGCTTTGTTTAGTATTGGCTTAATTCAAGAAATATACGTTCAGGAAAAGGGACATGTTCAAATAAGGAAAAACAAGTTCAAAATAGGGCGAATAAATCAAATGAGGACTAATAAATTCAGGTTATGGCCAATAAGTTCAGATGTAGGCTAATAAGTTCAAGAAAGGTATATTAGGCTAAAAAGTGTTCACACAAGTTCAGCTAAGTTTAGATAAACTATAAAAGATGGAACCTATGAGTTTATTTTGGACAAACTCGTGTAATTAGATGGTTATTGGTTAGAACATGGAGTAGCTTGGTCTGCAAGGTTTTCTACTTGTCCAATTAACAGGTAGTTTTGGTATCTTGATATAATAGGAAAGAGGTACTATTGCACAGAGCAACCTAGAGGACTTGACCATGTCAATGCGATCAAAACTACTTTGCAGCAGCCGCCGCCACAAAAATCATTTTGCCATACAAAACCTCCTTCACTGTATAGCATGACCACCATTTAACTAGAAGTTGCTCTAGAATAATTTCACGTCCATCTTTTTATAGGACCTAGTAATCCTAACTTCACGAGCTAATTGAATACTCATCAACATTTCAAAGAAATATGGTTTTGATTTCAACCAACAACATTAATTATCATCAATACAAACAACCGTTGCATTATCATCATACGAAATATTACATTCAATGACCTTAGTTGATTTGCAATCCCAACCACTAGATAGATAATCTTGCTTAAGTTTTGTTTTTCCTCATTCATAGCTAGTGAATCTCCAAGGGGTGTTTGCAAGTAAACAGCAATTACCAGTCAACATTATATTTCATGTTCAATTTTCGAATGACTGTTCGACTAAATTAGGTAAAATTCTAGGAGAAAAGTCATGATCCATTACAGATTAGATAAATCAGCCCTTTTGCATCCTTTGTGTGAATTCTTAGAAAGTTGTTAGGGCTCAAGTGGATAACCATTTCTCCGCCATTCCCAAAGCTTTTAAGAATTGAACATGGACATGGTTGTCAACTTCAAGTTTTAGCGAAACTAAATTTCTTCTTTCAAGATGGAAATTTGGAGTAAAGACCTCAACTAAGTAACCTTTCTTTATATGGAAACACGAAAGACAAGACATAAAACAGCACAAAAGTTGCTCCTTCACCATGTTTCACTCGGCTACACAATAATTGTGGGGTTTACAGGTAAAATAAAGATGGAGTTCTTCTCACAACTTCACTAAATTGACTTTGCTCTCATGTGGACTCGGCTGGTAATCTGATATTGACAGAACTAGAAGGGTCCCTTCTCCCTCAAAGGATATGATATTAATGTTTGTTAAATAAATTTGAAGGAAAAGATAAAGTAATAGAAAAATATTTTAATGCCATAAAAGGTACTCAAAAAAATACAAGAGAAAAATTAGTGAAAGATGAAACAACCTATTATCTCATATTCCTCAACAAAGAAGCATAAGTAGAAAAATCTTACTATGCTATTCATGTTATAAATCTGAATATATAAATCAACCTAGCCGATCAACCCAGTAACAAATCACCCAAATACATTGCCCTATAAGGCTAAGCAAAAATTAGCTACCAATAATGAACTAATTTAACTGGTTTACAACCATTTCGAATAACTAAATTTGGTTCCCATTGTTACATCTTAGCTACTTAGTATATCATTCTTAACATAGTGCAAGTTGGCAGGCACAGCATAAAAATAAGATAATAGCTTTACTTTCTTTTCTCTCTCATGCTTATTTGCACTTACAGTATTTCTTGTTCTAAAGAGTAACAATTATTGTTTCACATAGATGGCTTGACACACGAAGGGTGTATGTAACAACCATCTCACTCTCTATTTTTGAAAGACCACTGAATTTTAAAGGCATAACAAAAAATCTCAAGTAAGGTTTGAATGTTAAATTTATGTAGGAAGGCACATATCGGATCTTGTGAGAAGCTAAATTCCCTTCAACTAGATAGAATGGGTAAAGTTAAGGCGCATTTAAGTTTTGGGGTCAAAGTTAATCGACTATAGGCATAATTCCATCACTAATTGCATTAAAAGATAAGTGTGCTGAAGTCAATGCTTAAGTCATGTGAGGTAGTACTTGTGCAACTGACTCAACCTGTCTAGCGATAGACCAAAGGATTATTAGATGTCAAAACACAACAAATTGCAGAAAGTAAATATCAGATACATACGTTCAGTAGGCCTCGGTGTGGTCCTTATCTTCAAAATTTCAGGGCGAGGGATTATCGACCCTGATGCTCCTATACCTCTTGCGATTCTGACCTTTGTACCATCCTCTAGATATCTAACTCCTACCTTGCAAGGTTTTCTACAAAAGAAAACATCACCCAGAATTGATACCGGAAACTAATATCACCTCTATTTTTTATATAGCTACACTTCTCCCTTTTATGCAAGTTTTTTGCGAGAGTTGTAGCTATTAAAATAAGAGGGTTACGGTATACACAAAAATTAAGTAATTGAAGAGCTTTGATGAGTCAAATACCCGGTAACTGGATCGACTACTTGTACATTTGAGACATGCAATGGGGCTTCAACTGTAAAAATGCCACCTTCATGGCCTTGTCCTTGTTTAATGTGTTTTTTAACCTTGCAGAATACAACCCGAAAAAACCATAAGCAGTATAACATACAAAGCAATTCAAACATAGTTCAACGAAAAAGGCAAGGTGTCACTTGATTTCAATCGTACATTGTACACCTAAGCAATAAGCAATATGATATACTAAGCCAATCAAAGAAAGCTCAACAAAAAAGTAAAGTTATTCTCAATTTCCATCACAAACAATTTACACCTAAGTCTAGTAAGTTGAATATACTACTATGAGTAATGGATTTAGATTGATCAAAGTGATGTTTACTTTAAAAAGAGAATAGCATAAATTTAATGCGCTTAAGCAATTCTATATCAAGCTTTTACTTTATTATAGTAGCTATGTCTCATCTTTTGTATACAAGGAAAGGGTGTCGGTACTTGGTTTCACTACATAGAATTTATAAACATTCCTAAATCTAGTCAAAGAATCAGTCATAAATTAAAACATGCTAAATCAGCACACACGTCAATAACTCAATACTTTATACTATTCCAGGAAATGGAAGTTACAAGTCAAATGAATTGTGTTGATTTCATACAGCTTTTAACTCCTAGAAACCAACACTGATTAAAATCAAGCCATTACAGAGTAACTATCTGTTATTAGTGTACGAAACATTCTCCTAGTAAGAGAGAAAGAGTAACATGTCTTTTACAGCCAATTATATTATGCGGAGGAAGTTATGTAATTATGTTTGTCATAAGTAAAACTGTAAAAGGTAATTACTGATTTCATAATTCTATTGTCATTAAACGCAACCTAACCAAAGAAGTTCTACATATTCTATTTCAACCTGAAAGGTTTGATAACTAGGGTGATAAAAGGTCAGAAATCACACCAACAAGTCTAATGAAGGTTACATTTGGTTACCATCCGGTATCTTTAGGTAAATCTTTTGGATACAAAATCATTGTTAAAAATGGATTCACATGACTAGTTTATGCCTAAAACTAAGAATTTGGAAAAAAAAAATCTGTGAATTAATCACATTGTCCTTTAGACTGTATCACAGGCTTGAAAGATAAAAACACTTTCATCAGAACAATGAGTCACTAAGCAGGGGGTATCTAGTGTCGGTCCAAAGGGTACAACCATTGCCCATTTCCCAAATGGGTGTATGTCATTTCTGCAAATTGTATCTCATGAGTTGTTAGTTGCTCTTATGATTAGGTGTGTACAAGGAGATGAAGATATTTGGTGTCCATCGAGTTGTTGATTTGAATCTGCCTACAAGTAATATTATCTCAATTCCTTTTAAGCTTATCATTTCTCTAGATACATAATCACAATTGAACTCAATTGATTGGTTTTTCTGCCTTTTCATTATTTTTTTTTTCTTTTTGATCGTATCTTCGCTCACACTTAAACTATCAATTATTAAAGTTCGTATTTCTTTAAGGTCCATTAAATTATAAATAGAAACCATATAGACACCATCACCAAAAAATAAACAGTGAATGATATTCCAATTTTAACTCAACCATAAATCATAATTAATTTAACTGAGTGATTCAATACATAAAAGATAAAACCCCAAGGCTCCATTGAACTTCAATCATACAGCTAAAAGTGACAAATGATAAAACGATGAGCAACATCATTGTGTAAGAGCTTCATTCACAATTTAAAGCCTAGTTGGAATGACTAGATAAATTAACTTCCATGATTCAGACTAATAATTAAAGTTCAAAATTTATTTAAAAAAAGAGGAAATTACAAGATTTTTGCCTTCAACAATGACACGATTCTGAGATCGAATAACACGTTTGACGATGCCAGCTTCACCTTTATCTTTGCCCCTGATTATCATCACCTGTACACATATATATTTCATAGTCCATATAAATTAATAAAAAATGAAGGGTAAGAGAAAGAAAAGAAGGAAATGGGTTATAGTATTAGTGGCATACATTGTCACCTCTCAAGATTTTCCAATTCCTGATGAGTTTTTGAGCTGCCTTCCATCCCATTTCTAGTTTTATTTGCACTCAAAATCGGAATCATGCAAAATCAATAAAAGAGCTAAAGATTGAATAAACTTGTTCAAAATACCTGAAACAATAAAGAACGGCGGAGTGAAGGTGGAGCCGGTGGAACCGTGTTGTGAACGTCACCCGATGGCGTTTGGGGAAGAAGAAGTGGGTACTATCCAGAATAAAATAAGTGATGTCACCAGTTTAAATAAAAACAAAAATTACATTTAACTGGACCATGAATTTCAGCTAATTTCAACCAAATCCAAAAACTCAAAAACAGAATTTCAACCTAATTCAGTCAAAATAAACTCATAATTTGAGCCGCATAATCTTAAAAAGTCAATCACCCACCAAATAAACTCATAAACCCATGAATTTCAACCTAAACGAAAAATGTGCAAAATCATCACTATAAAATATTAAAACTTCAGGCAAATTTAATCCTAAAAAATTAAGGAAATAAGTAATTTACATACCTTGTACAGTCCCAACCGAACAGTCAAGAGGGGTGGAAGAGGCGGAAGAGGCTAGAGCAGAGCCTAGAGGAAGTGGCGGAAGCAGAAGAGTGGAGAGAAGAGGAGGATGACGATGAGGCTAAAGCAGAGCGGCAATGGAGGCGGAGGAAAAAGATGAGTTAGGGTTTTTCGAAAACACAACAATGAGGAGCAAAGATTTCAGTATTTGGTTTGGTCTACGGTTTAAATGACATAGTTTGGTATTTTTTTTTAATTAAATTACGATTTACGGTCTAGTCTCGGTTTTTTATTTTTCACATTAAATTGGACCGCAAACCGTACTTTGGCCAAAAATCATAATTTTGTTTAAAAAATGGGAAATTCCACGTGGTAATCCTGAGGTTTTGGATTTTCCACGTGGTAACCAAAACTTTTAAAAATCCACGCGGTAAGCCTGATGTTTACGTAAATGTTCCATCATGACCTTTTTGCACATAAAAACGTTAGCAAACGTTAATTTTGAAGCTTTATGGCTGTTGTATGCATATTTATAATTTATGCGACTCACCATTCGAAATGTTATCAGTTTGAACCTTTTTCCCCAAAATATAACCCTCAAATCTACCATTTTCCATCCAAATCATATTTTTTCCCCGAATCCAAATATGGTAGAGTTTGGGTTTATATTTTGGGGAAAATGGTTGAGACTAATGACATTTAAAATGGTGAGTCGCATATATAGGTGTACAACAATCTTAAAGCTTCGAAATTAATGTTTCTTAACATTATGCTAACATTTTATGTGCAAAAATGTCATGATGGAACAATTTGGTAAACCTAAGAGTTACCATGTGGATTTTTTAAAAGTTTTGGTTACCACGTGGAAAACCCAAAACCTCAGGATTACCACGTGGAATATCCCTTAAAAAATTAAGTTGCAATCTAAATATTTTTAGATGTTGTTATTTTTATATAGCGATATATACTTGGAATGATGATGATGTTATGAACTAATTACAAATTATTGTATTTATTGATTGTAGGTGTGAAATATTAATTTAGATAAAAATATAAAAATAAAAAACCGTAGACCAGACCAGGCCGGACTGATGCAGAATGGTTTGGTCTGAAAATTTTATAAATCGAATATTAGAAATGTCGAATCTTTTCCCTTCCTATTTAATTTTCGAAATTAAATAAAAAGGAACGCAAAATGTGGCAACCAGGGTTTGAACCTAGGATGTTTAAGTTAATATAACAAACACCTTTATACTCATCTATATAATATGTTTAAAGATATTCGACATGGTAGGTACGAATTATTGCAAAAGGTCAACACTAGTCATTGAGCTACCATAAGATTACGAAGGAAAATCGTTTGGTTTTTGTTATGTTGTGAAATCATCATTTTACCATTCTGTTATTTCATTTAAATCCTTCCTCTTCCTACCGTCTTCTTCTTCCTCAATTACTCATGTCATATCAAGATTCAAGAAGCTTCATTTTTCCTTCAACCTACAATTGAAATCAGGGCAAGAAAAATCAATTAAGTAAGGTGACTAACATGGGATACCAGGGACCTGCATTATTTGCCTCTTTAAACTATATATTGTGCATTCATCATTCTTTTTGTCCAAGGGATGCAAGGAGACTAGGAAAGATGGCAATACAAAAAAGAGAGACTAATACGAAACAAGGAGAGCAGAAGAGATGTAGAGAGAGCACTGCATAACTTTGAAGATTATTTGAAAGAAAGAAGGTTGGGGAACAACCGTGCAAGTGCTGGAGATTAATATTTTGTTCTTGGACTCAATAAATCTCTTGATGTGTTTTCCAAATGATTTACTAATAATTTTACAGCTTCTAATTAATTTTGTTGAAGTCAGTCCTCATCCTCAATATCCAAGTCGTACTCCATGAATTCAGTTAATTCGAGCTAACATGCCCTTATCATTTTCCAAATCCTTTTTTTTTAGATAGATGACATACCCTTATTTTCATTTTGATTGATGGTATTTTCACAATAGCAACTAACACTAGTGGAAAAAAAGCTATTGGCTGCTACTTATTGGCTGCGGTTTTTAGAAACACGCAGCCCATATGAGTAAAAAAAATGTGGTAAAAAAAAAAATTAACAAGGGCTGCGGTTTTGTCTATTGCCCGCAGCCCCAAACTATAGCCAAAAAAAAATTAGGTAAAGGGCTGCGGTTTTTTAACTGTCCGCAGCCCCAAACACTCTTCAATAGAAACAAATTAAACCCAAAAAAAAAAAATGAATAGGGCTGCGGTTTTTGAAGTTGTCCGCAGCCCAAAACTAAAGCCCAACTTATGATCAGCCCATAATAAACCCTAAATACCGCCTCCTTCATTAACCCTAAAAAAAACGAGTCTCATGCCGCCTCCTTCATCACTTTTCTTAACTGATCTTTCCTCTCTCCTCTCTCTAAGATCAGTAAAAAAAAACGAGTCTCATGCCGCCTCCTTCATCACTTTTCTTCAACCCTAAATTCCTCTCTCCTTCTCAACTCCTTCCTCTCTCCTTCACTCTTCACGCCGCCTCCTTCTTCCTTGAAATTTTTGAAGTCTCCTTCTTCCTTGAAATTTCACGTTTTTGTTCGAGATTTTTATTGTTCGTTTTCACGTTTTTGTTCGAGATTTTTATTGTTCGTTTTCACGTTTTTGTTCGAGATTTTTGTTCGAAATTTCACGTTTTTATTGTTCCTTGAAAAACAAACAATCAAAAACGCAGATAAATACCTTCAGATCGAGATCGAGATTTCACGTTTTTGTTCGAGATTTTTGAAGTCGTTTTTTTATTGTATGTTGATGAAGATCTATCGTTCGAGATCGAGATTTCACGTTTTTGTTCGAGATCGAGTTCGTTTTCACGTTTTTTTTGAAGATTGAAGATCTTCTCTCTAAGATTTGAAGATTTGAAGATTGAAGATAATTTTTTTGATTGTTTGTTTTTTTTATTGTTCGTTTTTTTATTGTATGTTGATGAAGATCTATTGTTCGTTTTTGATTTCGTTGCATTTTGTTTTTATTTTTCGTTTTTTTATGAAGATTGAAGATTGCATTTTGTACGTTGCATTTTTGAAGTCTCCAGGATTTATTGTTTGTTCGTTTTTTATTGTTCGTTTTTGATTTCGTTGCATTTTGATTTCGTTGTATCTTCATGTTCATTTTCAGATTTAAAATTTTTTTTTTTATTTTTTAAATTGACTAAAGGGCTGCGGTTTTTGGCCCATGTCCGCAGCCCTTAGATGCCTTAATTCAGTGCCTATAATGGAGTTAAGGGCTGCGGTTTTTGGCCCATGTCCGCAGCCCCTTTCTTATTTTTGGCTGCGTATTTTGACCGCAGCCCCTTAATTATTATTTGGGCTGCTCCAATAGTGGCTGGGGTCGTAATACGCAGCCCATAAGGGCTAAAAAACCGCAGCCCTTAACGTTTTTTCCACTAGTGTAAAGAATTGTTATAATCCTCAAAACAGTAAACAAATTGAATTTCTAATAAATAGATCAAGTTGATTCTTGAGAAAACTATTGAAAGAATAAGAAAGGATTGAAGTTCAAATGGATGATATTCAAGAGATGAATGAAATAACACGAGGGTAAAATAATGATTTCACAACATAACGAAAAAACAAACGTTTTTCCTTCATATTGTTACTGTAGCTTAATGTTCAAAAGTAGAGTGCTATTTTGTGGAAATTTTTTTAAGAACTACTACCACTGGCCTTTTGCAATAGTTCATGTCTATCACGTAGAATATCCATCATCATCATCACCATACACAGTGTTTCCCGCTCATAGACAAACTATGGTCAGAGTTTGGGGAGGGAGGATAGACAGCAACTCATACCCGTATAGAAGAGTGCAGTCAGAGAGTCCCCCGGCTCTAAAGGGTCTTCAAAGAGATATTTGAAAGCTTGCAACTTACACCCACGTAGCCATGCATAGTAATCAACTAGCTAAAGAAACACAACAAATAGAAAACGCACAAAACTGAGGTAACACCCTACATAATTGGTTTTAGGTAACACCCTAAAAGTGTAACCTAAAGTGCTGAAAGTGTTACTATAGACCTAAGGTAACACATTTTTGGGTGCTACATCTGGCGGTGTTACCTATTCTCTTAGGTAACACTTTTACATGCATATGGTAACACTTTTAAAAGTGTTATATTAAATAACTTTAGGTAACACTTTTTTTTGCATATGTATCATTTTCATAGTGTTACATATCATTCATTTCTTTTGTAACACTTTTTTCTAATTAGGTATCACTTTTTCACCTCATCAATTAAGCTATTGTAACACTTTTTAATAATGTATCACTTTGAACTACTTTATGTAACACTTTGCTGAGGATTATGTAACATATTTTTCATTTTATGTAACACTTTTTCAAATCAATTAAACTAATGTAACACTTTAAAAAACTAAAATTTTGCAATTAATTGCTGCTTGTAGGAATCGAGCACGCAGTCTGTGTGCCCCAATGCCTCTGAAATTGATTTGCATCCACTGCCAACTGAGATGCATGATATTAGTGATTTGTTATGAAATCAAATGGATATATTCCTGTTTGCAAATAACTATAAACACATACCACAGAATATAATATTAATTCTTAATCTACATCATTAAAAGTTATCTTGGATAATTAATTAATAATTGTAAATTTTGAAAAATTAATTTGCCATAGCTTGAATAATATAATATATTAAAAAATAGTATGGGACCGATATCAATATTTTAAGAATATTATATTAACTAAAATTCAAAATTTATTTTGCCAATTTTATTTCAAAAATAAAAAATAGGGAAATTTCACGTGGTAACCCTGAGGTTTTGGGTTTTCCACGTGGTAACCAAAACTTTTAAAAAATCCACACGATAACCCTGAGGTTTACGTAAATGTTCCATCATGACCTTTTTGCACATAAAAACGTTAGCAAACGTTAATTTTGAAGCTTTATAGCTATTGTATGCATATTTATGCGACTCACCATTTCAAATGCCATTAATTTGAACCTTTCTCCCCAAAATATAAACCTCAAATCTACCAATTTTCATCCAAATTATATTTTTCCCCGAAATCCAAATATGGTAGAGTTTGGATTTATATTTGGGGGAAATGGTTGAAACTGATTACATTTAAAATGGTGAGTCGCATATATAGGCGTACAACATCCTTAAAGCTTCGAAATTTATGTTTCCTAACGTTTTGCTAACATTTTATGTGCAAAAAGGTCATGGCGGAACAATTTGGTAAACCTCAGGGTTACCATATGGATTATTTAAATGTTTTGGTTACCACGTGGAAAACCCAAAACCTCAGGGTTACCACGTGGAATTTCCCTAAAAAATATAATAAATCATTAACACAGTGTTACAAATGGGTTAGTAATGTAAAGAATGTTACATACTCCCTCCGTTCTTTTTTTATTGTCCTATTTGTAGATTTCACACAGGTTAAGAAAGGTGAAATCTTTCTAGATAGTGTGTATTATTTTATCAAGAAAGGTGGAATCTTTGTATATAGTGGGTATTATTTTATTAAAATAGTATTGTGAATTAATAATTGTATTGGTATTATAAGAGAGAAATGAGGGTTAAAGAGAGTATATGGAAGATAAAAACTTTCCAAAATAGAAAAGTATTCTAAATAGGACAAACTTATGAAACTGTCCGTTATAGTAATGTGGACAAACTTAAAAGAACAGAGGGAGTATTAATTGGTGTTATCAATTTTTAAAGTGTTACATATTAATGTTACCAATTCTTAAAGTGTTACATATAAGTTTTACCAATTATTAAAGTGTTACATACAAGTGTTACCAATTTTTAAAGTGTTACATGTTAGTGTTACCAATTTTTAAAGTGTTACATATAAGTGTTACCAACTTTTAAAGTGTTACATATTAGTGCTACCACATTTGAAAGTGTTACATATAAGTTACTAATTTTAAAAGTGTTACATGATTATGTTACTTAAAGATAAAGTGTTACATAATATTCTTAAGAAGTTGGATATCAAAATGTGTTACAATTATGTGTTACATAAAGTCATTTTTGTACTAGTGTAAAGAAACACAACAAATAGAAAACGCACAAAACTAAACAAACGATAAGTAAAGGGCGGTAAATAAAGGCATAGAATATCCCTTTTTTGAAAAGTGTTGTCCAACGTCTTTTACAATAGTTCGTGTTTAAAGGTCCAACCGTTTTGCTCCTATTTGCAACGAAAGAATCAAGTGACATGTAACTTGTTATACAAGCTACCTTTACTTTTTTTACTTTTATATACTTAATAAAAAGGAACAAAAAAAATCCCTAACTACCCAGCCCCTCAACCAAACAAATACCGCCTAACTATCACCTCATCAGCATAGGATCTACGTCGCAACCAAAAGTTCTGACATATTGAGGTCTCTCTCAAGTACTGTTACAATATCCAAGATCATGCTTTTACTTTGCCCAGTATTACTTATTCACATCACAACTATATTCATATATTTAAACCGAAAAAAACATTTTTTGTAATTTTAAAGTTAATTTACTTTTTACTGAATTTCAATTAGTCAATTCATAATAAAAGAGGATGATTTTGGTGTTTTACTTAAAAATTATGGCATCAAACCCCAAGGTAAATCATCTCCTATGGCATCTTTAAAAACAACTATAAGAGCAACCCATAATTACACCAACAAGTCTGTTAATATAGATTCATCATCTTTTGGTATTATGCACATAATTCAAATTTAGAAAATAAACCCCTTTTTAGTAATGCAAATGATATGATATGATATGTTTGGGTCAATTCTAGGAAAACATCTCAGAGCTTTATAAGTTCTGATATTTTTTATGGTGTGAATACTAGTTTTTGAGGTGGTGGAGCAAAGTTGTTGTCGTTTCGAGAATAGAAGTAACACCATAACAAACTATTAATTAAGACTCATTCAGTGGTTAGAAGTAGGAGATATTCTAATATTGAAGTGTTCAAGCACTAGTGGAAAAAAAGCTATTGGCTGCGGTTTTTATTTATACGTAGCAAATGTGAGGAATTAAATTCATGGAATGTGTCATTTTAATTAAATAAGATGGAGTAATAAGTTTTTTTAAAAAATCGTTACTCGAAAGTTTTTCCATTGCAAATAGTAATACAAGGGTTGCACCTCTCTCTGCAAAGATGCGGGAGAACAGGCTCAGATGGTTTGGGCATGTGCAGAGAAGCACTCATGACGCCCCAATGAGAAGTGTTGAACGCATCATAGTGGAGGGCAAGAGAAGCCGGGGAAGACCTAAGAGGACGTGGGAGGAGCAGATTCACAGCGACCTGCTCGAACTACACCTCTCTAAGGACCTGACCAGGGATAGAGCCACATGGCGGCGCCTTATTCACGTCCTAGATTACTAGACTTGTTTGTTACAGTTCTGTGTCTTTTATCATCGCTATTCACTGCCTCTTCTACCTGTATCGTTTATACTTTTTAAATGATCCCTATGCTTGGCTAATGTGGGTGTAGGATGCAGGTTTCGAATATTTGCAGGTCCTATCCTTGAGGACTATTTTAGAGCCAAAGGACTCTTATGACCGCCCTCTCCTTCTGGGTATGAGACGCCGTCGACCTTCCTTCCCCGGACCCTGACCATAGAGTATCTATGTGCGGGAACACTGGGTATGATGATGATGATGATGAAATAGTAGTACAAGGGTGAGCCTTTATAAAATAATCATAAGGTTAGCCCTTATTTGCAGATGGGAAAAAGTTTAGCATTTAAGAAACAATTTTTCTAAAATTTTTTTCGAAAAATTCAATTTTAACGAAACATGTTGGAATTATTTTAGCTTTATTAGAGATAAATTAATTAAAAAATACTATAAATTGTTTATTTACCAACACAACATCAATTACAGAAATTATGACAAAAATCCTTACATCATTCAAATTAAAAAAATAAAAAACGTTAAAAAAATTTAAAAATAAAAAAATAAAGAGTATAAATAATTAGTCAATATAATTATACAATGTTTTTTAAATAAAAGACACATACTTAAAAAATTATATCATCCATAAATTTTTAACTACATTTAATCATACATATATATTATATTGAAATCAAATTTCAAATAATGATATTATAACATAAAAATAATAGTACATTAAACAGATACAAATTATAATCACAAAAAGAATTTACCTATAAAACAATAATTCAGATAATACAAATAAAAATTATAGGACTATTATAAAAAAAACAAATTTTCACGTGCAAATATTAATTTTTCTAATACTTCACAATATGCAAGAAAGATGTTTGATGACAATGTTAGCATATAGTATGGGATCAAGATTATACTTTGAATTATCTTTGGTTAAAGTTGTTATGTATTTGCTAATTTTTTTCACTGATGTAGATGTCGTATGACTCTTTATCAATGAATTAAGTATTATTAGAAAATTAACTTTTCAATATTAACTTAAATTAGCTTTTTAAATAACTATTAAACCATTTATCAAATATTTTTAAAACAATTTTAACCTACTAAAAGCAAAAAGAATTAAATCAGACACTTTCAAAAACTTTTCATAAATATATATTCCATTTCCAACCATAAAAGTTGTAAAAGAATCATAATAGTCCACTGCTCCACTTCAAAGTAACCACATTTAAAAAAACAAACATGTGAAAATTGGTTCGGAGTATATTTATCATATATGTCTATCATAGAAACTAGAGTAGTTAGTAGTTACTTTCTCCATTCTCACATTTAAGATTATTTATATTCCCTCTATTCTTTTACATTTGTCCACATTACTATAACGAACAGTTTCATATGGCATATTTAGAATACTTTCCTATTTTGAAAAGTTTTTATCTTTTATATACTCTCTTTATCCCTTATTTAACCCTCATTTCTCTCTTATAATATCAATTCAATCATTAATTCACACCACTATTTTAATAAAATAATACCCCCTATCTACAAAGATTCCACCTTTCTTAATAAAATAATACTCACTATCTACAAAAATTTCACCTTTCTTAATTTGTGTGAAATCTTCAAATAGGACAATAAAAAAAGATCGGAGGGAGTATATTATAATTAATGTGTTAAAAATATAGTCAAGTGAGATCTTATTTAAATCGTCTAATTATATACTTTTATAATATTAACGTTTTATAAGTTTCAAATGTGCATAGTTCAATAAATAAATAATCAAAATAACATATGATATTTACATGTTGTAACTATTTAATTACCAAAAAGTCAAATGTTGCAAGTACTAACTCTGTTTTTTTACTTACGCTCAAACCAAGATTTTGTATAATTCATTATTCTATGATATTTACATGTTGTAACTATTTTTATAATATTATTTTTTACTCTCTCCTATTCAGCCTATGCATATAACTCCCTCCTATTCTGCCTAAATGTCTCATTTATTTTTTTTACACTTGTCGATGCAATATTTTAAGTAGGGGTGAGCAAATTCGGATATCCGATCCGAAACATGCAGTCGGATCGGATATCCGATATCCGAAAACTGCTATATCTGATATCCGATATCCGATTCGATCCGACTCGGATATTCGATATCCGATGCCTATGAGAAAAAGTTGAAAAGTTCCAGTCGGATATTCGAAATATCCGATATCCGAATTTAGTCAAAATAATTTATTTATAAAAATATAATTTTATTCTTATGAATAACGGATATCCGAAACTACTTATAATATGCGGATATCCGATATTCGATATCCGACTATCCGGAATAATTTCGGATATCCGATATCCGACAATTGAAAAAAAAGTCGGATATTCGTATCTACAAATATTGATATCCGAATTTGTATCCGATATCCGAAATTTCGAATCGGATATTTGATCCGAATTGTAACTTCGAATCGGATATCCTAAAAATCGAATCGAATTTCAGATCGAATCATCGGATAATCGGATCATCAGATAATTTTGCTCAGCCTTAAATTTTTAACCCTTAATATCTCAAATTATTTTTAATTAAAAATTATAAAGTTTGATATTAATAATCCTTTTATTGAGACAAATCAAACAAGATCCCACATGATTATGTTGTAACTTATAGATTAAGAGTAAAATACAAATTAAGAGCGATGAGTGAATAGTGCCAAAAAACTAAAAAAAGCGTTTGAGTGCAAGTATGGTGTTTTTTGGTGGTTTGATTTCATTTAGGTTACTTGCTAGTGAATAGTGCCAAAAAACTAAAAGTTTGGAAAAGGTATAATAAGTTCTTAGCATGGTGTTTAAAACAATCCTGATAGTCAGATTTTTACCCGATCTTGAAATCAAACCCAACATTAAAATGAGTTTAAAATAATATAAAAATCAACATAAATATATAATCCGATTTTAAATCCACCTAAACCATCAAATCTAAAATTAAGCCGATGACCTAAATGAACACCTCTGCAGCTCTGCTTAGCAGAGAATTGAAGAACAGTCTCAAGAATTAAGCTTTGGACCGAACCATGACTAAAGTCTACCTTATGTAATCGTCTACTTCTGCTTCGGATCTCAACTCCCCTTTTTTCTCTGCCCTTTTTTGTCTGAAACCCAAACAACAACTCCCACTCTCTTCCCATTTCTGATTTCACTTCTTACAAATTTCTCTGCATTTTCCTGTTCATTCTTCACTCTACTTTCTCTTCAATCCCTTTTCTTTGATACCCAATTCATCAATTTCTTTTTTTTTTTTGCTTCTGGAAAAACTATGGAAATTTGATAGAAAGGAACAAATACACTACTAGTTTAGGAATTTTGTAAGTACCCAAATTTACTTTCTACTTTATTTTGTTGTCTTTGTTTTAATTTTTATAATTCCTTTAATTTTGTTTTTTCTTCCCATTATTTCAATTTTTGCTGACTTTGTCGACTGTATTATGCTTTTTTCTGTGTGATTTTAATTTCGTTTTTTATTTGATTGATTTTGTTTTGATTCTATTAGATTTTGTGTTCTGTTTGTGTTGTGGGTTTTAGTTTTTACATCGAATTGATTTCCAGATTTTGTATCATTTTTTGGAATATTTTGAGGGTTTTTTAGGTTGAGTGAATTTTTGTTGAATGTCTAATTATCAAGCATGCATGCTTTCTATACTAAATAGAAGAATCCCTACAAATTAGGGTCGGCTTAGGGTCGGCTACATGAACCAAAAGAGCAACGCCCTTAGTAAAACCTCGTCATATCCCTTGATCATGAACTAATACAAGTATATAAAAGATTAATAGGTTCATGATTACTTGATTTATGATGTTGGAATTAGCTTATAATTGGTATAAGAACAGTTGATTTCACTCACATTTGCTATTTAAAGCATGCAACAGTATAATTGTTGATGGTGGAATTATAATTCTTACTTATTTCAGTTATTGAATGGTATTGGAGCTAAAAGCCGGCCTCGGTTATAGACTCGAGTGCTTAAGAGTGAAGTGAGAATGTGTATTTGAACTTTCCCAAACCTTGCCTTTGCGAGATTTAGGTTGTTTATGCACGGATTTTACCAAATGTTTATGCTAATATTGTTCTGATTGTGACACGATTTTGGATAAAATCATGTCACTCAACGACTATGATAAGTTCTGTCGCAAGTATTTGTTTGCCATGAATGAATGATTGAACTAAATGAACTGTATTTCTTTTTTGTTTTCTTATTTGTTGAATCAAGGTATGCTAATGATTGATTATTAGCAACGTTATACTCCTCTGTCCTAATGAACTGTAAGCGAATTTACTTTTTAAGGGGATGACTGGTTTATTGAGAGAATAACACAAAATGTTTGGTTTTGTGAATGTTATAAAAAGAGAAGGAATGCCGCAATTTGATTGGGGCAAACAAAAATAGTAAATGTAGCGAAATGATTTGGCCCCATGGAGTAAATAAACTAAATTGAATTAACTGAACTTTTTGGCTTATTTATTGCATATAATCATTTATGAATCTATCCATGTCGAATAGGGTCAATATTCAAGATGAATACGCTTTTTAATGCAAATTAAAGTGGTTTATTAAGTCCCCTATATTGATTTTTTTGATGTAGGTTGTCTTTGTTTGATCCGTCCTTCCCTTGCCTAGCACCTGAGCCCCATTGATATTCAGCATCAAGAAAAATATGCCGTTTTAAGAGATTTTGTCTGGGGACAATAGATATTTCGGAAAAAACGTTCAACATGTCATATACTGGGTCACAGCAGCAGTATGGACTCGGTGACTTGCAGCATCTGCAGCAGCAGCTTATGCTTGCACGGTTACAGGAACTTCAAAGGCAACAGCAACTTGGGCAGTTTGGTGATGCAAAGCCGTCAAGTTCCGTCAATCTGTCTGCGTTTGTGAAACATGCTGCAGGGGGTCAAATTCCAAAGCTAAGTGGGCCCTTAAGTGCATCAAAAATGGTCAACCATAACTGGATGCATCACAATGTCTCTTCATCTATGCCAGGAATAACCCGAGGATCTGCTTATTCCCCTAGTGAAGGACTTAGGGCGAATCCTGGCCTGCAACAGTCTGAATTGTCGTTATACGGAGCACCTGTATCAAGTTCAAGAGGTAATTTGGGACAGTATTCTCCTGTCCAAGCAGCTTCATATAACTCTGTCAGTTGGCTTTCTGCTAACTCAAATGATAAGCCCATCTCACAATTGCCCGTATTAAATAACTCCTATGGTAATCAAGCATCTTTTCAGATGTTAAATAGTGGATTCTCTTTACAAAGTTCTCCGCAAGTGAAACCGTTGCCATTAGAATATAACAGAACAGGTGAACAAACTAATGACTCCCGAATTACAGCTACGTTAGATCCTCTAGAAGAAAAGATCTTGTTTGATACAGACAGCGGATGGGACTCTTCTTTGAGCAAGCTTGCTGGTATAGATACTGCTGAATATGCGGATGGTTCGAGTTGCAAGGAATATATGGACTCTTTTCCTTCCATTCAAAATGGAAGCTGGAGTGCTCTTATGCAGTCTGCTGTTGCTGAAGCTTCTAGTAGTGATACGGGTATGCAGGAAGAGCTAAGTGGTTTAAGTTTCCAGAACACAGACTCGTCTATCGGTAAACAACCATCGAATAATTTGAATGCTCTTGTGTCATCTGTTGACTCTACAGTAAGCTCTTTATATTCATATTGTACCTATTCTTTGAACAAGTGCATGTGTAAAGCGTGCGTGTGATCTTTTGAATATCTGTTGTCCTTCCCAGTGGGCGGATTGTCAAAAAGTACAAGGGCCTGTTCCAGCTGGATGCCCGGTAAATGATTACATCGGGTTGAATGAGAAGAATATTAGAGGTAAGGCATGAATGTTTAAAATCTTTTTAGTGCGAAAATTAGTGGATTCTAATGAAAGAATGACTACCCTTTCTTTGTCAGGCATAATAAGAAATGATAATGAGTTTAATCAGCAAGCTATTGATAGTCATAGTTACATGTCTACCCAAGATATTACTGCTCAGAAAGATTGCAAGAGCATGGGGTATGACCTAGGTGGTAAACCCATGGCTGTTGATATGCTTTATAAACGAGCAGCTGAAATATATGGGAACCAAAATCGCTATCGAGGAGAAAATTCATGTGACAGCTATAATTCCAAAATGTCTCAAGCTTATGTAGCTCAAGTGGGTCCTGCATCCTTAAATGCAGAAGACTCTGGATCTTCTGCAAGGAGCAGCCACAAGTCACACAATCAAGTCGGTTTTCATCTTTCACTGAGTTTAAGTTCTTGATTATGTGATCAAGTTTGTAGTTATATGAGCTGTAGAATTTAGCAGGCTTGAATATAATGTGCAGGACCGTTGCATATCCTCACCAGGAACTAGCAATCAACAAGAGAGCTTTAGCCTCTTCAAGACCTCCAACACTTTTCCTACAAATAACAATTCTATGATTAAGGTGATATGTTACTTGACAATAGATGAGAATTCTCACCATTAATGTGTCTTTTATGACTAACTTATAGTCCTCTATGGGGATTTTATTTATTTCAGGGGAAGCCAAATTTGTTAGCTGATGCATTTTCCAAAGGCAGTCCGGCATCTGATGTGTCTGCTTCCTTCGATAGGTAAGCTGTCGAATCTAGAAGATGCCAATGCTAATATATATGGGCTTGCTTACTTTGTCAACATTTTACATTATCCTTGCAATCACAATGCTTTTTGAGAATTTTAAAACTGGCAAAATTTTATTGCAGTCAGTATATGCCTGAGCATGATAAAGAAATCCAACCTAGGGATCGTGAAAGTATAATGCAAATTGGTTCTGATGTCGGTCAGACTGAATCCCAAGTATTGAATATGCCAAACGTCACTATTTCTCAGGGAATGGTCACTCCAGACAGATTTTCCTTTCAAAGCTATGTGCCGCAGGACTCGAGGCTTGTTGATTCAGGAAATGGACAAAATAGTCAAGCTTGGTGGACACCGTCGTCTTTTGGGCATTCTTTTTCTCCATTGCAAGGAGCTTCTATATCGCAAAGTTCCACTGGCAAGTGTAATGTTTATGGAAAGACTGATACTTCAAACTTAAAAAGTGAGAGAAGCTCTCATGAAGGTCTAGTATCTGGTCTTGGGCATGTAAATAGCCAGCTATACGAGAATCACGTATCTAAAATGTTGGACACATGTACTGAGACGAGTCAACAAATGTCCTCTAGTTTTTCTCCTGCTCAAGATTACTTCACATTAAAAAACGCTAGCTCCTTTGACCATGAATATACTGCCTCATTAGCTTCGGCAGTTGAACAGTCAGCTGTTATTCAAGGAAAATATCATCCGGGCATGAAGCCTCTTAATGTGTGGATGCATGTTCCAAATCAGAAGGATAAGATAGGTAATACTAGCAAGGTCACCTAAAAATGTACATTCTTCTCACACATTATTATATGATAATTGTGTAATTACTTTGCCGCTGTGGATTTTACAGATATGCCGTCATTGATCGATCTACCTTCCAGAAATTCAGAAATGGGCAAAGACAGTTCTGCAAACCAGCAGGGCTATGTTAATGGTCGGTTGGTTCAGGAGAAACTAGGTATTGTGGATGATGGTGAGAATAAAGTGGACGATAATTCTCTTACTGTATCAAACCTAAATAAGGAGTGGATTCCTGATATTCCAGCGCTGCAATTACAGCAAGAAATGCACAAAGTGCCGGCCTTTGCCCAGGGTTACTCTAATGGGAACAATGTCTTATCTGATAAAATTACTCATCTACAAATCAGAGCTCAGACTGGATCTGCTGGCTATTTGCAGAAGGACTTTTTAAATAATAGGCAGATGCTTGGTCTCGGTGATTCTGTTAATCGGAAGTTCAGTGGCACTATCACACATTTTAACAGATCTGATGAGAAAAATGATATTCAGGCAGGTGTGGCTAATCAGATAGCGACCAATGAACAATCGTTACCGTCTTTCGTTCTTCCAGATAATGTAAACTCTGTTCTTAGTAAAAAGCGTAAGAGTGCAATGTATGACTGCCTTCCATGGCACAAGGAGGTGATGAAAGCTAGCCAGAGCTTTCTAGATATCAGGTATTCAACTTCGTTCATAAATATAATATTTCCGTATTTAGTCTTGCTGAGAAGTGTTATATAACGCCGTACAAGCTGAAAAATCAAGTTTCTGTGAAGCATTTATCTTTTACTTTTATTTTGTATTGTACTTGGCTTAGAATCCATGATCAACAACAATCAGCACTTATAGCCAGATACTTGTATTAAACTACCTTGCAATGCATATCAGTGCATGATGCACATTATTTATTTGTTCAATGTGATACTTTTTATTATTATACCTCCTTTAAACTTGAAATTGAGTCAACAATATAGCATCATTTTAGTGTGTATCGTTACGAGCTTGTTTGTTCTATCTCTAATACACTAATTTTCTTGTTCCACAGTATTGCAGAGGAAGAGTGGGCAGAGGCTACAAATCGGCTAATAGAGGTGTGACATCATAGAGTTACATATCTCAAAAGCCGATTGTCTATTTTAATTTCTTATTTTTGTCTTTCAAATAATGTAGTCAATACTCTCTGTATTTTTCCAGTGTATGGATGAAGGTGAGCAAATTGAAAAATTGCAACCAGTTCCTTGTGCCAAGAGAAGACTCATCTCGACAACAAAGCTCATGCAGCTGATTATCCGACCTCCACCACCAATCGTCCTTTCAGTAGATGCTACTATTAATTATGAGATTGTGACATACTCTATTACGAAGTTGGCATTAACTGATGCATGCAGGTCTGCCAATAAAATAAGAACTGATTGTAACTTACCTCAGGAAAATGGGAACATGTAAGCGTCAGTATTTGTGATTTCTGACAGTCGAATCCATATATATTTGTCTGTGATTTTTCTCTTTCCTCAATAGCATTTTCCAACTTCATTAACATCCTGAGTATTGTTTCCAGGAACGAGAATGGTAAGATGTTTGCTAGTATTTCCGACAGAGCTACCAAACTTTTTCACAGAATTAAAGAGTTGGAAACCCGTATAGGGAGGTATGAGAAGTGCTTCTATTTTTCTTGTGCCCGATCATTTTTATTTGTACTTTAGGTCATAACTTATTACAAACCCGTATGTGTTGTTCACAAATCACATCTTAAACCCGTCCTGTTTTATGTTAACTGCATGGCATGGGTGGATCATTGTGTTCGAAATAGACACGATGACCCGTTATTCACACAATTTTATAACCGAACTCTATTTGACCTGACTTAATAATGGATTTACAATTATGTAAAAACCAATGTGGACACAAAACCTTATTTTGGACCGACCTGAAACACCTGACTCAAATAAACCCGATGACCCAAATGAATACCTCTAGACTTGACTTTTAAGAGACAAGGTTGACTGAGTCTTGTGAAAGCTCGGGTGGCAGTTGTTCACTTTTGTTGAGCGAATATTAATTCTCTTGCTCGAGACACTTTTCAAATTATAAAAAGCGTAATTTTCAAATTCTAATGTGTTTCTTTTGATATAACAGATTGAACAAGGATGTTTTCATCATGGATCTCCTGGTGGAATGCCAGGAGCTCGAGAAGTTCAGTGTTATAAACCATTTTGCAAAATACCACAGCCGTGTAGCAGGGTCAGCGGCAACTGATTCAGCTTCTTCAACCAGCATCGCATCTACCAAACCATTTCTTCGGAGATATGTTAGCGCAGTTCCATTCCCCGAGAATTTACCGCTAGGGGTACAGTGCCTTTCACTTTAATCCAAAATTTCGCCTTTTTCATTCACCACAGTACATAATCTCTTTCCTGTCACGCGTTTCATTTCTCATATCCATGTGTGCCTTATGCAATGCTCTTGCAAGTACAATCTCTCGGAGGAGACCACCCCATGAATGAACATGGATCCCCTTTCCTTTTGAAGGCCGGTTATCAAATTTTCACAGTGCATACATCTTCTGTATATCTTTTTCGTTGGGTAGAAACTAGGAAGAATTCAGAAGTAATCTAATCCGGTCTTCTGCGACAGGTACGGATGTTAAACTTAGATGTATCTATATCTTCCAAAGGCAACTCAAAACTATGTAGTATTATGTATAAGTGTAGATATATGATCAGATAAACTATTGCATTATGCTTATTTCCTTCCGGCTCCCCGTCCTCTCATCCCGTATCCCCTATCCTCTCCCGAGAAAAAGGAAACCGAACGAGATTTCGTATAGTAAAATATCACACTATTTGGTAGCGCGAATCCATCATTTGTAATTTGGGAATTAATTAGTTGGTTGTCTTTTGGGTTTGGTGGGAATAAAATTTGAAAATCAGTTGGAAGCTTCTTGGTGTTGGACCCCACCCCCTTTCCCATTCCCTTTTGTGGAGTACTAGTACTAGTACTAGATTGTTATAGTATCTAGAAAAAGTAGGTAGAAAAATGATGAATTGTGTCCCTTTCCTTTCTAGTCATAAAAAGGTGGGGATTTGGGAATGGAATCACATAACATGATCTCATTCCAATTCCCATCATAATAAAAAGGACAAAATGACAGTTAATATTGTTGGGATTTGGGAAGTGGGCATGTTGTTTGTACTTTGTAGTATTAAAAAGGATGTCTTTATCATTATTTGTATTTTGTAGGAGTAATTGGTATGTGACTTATGAATGACTAACATCCTGTTGTTGTCTCTTTGTAATATCTTTTGTCTGTTCCTACTTATATTTATGAGAGTACTCCCAAAAGAGGGAAGTATAAGTATATCTTAACAGAAAGTGATTTGTGACATGTACTAAAGCATTGGACATAAAAGTTACTCCACTTTATTAATTTTGTTGCTTAGTTTTAAGGTTATATAAGAGGAAATATTTGTATTGTATGTATATGGTGAGTAGAGGTGTTCAAAGCAGATTCGATAGACACTCGACTTTATAACCGAATTTGATTTGACCCGACTTAAAAATGGATGTATAATTATGTAAGAACCAATGTGAACGCAAAAGCCGATTATGAACCCACCCGAACGTGATCCGAAATTAACCCGACGATCCGAATGAACACCTCTAGTGATGAGAATACAGGGTGACAACTTGGTTTGAATTCGAACTTGACTTTCAGAGAAAAATAATCCGTTTCAAATTCGAATAAAAAAGTTTGACTTTGAATTCGATTATTTACTCTGAGTTGGAGCGGATCTCATAAAAAATCCGAAAATCCGAATTATCTTGACTCTGACTGTGACTTTGATTAGACTAATTTTTGTTTTTGTATAAGTGTATAACCATATAAATGTCCATTTTGACTATTTATTTTTGTGTTCATCATTAATGGTAAAGTTACTAGACTCTATCATAAAAGTATTTTTCTTGAGACTTTAACATTGTCAAAGCATTAATGTACCAGGTTTTCAAAAAAAATAAAAAAAAAGCATTAATGTACCATTCGAAATACATAATTATTGTGAGTTTGCCTTTTGTTATTAAGTAGTACTCCCTCCGTTTCCAAATGTTGTTCCCATACTTTTTACACAGTTTTCAAAGTAAATTTTGAGCCTAAATATCTCTAAATACGCATCATAAAAAATTATAAAAAATATATAATAAAAAAGTATACATTAAGACGAATCTAACGAGATCTCACATGGATATATTTTGTCTTCTATATATGTCTTAAAAATCTCAATCAAATTTCTCTTTCCAAAATAGAATATTCTAAATGAGAAGAACATTAGGAAACGGAAGGAGTATTTGAACAAATTGTTGCATATTCAAATTATTAGGTTGAAGTGGTCGAATTATTTTTATTTGTTATGTAATACTCCCTCCGTTTCTTCTTAATTGTCCACTTTCCTTATTTGGTAAAGTCTCTTTACTTGTCCACTTTCTATTTTTGGCAAAACTTTTTACCTAAATACCCCCAACTACCCCAACTTATATTATTTAATAATACCCCACCTACCAACTTTTCAATTATAATAATCACTTAAAATACCCCACTACCACCTTTTCAATTATTATATTCACTTAAAATACCCCACTACCACCTTTTCAATCATTATAATCAATAAAAATACCCCACTACTACACCACTCTTAAAATCCGTTCCAAAGGCAAAGTGGACAATTAAGAAGAAACGGAGGGAGTATTTAATTATAGTCCATTGGAAAAAGCATTATTGTTGCGAGATAGCGATTGTAAACGGCATTGTTTCTCGAAAAAGAGATGTTATAAACAATCCTGTCGGAGGTTTGAGAATTCGAGTTAGAGTAAAATTAGAGGATATAAAATTCGAGTCAGAGTGAGGTGAAAATTTCCGAATTTTAATCGGATCATGCTAGGAGTGTGCATAATCATCATTCATCAATGTATACAGAAATGGCCTTTTTGTAACAACTAACAAGTTATAATAAATTTTCAATTTTCAAAGAAGAGTTATATGAAAGTTATAAAAAAAAAGTAGTGATAGAAATTTCTATTTGTTTTTCATAGAAAATAAAGCAAGCTATTCTCAAGTGATTGAAACACCATCATGGAATGTTATCTAATACGATTTGGTTAAATGGTAATAAATGAAATTGAACACTAAATAATTTTTTTTTTTTGAGAAAAAAATAATTTTTGGAGTCGGATAGGTATGAGCATGATAATCACACTAAAATTTCAATTTTCATTACCAACATTACATTTCAAAACTGTATACCAAATGATTAATTGATCACATATTTAGAACTTTTTTGATAGTTAATATTATATAATGGTAATGAAAATAATTTGTAAATAAATTTCAAAATTTTATGAACTTTACCGTATTATTTCCTTGATATAAAACTTTGGTCTAAAAATCACTAGCAGGCCCGTATGGTAGGTGGTAACGATAATAAATAGTGGTAATGGGAATGAAAATTTAGTGTAATTTTGGTTGAAAAGTCTCATGGCTACCAGTGTCGTTCCTGATATTAAGTGGGCCCTAGGCAAGATAAAAAAATTAGGCCCTTCTATAATATTTCTAAAACTTAAATTTACGAAGAAAAATATGGAAAATGTAGTACATAAATTTGTTCACAAAATATTACATGTGCCTTAAAAAAATCACAAAGTGTTTTCTATGAACATCTAGAAAGTAATCAGCTACAAAAACAAATCAATATAACATTACTTTATTTATTGACTTCGTCCTCTTCATGGACATTATTAATTAAAAATTTATTGACATTCTCATCATCAACTATATTAACATTTTCGATAACATGGAATTTCTTCTTAAAACAAATTTATCTAGAGCTCTTAGAAACTTGAAGAAAAATTGAGTCTCAAATCCTCCTCCTTCATCTTCAAGCAATTTAAATAAAATTTCAACAAAAAATTAATGAAATAAGAAAAAAATTAAAAATCAAATCGAAATTTGAAAAAGAGGGCAAATAATTACCACATTTTGTTCAATTATTCAATCCCCATATATTTGCTCAATATAAATTGCAAATTTATTCTTACTGAAATGTTAAATATTGAAATTTGGTAATTGGAAAAAAAATTCCAAAATTAATGGGATTATATTATAAAGGGAAATTCCACATGGTAGCATCCAGTTTTGATGAAATGCCAGTGGTAGCACTTTTTTAAGAAAATTCCACATGGTAGCATCTAGTTTATGCACTATCTAATTGTCGTAGCATTTTCCGTTAAGTTCTTGTTAAATTCCGTTAAATTCATCATTTTGTAAGTTTTTTTCCACATGGTAGCATCCAGTTTTTGTTAATTTGCCATTTTAATTTTTAATTCACCATTTTAATGTTTAATTCACCGTTTAATTCACCATTTCCACATGGTAGCACTTATAAATGTTTAATAATTTTATTGAAAAATTATAAGAAACTATCTTATCGGGACGAAACAAGTACTTATTCAACTATTTTTGGATACGTAAACCGAAAAGATATTTGACGTCATTTTTACCTGTCATAACACTTTTTTTTCAAAAAACGGACGTTGCAAATATCCTTATGGGATAACTCTTTCGAAAATCCGGTCGAAACAAGTACTTATACGCCTATTTTTCGATACGTAAACCGAAAATGATATTTGACGTAATTTTTACCCATCATAACGATTTTTTGAAACAACGGACGTGGCTACTATCCTTATGGGATAATTCTTTCGAAAATTCGTTCGAAACAAATACTTATTCGAAAGAGTACTTGTTTCGACCGATGAATTAAATGTTAAAATTATTTTTCCGTATAATTATTCAACATTTATAATTGTTTTCAATAAAATTATTAAACATTTATGAGCATTAATGAATTAAACAGTGAATTAAACATTAAAATGGTGAATTAAAAGTTAAGATGGTAAATTAACAAAAACTAGATGCTACCATGTGGAAAAAAACTTACAAAATGATGAATTTAACGGAATTTAACAAGAACTTAACGGAAAATGCTACGGCAATTAAATAGTACATAAACTGGATGCTACCATATGGAATTTTCTTAAAAAAGTGCTACCATTGGCATTTCATTAAAGCTTGATGCTACCATGTAGAATTTCCCTATTATAAATGTAAATATTAAAATTGCCAAAAAAAAATATTATAAATGTAAAAGCCATAACTCTTGAGCCTTTTTTAGTTCCATTTTTTTCTTTTTTGAAAAATGGAAGCTTTACGTCTTTCCATTTAATATTGAATATTCCCTATGAAAATTGAAGACAACTATGGGAAATGGGAATGCAAACTTTCCATTATTTCTCCTCGCTCTGTATTTGCTATTTTCGTGATGTAATTTACTAGGTTAGGAAATCTCACAAGAGGTCTATAGGATAGACTACAAAATTGGGCCAGCCCATTTCCCTTAACTGATTTTTTTATTATAATATCAATTATATTATGTTATAATCCTAAACGTAAGGTATTATAATCTCGAATATACTATTCTATAACCCCAAATATAAGTTATTATAACACAAATAATTTATTATAACCCCAAATATACTATGTTATATTTTGGGCTGGGCTTCATGGATTTTGTCTATAGAATAGACCGTCTTCCATGAGACTTACTGATTTTTTAGTTACTCATGCTAAGTATAATTGGGCCCCTAAAATTATTGGGCCCTAGGCAGTAGCCCACCTTGCCTACCCCTAGGGCCGGGCATGAATTGGCTACTTTGATAGACATGCTTATCCAACTTTAACCATCTCATTTTCTTTACAATATTCATTCCAATGCATTACCATTAGGAAAGGTGGTATTAGGTGGTAATGAATATTTGTAAACAAAATTTTTTTTTTGTAACCATAGTTTCATAACAAAGGGAATGATATGAAACTTTTGATAAAATTTTACACTATAAATCATTCCCATTACTACCATTTAGTACCACTAACCATACCCGCAGTAGAAATTATAGTTATTAACCTCCTCATCTCCTCATATAGGACAGTTGGACTTTTGATCCACATCAAGCCTAGTAGTTGCTATTTAGTACTTTTTTTGTTTTAAATTACTTGCAACATTACAATATAATGCATTATTTATTCATTACTCTCAATTTGTGATTAATTTTTAATTTATAAGTTAAAACATAATTAAGTAGAATTTTGTTTGATTCGTCTCAACGCAAAGATTATCAATATAAAATTTCTATAATTTATCATACAAAATTAAAAATATTAAAAATTAAATTAATGCATTAAATTGCATGAAAAATCAAATGGTGTAAATATTTTAAAAGGGAGAAACTAATTAATATGGGTGGAAAATATAGTGGTAAAACAAAGACATGGAAGTGAATTTGTTTGTTGTGGAAATGGATCATTTTAGTGTGAATATGATGATGAAAGTGGATGAAGGTGGATTTGAGTAATAATCAATCAGCTACTTTTGTGAGATACCGTCTTTTAAAGAGACGACCTCAAAACAAAAGACCCATATTTTTATTTTCTCTCTATTTTGTACTCCCTCCAATTCAAATTACTTGTCCAAAGTATAATGGACACGGAATTTAAGAGTGGGGTGGTAGTGGGGTATTTTAAGTGAATATAATAATTGAAAAGGTGGTAATGGGGTATTTTAAGTGATTATTATAATTGAAAAGGTGGTAGGTGGGGTATTATTAAATAATACTACCTCCGTTTATTTTTATGTGCAACTTTTGGCCTTTGCACGGTTGCCAATGCAAAAGTTTGTAGGGGGAAATTAGAGAAAGTATGTATAGGTAATTAAGGGAAAAAAGGAGAGAGAAAATGATGGAAGTAGAGATAGGTAAGTAAGAGAAAGAAGGAGAAAGGAAGTAGGGATAGATAATTAAGGGAAAAAAAGGAGAGAGAAAATGATGTGATAGATAATTAAAGGAGAGAGAAAATGATATAATAGGTAATTAAAGGAGAGAGAAAATGATGGGATAGGTACTTAGATAGATTATTTTTTACTAAAATAGGAAAGAAAAGAGTGAGTTGCACATAATTTTTAGCGGACATAAATGGCAAAAGTTGCACATAAAAATAAACGGAGGTAGTATATAAGTTGGGGTAGTTGGGGGTATTTAGGTAAAAAGTTTTGTCAAAAATAGAAAGTGGACAAGTAAAGAGACTTTACCAAATAAGGAAACTGGACAAGTAATTTGAATCGGAGGGAGTATTAATTAGGCTATTTTGCCCATATATCTAATGCGTCTTTAAGAAAGACCGTCTCTCATAACAATTTGTGATAATTCATTTCATGTTTCTAGTCTAAGGGGTCTTGGCCATACCATTTTAAATAAAAATTTATTTGAAAATATTTAAAATTAATATTAGTAAGTTTCGTTTGGCTATTAGGTCTTATATTAAAAATTTTGGTCTTGGTCCAACTCTGATTATATAGGTCCTACTCATATACTCATGTTTCTAGTTTAAGTTTAACTTGACTTAAACGCTAGCTTCATCATATGCTTTCGGGGGTGTTTGGTTCTTAACTTTTAGACTAGTTTTTTATTTTTTTTTTGACTTTTGGCTTATTGGTTAGTCAAACAACCAGAAAAAGTGTTTGGTAAATGACTTTTAAAGCAACTGAAATGCTGACTTTTAAGCTAAAATGGAAAAGTCGCTCGAGCTAACTTGTTGGCCCACTTTTTCTTTAATAAACATCCAACAACCAATACTCAAATTTACTAAATATCTTCACAAACAGCTTGCTTTTTCAACTAACTTAAAAGCCAACAAAAACAACTAATGTTTTCGATTGGTCAAACAAGTCAACTTAAAAAAAATCAATATTCACGTGAATTAAATTTCTCCGTCATAGCCATTTTTCTATAAGAGTGGTATAAAGGCTAGTAGATACTTTCTTTGTCCCTCTCATTTTATACCTTAATGAAATTTAATGGAAAAGAAATTGGATTGAAGAATGAGACAAAAAACAAATTGTAATTTAATGGTTAAGATGGAGATAATTCGAGCTTCTAAATAAAATTAAAAGAATGAGTGTGAGATTAAAGAGTGCAAAATCATTAAGACAAATAAAAAAAAAGTGATACAAAATAAAAGGGTTAAGAGGGAATATTTGAGATTTGGGTTTTAAAACACCATATTGGCTCCTAGTAGTGGGCCAAAAGTTTGAGGAATTGTGAATAATTTGAGGAATATAAATTCTCGAGTGAGATTGTCTCTTCGTGAGGCGCTTTATTCATGGGCTAAATAACCAGCTAATATTATTATTAGCATATGAACTCTTTGTTTTGAGCTTATTTCAACGAAAGACAGTCTCTTACAAGAGTAGCTCTTCAAGTAATAGTTTGTGGAAGAAATATGAAGATAGGGAAGCATGACTCACATGAGCAAGTAATCTAATAGAAAACTAGGTTAGCTAATTAGATTAACTTGATCTATTATTGATCAGATCATGATCTTATATTCTAACTTGTTTAGCTAAATTAGGTTGGCTTGAACTACTCTCTCCGTTTCTTTTTGTTTGTCTATTTTACTTTTTATACGTATTTTAAAGCATACTTTGACCCTTAAAATATTTAAGCATAGATAATAGAAAATTATAAAAATTATATATTATATATCAAGACAAATCTAATAAGATTCCACTCGAATATAAAATATCTTTACTAAATATTTTAACATTTTAGATTTAATTTCTCTCTTCTGACATAGAAAAAGGGAACAAATTACAATTACAATAAGATGCTTCCTTTGACGCAATCAAAAATTTAGAGACTGTCTCTTTGAAATATCATTTATAATTGAACTAGTATAAAACCCTGTGCAATGCACAGAATTCTTAATACGAATATGAATATAAATATATTTTTAAAAAACATGCAGTAATAATTTATAATTAAATATACCATATAAAGCTGAAATAATAAATAATAGTAATTGTTAAAATAGGGTAATATGAAATTTTATGTGTTATAAATTGAAATAGTTTGTAAATGAATAAAATAAATAAATGGTAATATGAAATAGTCACTGAAGCCAATATCAACAAATAAAATTCTTTAATCTAGCGTGGCTCCAAAAGAATGAACGTGTAATTTTAAGTCCTTTTTTCAAATTGTATGATGAATAGTTGAAATAATTTCTGTAACTAAATCAATCTAAATTTCAATAAATTATTATTAAATATAATCTAAATACTTCTTACTTTATTTTGTTTTAAAATTTCTCTAGTAGTAGTTTATTAAGATATATATGATTAATATTTTATTCCCTAATTTGTAATTTTAACTTTGTTAATATTTAATGATTCCTAATTTAATGTTTATATTCTCTTATTCAATCTATAGATTAGAGTATTAATTGATTGTCAAATCTTTGATTGAAGTAGATTGGTCAGCTTTTTAAGTCATTTAATTTAAATACTCCAATAGAAAAATTCTCTTATTCAAACAATAAATTAGAGTATTAATTGATTGTCAAATCTTTGATTGAAGTAGATTGGTCAGCTTTTTAAGTCATTTAAAGCTTCTCATGAGAGATATCTCTTAGAAAGACAGTTTCTCATGAGACTGGCTGTTGAGCAATTTATGAGCGACAAATGTTAGGCTTGAATACAAGCATGGCCCACATTGACACCTCACTACACTTGGTTGGGTGCTAGTAATTACCCACGATTTTGACCATATTCGAATCCTAAACCAATAGAAGTAAAATAGAAAATTGACTATTTTGACTGAATATTAAAATCTTTTCACTTTCCTATTGTAATAATAATAATAATAGTTCTATTTTGTAAGTATTCATGTAATTACCAAATTTCTTTTTCAAAAAAATAATTACCAATTTTCATATTCGTTGCAATCAGGGATAGGCAGGGGTTTTGGATCCTAAGGGTCTAGATTTGATCTGATCCTAATTTTAAGTGTCTGGGTCCACTTATTTTTAGATCCTATGGATTGGGGTCGGATCTGGTCCATGACCTTAGTTGTTATCATGTACAATTACATTAATTATTTGATTTGAAATTTTGATATATTTTTGAACTCTGCGTGATTTTGAACTTTGTCGTTTCATGCAATTTAAAATTTGGTCATTGTATCTACACTTTAAGAACTAAAGACTTGATAAATATTTCGTTATGAGAACTTGAATGTTGAAAAACTTCATATATTTTGCTCAATTAGTATAAAGTATAAGAAAATTCTCGTTAGTCAAACAGTTTAAATAATTTTATGCGAATGGTCGAAAATTGTACTTCATAATTTACCTTTTAAGAAAATTTAGGAAAAAAATATAAAATTGTTCTGGATCCAGATGCAAACCCTACCGCCAGACCCTAAAGGTTTGAGTCAGGATCTAAAATTTTCAAACCATACGGATCTAGATTCAATAAAAAAATTCAGCCGGTCTTGGCCGAGACCGTCTCAAGGTGAGACGGCCCAGCCCAAGCCGCGCCTATAGGGGAGAGTAAACTGCAATATGATCAGTTTCTATCTTAACACATTCATTTTCATGGTTAAAGTGTTCAGTTTCTAATATGATCAGTTATGCTTCTAATATGTTTCAGTTATGCTTCTAATATGATGTTCTGTTTCTACAAATTATGCTTCTAGTATGTTCAATTATGCTTCTAATATGATCAATTATGCTTCTAATATGATCAGTTATGAATGAATCAATTGTCAAATTATATCATGAATTATAATAGTATACTACGTTCAAGAAAACTTTAAATGACAATTGTCCATTTATATCAATCAGTTTTAACACTAAATGGATCAATTGTCCAATAAAGTGTATCAGTTTCATTGATAATAGCATCAATTTGATTCTTAACAGCGTCTGGTTTGATGGATATAGTGATGACAACATGCATGACGTTCCACACTTACATGGAGACAATGAAGAAGCAAGGAAGGTAGTAGAAACACTATATAAGGCAACAACTGATGAAGTTAACAAGATAACTGAAAAGAGTACTAATGAAATTGAAGATGGGACAAAAAATCAAACTTATAATTTGATTCAATACCATTATTTGTGAAATCATATACAAATTGTACATCAATTTTTTTTAAGAGGACAATTGAGTATGTTAAGAGCACAGTGAAGTGTATACTTTAAGAGGCGAAATGAGTACTTTGATATATAAACTGACTATCTTAAGATGACAACTGAGTACTTTAATATATAAATTGAGTATCTTAATATGAAAATGAACTGACTATCAAGAGATGAAAAATAGATTACTTTAAGATGAAAAATAAATATCTTAAGATGACAACTGAATACTTTAAGAGGACAATTGACTATCTTAAGATGAAAACTGAAATTTAGTTTTCAATTTTAGAAGTTAAAAAGATGCCAAAAATAAAACAAAAAAAAAAGGAAGTTGGAGGGAACCGGGCGCGTGCAGGCCACGCGCGTTAATCTGGGCCGCAATATTGGGTCGTCTCACCTTGAGGCCGTCTCGGCCAAGCTTTGGTGAAAAAAATTAAGGTCTGAATCTAGGTCTGAATCTAAAATTTTCGTTTTAGCTTAAATTTCCAATGTCACCCTCTAATCACACATATAAATTCATAGATCTATAAATTCATAGATCTCAATCTATTTATAAACAAACCTGAATATCTCGGATCATTAAGTCTAAAATGTTGCGATATAGTCCCTACAAAGTAGATCTATAAATTCGAGTCAAGTATAGGATTTATTGTCTTCCCTAGTTACATGCCTATAATTCGACTATCATCTAGCTTATTATTAGGATTAAAATTCAAGATAAATAAGAAACTAAGGGAAGGAAGGAGAATTAATAATAAGAAAAAAAAATTTATATTGTTTGTTTAGGATGGAAAAGAAGGAAGATGTAAGAGGCTAAAAGGAGAGAAATTATCAATTTTCTTTTAAATCCTTTTGAATAGATTTGATTATTAAAATACTCGCTACATTTTCGTTATCAACACTATTCATTGTCTAAGCTTATTTTGTATATTGCGACTAATGTGTAAGAAAAAATATAGTCAAGCCTGATCTTGTTTGAATCATCTAATTGCATATTTTCATAATATTATTTTTTTATAATTTTTAGACGTGTATAATTCAATATATAAATAATCAAAATAACACATTTTACTGCACAAAAAGTCAAATATAACGAGTATAATGAAACGAAGAAAGTACAAAATAAATAGACTTAATTTTTTTAATCCCTTCTTTTCATATGATTCCTTTTATTTTCCCTCCAATCACTTCAATTCAAACAAGGTGTCACTCTTTTGGCTCAACACACCGACCTAAGTTTGTTTCTTTTATTTGTCTTGTGATTTAAACTCTTATTCGTCTATAAATACTCCTTTTTTCCCTCTCATTTTGCATAAGTTGCAAATAGGGGTGTTTATTCGGGTGATCGGGTCGGTTTTGAACGGAAGTTATTCGGTTCGGTTGTATTTCAGATCGGTTATGTTTCGGCTGCTTGTTAAGACGGGTCACACTCGAGTCGGGTCGGTTAGTCACGGTTCGGTTAAAGATCGGTTATTTGAGCTATTGGGTTAGCATCAGTTCGATGTCGGTTGAAGTTCGGGTCGAGTGTTAATCGGCGTCGGGTTGTCATTGGTTAATAATTGGTTCGGTTTTGTCGGGTACAGACCGGGTTCGATTTTTTAAAAAAACAGAATTCGACTACGTATTACTAATTACTATCGATCGAATCAATATCAAAATAAGCTCTTAGTGAATTTTTTAATTGATGACAAGATTCCCTTTACTTAAAGCAAAATAGTTAAAATGCAAATCAATTAGTGATCATTATTACTTTGTTACTTTTACTTGTTTGACCGAAAATTAAAAGGAAAATTTGCCAAGAATAATCCCAACTATCACCCGTTGGCCAGAAATAATCCCAACTATTGATTATTTTTTAATAATCCCAACTATTGATGAAGTTTGCTGAAATCAGTCCCACTCCATTTTCAACTGACTGTAGCAGGTTTTTTGAGTATTTTTTTTTTTTTTTACCTTTTTTTAACTTTCCTTCATCAAATTAGGTAAACCTATATTAAAGTTAAAAAAAGGTAAAAAAAAAACTCAAAAAACCTGCTACAGCCGGTTGAAAATAGAGTGGGACTGTTTTCAGCAAACTTCATCAATAGTTGGGATTATTAAAAAATAATCAATAGTTGAGATTATTTCTGGCCAACGGGTGATAGTTGGGATTATTCTTGGCAAATTTTCCAAATTAAAAATATAAAATTCTATCAATTTTCATCTAATATGATTAAAAGTAGTTACATAAACATTGACCATTGATTATTAACTCTAAATATATGAAAAATCATGTATTTATAAAATTTAATTTATTAAAATATCTATAAATTTATTACATTAACTAATAAGATGATTGAATATAAGTAGGGATGGTCATGGGGCGGGTCTGGAGCGGGTCCATCCAGACCCGGACCCTTTTAATTATTTGAGATCCAGACCCGGATCCGGACCCTAAGGGTCCAAAATTTTCAGACCCGGACCCAGACCCTCCGAATCTGATGGGTCTAGGGTCCTTAGTGGGTCTAAAGAAAATCTCTTTGATTTGTCAAATTTGAAACATTTGTAAGTCATTATATTTTTCGTATATTTATAAGAGAGTTATTATCGTATTTACAAATATTTAATACTAGTTTAACATTTAAACTCGCATAACGTCACCCATATACGCTTAAATTCTATTATAAACACTAGTTCGAGTACATGAAATAAGAGTAATTGGGTTAGCATTTAGCAAGTAGCATATATATTATTTATATATAGTATGATTATATGAAAAAAAGTAAGTGTTGGGGACGGAATTCATACGTAAAAGACAAATAAAAATGGACAATGTAATATTTATAAGGGTCCAAGGAGCGGGTCTAGGGTCCGAATATTGGACCCGGACCCGGATCCGCAAATTTTTTTTTAGATCCAGATCCGACCCGGATCCGAAGGGTCTCAAAAAATAAGACCCAGACCCTTAAAAAAGGGGCGGGTCCAACAGGGTCCTAGACCCGTGACCATCCCTAAATATAAGTAATACTTCTGAGTTCTGTGTTAAAAATTGGTTCAGATTTAAAGCAATTCGATCTAAACTTCGTTCGGGTTAAGTCGGTTTTAGCCGGATCGAGTTCAGTTTCGAGCATGATTCGGGTCGGTCGTTTTTAGGTTCGGGTAATCTCGGTGAACAATTATGTGTCGGTTACAAAATTCGGTTACAGTTCGGGTTCAGCTTTCCCATTTCCGGTTGTCACCCGGTTCGGGTATTGTCGGTTCGATAAACCTAAAAAATTAAGATATTTTCGGGTCGATTTACTTTCGATTTCGGTTCGGATTTTCGGGTCGGGTCACTTTTGAACAGCTCTGGTTGCAAAATAAGTGAAATATAGTAAAAATGAAAATTAGGTTGGAAATGCGACAAAAAAACAAAGAGAGGATAGAATTGAGTGGTCAAAAAGAAGAGTGTATCATTGCCAAAAAGAAGTAATAATGCAAAATTAGCAAAACAAATTAAAATGAAAAGCGGTGCAAAACAAGAAAGGAAGATCGGATAGTTATCAATTTCCGTATGTCTCGAGGTTTACTGTCAGTTTATCAGATTATAGCATCAACAAACACCAAACCAAAACCCAGCAGTTGAAAACAAGAATGAACCCAAACCAAAACTTGGCTATTGTAAAGAGGAGCCTTACGCCGACTTCTTGATCAACTATGCAACAATGTAGCCTTCTAGAAGTGAATGGCACAATTCGGAACAGTTTCTACTTTTAAAACAGGAAATTTTGTTCATCCCGAACCAAAATTTAATCATTATTCAATCGAAAATACGCAAATTTTCGCTGAAGTAAATGGGGATTGCTAGGATTCGGTTACTAGTAAAACAGATAAAGGCAACAAAATGTTCCTCTTTCTAAGCCTAATTTCTTAAATTATCAGAGAAACAATAGCACCTCGACTATAAAACCTACATCTCTGTATATTATACAACATTGGAAAATTGAGGCAAGATTTGCTTTCAAGAGCTTCCATTAGCAATGCATCAGTAGAGACTTCGACTGCTACGAGAAACAGATTCTGGTTGAATAGGTTCACCCGTGAAGGGATCAAATTTGTATGGCTCCCCTGTAAATGGGTCAAATCGAACTTGCGTTCGTGTAGGTTGGGGAGATGTGTCCGCTATGACGGGTGACTTTACTCCCATTTGCCCATAGTTCCGTGAAGGTTGGGGAGATGCGTCCAATATGACAGGTGACTTTACTCGTATTTGCTCATAGTTCCGTGTAGGTAGGGGAGATGCGTCCACCGTGACAGGTGTATTTACTCCCATTTGCCCGTAGTTACGGGTAGGTTGGGGAGCTGCGTCGACTAAGACAGGTGATTTGACTCCCCTTTGCCCGTAGCTTATTGTGGAGAAGTGTGCAGAAGAAGTGTTCCTTTCCTCCATTGTTCTTGAAATGCTAGCTCGAGGTGATAGTGAATAGTGCAAATAGGACAATTCAGGAGAATATCTAGGCAACCTGAGATAAGAACACAAAAATGTAAGCAATCTTACACAGTGAACTGCTCACATGAACAAATTTGCCAAAGTTAAAAACTAAAAAAAAAAAAGTCAGTATAAGTGCATCTTACAAGAATCAAGGTCCTTAAAAATAGGACCTAACTGATATTCCTTCGCTAATATCAAGAATCATTAACAGGAAAAGAACACCGGAAAGCAAACTTACAAACAACTAAAAGGCATTCCTGTTGCTTTTTGGGAGGGTAGGAAAAATGGCAGTTGTTCGGTAGAGGTGAAATGATAACTATGAAGCATTATTTTGACATTCGACGTATGGCGTTAGAAACACAGGGGAGAAGTAAATGTGATTCCTAATTTCAAACCCATACCAGTTTGTGAACCAAACGCCCCTTAAGGCGCAATCATTTACACTTCAGCACTTCAGCACTCATAAGAATAACTTGGTGTACGTAGAGTAAAATATTATTACATAGCCAACAAAGCATGTCAAATGGCTGACTTTGGTCTAATTGCTCCAGTTTTGAAGTACAAACGATTATCCAGTTTTTCTAACGAAGTGCAACAAATGGTAAGGTTTGGCTATTAAATTAATTACGGTGCCTCTCTATATTGGCCTTTTCCCTTGCACATCCCCTAAATAAGTTTTTTTTAACTTGGGGGATTGGAACGAAGATAATGATCAACAAATTGGTTTTATAAGGGGGGAAGTTTTCCCAATAGGGGCTGAGAAAGAAAAAAAAACAACTTGACATCGAAGATAAAAGAACAAAAGAGGAACAGAGTATATAATGACAAGTTCATTCTGTTCCAGAAACAAATTCCATTAATTCATGAGTCCATTCCTTCACCAAAGTAAGTGCAAAAAAAAAAGGGCTTATTGCAGGGGCAGAACTGAGTAGAACTCACTGTGAGGTGGCCATGTGAGAAGAATACGAGTCCACAACTGGACCTTTGTTTCGGCTCGGTAATCTAGCCAAGTCAGATCTTAAACCAATAAAATCATTTTCTCTTGATGTATATTCAGGCACTTGACTTTTCCCCAGACTTCTAACTTGATACTGAGCAAGAGAATGTTTAAAGTGAGAATGTTTTTCATAGAAAATATGTAAAGAAATCTCCAACACTAATTCAGAAAAAATTGTACCTTGGTAATTAGTCCAGCAAGAAATGCTCTTTTGTCAATCTCATCTCCTCCTGATAACAGGAACTGCACTCAGGAGGATAAAGCAGGTAAATAAAATGCTCAAATGAGAAAAGAAACCGAAGATAAAAATAAATATTCAACCTGATCGAGGACAGATATTGCAGCTGATTCTGGGATCTCCTTGAGACTTCTCAGGCATTGAATGTCAATCTGTCACCAACAATCACATAAAAAAGAATGGAAAGGGAAAACATCATTCCATTATCCCAATACTATAAAGTGGCTCTGGACGGGGTTTAGAAGATTCGAATGTGCATCACAGGAAACTTCACAGGACGTTATCCATCATAAGACTACTAGTCTACTACACCTTAGAAGTACTACACACAACCACTAGAGGACTACAATTCCCTTGATTCTATGGATGGCAATATTCAATCGGCATCCTATAAACCGGTCTATCTTGATTTATATAAAGGTGAAAAAAAACGGAATAATAGGGTGGAATGCCAATGAAAATTATATTACCCGTCAAACGATCCAATACCCTGTAAATTATTTATTGAGCAATTTTTAAGAAAAAGAAACAAACTTCATATAAAGGACAAAAATAAATAACATTTTTGTATGTTGAAGAATCTTTCGGGGGAGTAGCACGTTAACTTATTCTTGAAGTAGCTAAAGTGCTATCTCAATAAACTAAAATTAATTTCATTTTTTGGAAGATAGCACAAGTTTTCTAGCTTGATGTACGTCTTATACTTTTTGAGTATGGTGAACATTATTACATTAAATATAAGGAAACTATCTTTTGAATAAATAAAAATGATCAAATTATTTTTAAAACTAGAATATGTCATTCACAAGGTAATACAACGTTAAAATGTAATAATCACAATGCACCATTACGTGTGGTGGATAGGCGGGTCACGAGTCAACAAGGTGGAAATCTTCTAACTGGTTCCATTCAGATCCCAGTCATTGTCATCCTTAATTATTGCGCCTATATAATACACATATTAAACCTCAAGGCATGTGATTCATCAAGATCCCTCTACAAGACAAACTAAATTGGGTTACCCTTAACACATTTGACTAAATCGTCACCAAACACATCTATAACCGACACACAACTATCCTACTCGCCAACAGAATACATCGCCATATTATAATTGCTTTTGAGTTTACCGTGACCGAAATATAGTCCACATTGACCGTGAACATCAACAATCACCATAAAATCTGTTTTGTGACAGAGCCAAACTGAAATTTTGCACTCTGGGCTGGCTACATGAACCAAAACAATCGGTAACAAAAAATATACTATCTAATACTAATCTACAACTAACTAAGAACAAGCCCTGCTTTATGTATAAGTTTATTACCCTAGCAACAATTTAATATCTAATCTTAGAAGGCAGGTGGCTAGAAAAAGGTTCGTGTAAAAAAGCAGCAGCACATGCTAAGAGGTTATATAGTCAAATCTTACATCATAACGACTAGCAATACCCAGTCGTAGAATGCGAAGCAAACGATCTTGAATAACAGAAGGTAGAGAGACAACAGCTGCTTCATAAGGATCAGCAACAATAGGTTCCTGATTTAAAATGAAATAAGTGTCAGAATAAAAACACTAACAATAATAGTTAACACATGTGTTATTGTAACTAACACTTAAATACTGTGTCCCAGAGCTAGTAAGTGTTCAGTGTCATGACTCACAAATGCTTTGGTGACATTATGACTATAACATAGACCAAAAAGGTATCCTAGACTAAGCTTCTATGCAGCAAAACAAATAATAGGGAACCCTCAGGCATCAGCCAACATATTTAGCAGTGTCACATGGTTCAAAGTTCCGAAATGACTCGTACGGATTCGGTATAGCGATTCGTTAGTTGACTGATTTGTTGTTCGTTACTTCCTTCAGTTGGGTTTCATTCGATTTTTATGTTCTTAATTCGTTTTTTAGTTCATCAAAGTAGAAAAAAAAACAGATTAATAATTTTAAAACAAAGCCACAAGTATAATTCATAAAATATAAAGCAGACACTATACAAGGAATCTAAATGAATGTTTTAATCTCAATATTGAATCCCTTTTTTGAATCCCATTAAACATAACAGTTAGAAATTAAGCTCATTGTCCATTTAGTCCAATAACAAGGCCAATTTTTATACCTCATATCCTTTAAATCCCTCTAACAAAAAGTAAAGCTAAGATCCCACTCCCATATTAAACCCTAGAAAAGGCTCGTGCATATGCTTCTAGAAGACCGGACAGCTCCTACTCTTCATTCATCTTTAAGGAGGCACTTACAGAGGTGAGTTTTTATCTCCTCTTCCTTTTCTTTTTCTCCTCTTTTTTTTCTCTTTGATTAACTATTTTGTCTTCTACTTCTAGATCGATAATTTCACCAATTTGAGTACGATTCATGACGATGGAAGCTGCGAACAAACCCCGATTAGGAACAATAGAGTCCAATCAGAATTCATGAGTGAGGTAGGCGAATCATGTGACATTGATACTTAGTCTTAGCTTGAAAAATATTCCCCCAAGTTTTGAGCAAATACACTTCCTAGATCCACTAAGCAAAATATTCCCACACGAAGGACTTGTTTTAAGCTGATAGCAACTAGATAAGTTCCTTAGAGCAAAGCATTGCAGGAATAACAAAAGCAAGATAAATGCGCTACTTTTTACCATACTTTGCCCATGTAACAGGGATGCATGGACAACTGAAGACATAAGTTGGCAAACACGTATACTCAAGTACAACTGAAACAAAATTACTGCATATGGTTATAACTCCTTTATGTTATTTTATGTAATTCCGGCGAAAGTTAAAACAACAGCATTGACTTGTAATTTTGCAGTGTTTCTAGCTTCCCAACTCCCAAAACCTTTAAAGTGTTTGTTTATCAAGGTAGTCTAAATAATAGAATAAAAACAAGGCCGCATCGCATCGCATCGGCCGCGTTTTAAAGGTTTTCAAAACAAACGAACCGATATTTCCCGCGTTGTAAAGGTGTAAAAAACCCGCATTTTGGGCCGCATTAAGAGATATCTTATAGTTTTGACCGACAATTAGGCGATATGATAACCGCATCACTCCCGTTACCGCATCAGCGTTCCGTTACCGCGATCGCAACCTTTACCGCATTTTTACACTATGGTCTAAATAGAACCAAAAATAAATGTACATACATATAAGTGGAAAATTTAAAGGGCATAATGCATGCCACAAAAGAGAGGATCTTTTTTGAGCAATGAGATGAAAGATAGAACTCTTTTTCCCCTTTTATGTATTACTATTTCCAACCAGTGAGAATTGAGATTCTTTCTCTTCATTTTTTAATACAAAAAAGTTTATTATTACTGGTAGGAGTCCTATTACTAAATTGATTAAAATAAAGCTTTCTTATAAATAAAACACTACTATTAATGTTGCATATATAACTATTACTTATTCGTCTTAGCTTTTGATTTTACCTACTCTTACATTGTATAGCACACCCCTGATTTAATAAATTAAAAACAAACAATTAAGATATGCTCCCGCTGTCCCAATGGCTTTATACTACTTTCTATTTTAGGTTGCCCTACTTACTTTGGTCACTTTCTTTATTTGTAATGATCACCCACTCAGAGACATACTCTCATTTCATCTCATCCACTCATTTCTTCCACCCGCTTATTTTTCGTTTTACCACCAACTACAAATTAATAAAACAACTTTTGAGAGCTAGCGCTAAATCATAGGGACAGAAGAGTAGAAAACAGCAAAAAAAGAATACAACTTTTAATAACAATGAAAATACCTATTCAAGGGTAATATTATCACACTCAACCATAAGGTCTAATAGACAACTCTATAAAACTAATTACATATAACTAATAAAATAAATATACTATTTGACGTGAACCTTCAAGTATTACAATTCGATTCACTAAAAATTACTCTCCCCATAATTATAACACCCCAAGTTGTGATCGGGGAAGAAAAGAAAGGAGCTTTATAAGAATTGATTGTACCATCCATATCAACAAGGTTATCTTCTTTTCAAGAAAGCCCATTTGTTGAAAACTCTACTACTAAAAATGCTTGGTGAGGAGTGGTCTTAGGATGGGCGAGTCCTAGGAAGTTGTCATAAGGCACACGAGCGAAGACAATGTAAGTCGGGAAAGACTTGCGTTAACTTTTACAACCCCCATGGAAAGTCTCGCCTACTTAAATGAGATTAGGTGTTACAATAATGACATATTCCATTATGGACCATCACAAGACAATCATAGGGAAGAAAAAAAAAACATCATCCTAAACACACGTAATAAGCAATATAAACATCATCTATATGCTTTGAAATCACTGCATATAAGCAATGATAAATATATCAATATATAATTACAAGAATATATACCAATATATAAGCAAAGAATCAGCAAGTTCATCACCAATCTCTATAACATTTGGTCTATTCGTTTAGATATAATCAACTTATTCTCAAGTAGTGCTAATTGACTAATTGTAATCTTTATTGTACAAAGCTGATCATTACAAAACAGTGTGTCATGCTCATTGTAATTATCAATTCATCTTGGCTGTGAGTAATTCAAATCAATAAATCAACCCTCAGAATATCATTAGTTACAACTATCAATAACATTTACAACTATATTACAAACTCAATCATCATCGAGGGTTAAAACAATAATACAATGTAGATTGATCATAATTTTATTCAATATTGAAGATAATACCATTTCATTACCATAAGGCAAGGTCTAAGTTCAAATAACTCCAAGCCTCAATCCAAGATCAATAATAATACAAGTATCTCTCAAACTTAAAGTAATATAGTATTTCTCAATCTCAAAATTAATTGATCCCATCATACGTCAGAATATTGTGGCCCGGATCTCCAAAATAACAATTTGGTTCGATATAATACTAATATTCTTCCATAGTTCCATTACAAAGTTCACCTCAATTCCTATTCCCTTCTACTGTGGAGATAGAAAATTTGAGCTAGCGGATCAAAAACTTAACTCTCATTAAGGTTGGTTGTCCTAGATCAAAGTTTGCAGGGGAACAATTTATGTGACCCTAAATGTAACACCTTAAAATTTCTTTTTAAAATATGCATCTCTAAGGACCACAATCAAGACAATAAACAAATGAAATGTCGGAATTGTTCTGAAACCTTTCATCTATATACATGTAATAAAGTTTCAGATATGATTCTGAAGAAAGGTAAAGGCTTCTAATATTTTAAATAGTCATGTTAACCAACCTGTATCACTTTCAGCACATTGCCAGCTGTAGAAGTAAAATCAGATTCAGCTTTCAAGAGTTTGGATTGGCTCACAGTCATAGGTGTCGGACATGATTCTTCACGGACTCGTTTCTTGCTCTTTTCAAAGGGTCTTGCAACTTCAACCTGTCAGCGCACATTGCATACAGCTTCAGTGATAATAATAACAGCGATACCATCTTTGCAGTTGCACAAGTACTTACCAGGAGCTTAAATAAACCTGATTTTGGCCCCTGGATTGTCCTATTATGCATTTCCCTCACTGCATTATCAAGACCCTGGCAAAAAAAAGCACATATTCATGTAGCCAAAAAACTAATGCTGAGAAGCAATGCTAACTCCTAGTCAAGATGCGAATGAAACAATCAATAGGAGATCATTAAGGATGACAAGATAACTGAATAAAAGACATTACTACATCTCAATCCTTGGGTAAGTCAACTCTATGAAGAAATTATACATGTGTTTGTTTTACAATAAAAAGGAATCATAGATTTTAGGTCTCAAGAGCAGCACATAACTGAAGAACCATAAATCAATTAATGTACTTTAGAGGTATGTCCTTCCTATTTATCAGTAATCAGGTAACCCTTTTTCTAATAGTATTCAACAATATTGACCGAAGTAACCAATAATCACTACTTAACATTAATTGATCCAACATTTTTTTCAGGTATTACGAGTTCTTTCCTGCTTTATATTTTAAGATCAGAAAAGGCACTGACGAAACCATCATGGCTATCGAGTGGTAATCAAGCACTACCGAGCATCTCATCGATGGTAATCAAGCACTACAAAGGATCTGGTCTGGTGGAAAACAAAGATTACTAGACATATCAAAACATAGGTATTCAATGACAACGGATTATCTCATCCGGTAACCACACAATACCATTCAATGACCACTAGATATCTCATCTAGTAGTCACATAATACCACAAAAAGTGAAATTGGGTAGTCGTTGAAATACCAATGTGAGATGTTTGGTGGTCATCAAATATCACCACTTGAGATATCTAGTTAGTAGTAATGCTCCACTATATCCACCTCATAATTACCCCACTATTCCCTTCATTAACTAATTCTCTCCTTGTAATTTCATGAGTGCCAAGCATGATGATCCCCCCAAAATAATTTTCACCTTAATATGAATGATCCCCTCCTTCGCATATGATGCCCCTTAGTGCTTGTGCAAAGAGCCTCAAAATGTAGAGAAAATAAAAAAAAAAATAAAAAAAAAAAATAGTGTACATATTTGTGTATTTGTGTGTGTATAATGTGTATATATAGTATATACACACACACACATATAATGATGTTTTACTTCTAGCTCAAACTACAATAATAGTCTAATACTTCACCCATTTTCGTTTTAAAGTACACCATTTAGCAAAAATGACACACTTAAAAAAAGAAAAACTATTAAGTAGAGGAACTCACAAAGTACACACCAAATATCAATAATTAGAGTGGAATACTAAACTAAATCAAATTTAAAACCAAAGTTTTAAAAGCAAAATAATACCTATAAAGAAAAGGTACGCAATATATCACCAGAAGTAGTGAGTGCAAGAGGGTAAATTACCTGTCTATTAGCATAATGGACAAACCCAACTTGAGATTGACCCGTCTTAGACAGAACTACTTTTTCTATCTGAAATGCAAATGAGTTACAAAATTATCATCATTTAAAATTGCATTTTGCTATTAAACAAGTTCTGAAATTCCAATACCTCCCCAAAAGGTAAAAACAGCTTCTCCAAAAATGATTCATTCACATCAGCAGGAAGGTCTCTAATAAATGCAACCTTTACCTAATGTTAAGCAATGAGAATGTCAAACAGAACATATGATTACAGCATAGGAAAAAAGCTCTAATTGGTAGCAAAAAATATGCACGAGCAAGTCACCTTGGAAACTTCCTCTGGATCAATCTCAGGTTCCTCCTCCACCCACTTCACAGTTGGATGACACTTACCACCAAGAACAAAATCTGATCTGGAGCCCAATTTATATGCACGTGCGGCAGCCTGTAATTATGATTTTTGACGAGCTACTGTCAAAGTTTTAGAATTTGGGATGTGATTTTGGAGTTGATATGCCCCAATAAGGCAATATCAGCAATTGTTTCATACATTGTTGAAAGAAGTTGTAAGTAGTTAAATTGCAATGACAGTTGATTAAATAGTGTGTCAATAAGAGATTCTTTGATTCGTAATGATTAACATTCACAGTGAAACAATTTTCTTTAATATTACTGTATAATTTCTCTTTGCTTATCAAAAATAGGGTTCTGTACATAATAAGCACTTCCATATGACTGCATCCTCACACATTGATATTATTGTAGATGGTAACGAAAAATTGTCAAGGTTCTCTTTTAGTCCAAGTATAACCACATAATCAATGATGAATCTTACACACATGACCTTTAAAGGCTCCGACGATTGCAAAGGTCTAAGATACTTGAAGTCAACTATCTATAAATTAGACAACCTAGCATATCGAGAAAAGAGAAAAACAGAGTTGATGAAAGCTCAATCACAAAAACACCAAGATTAAAGTTCTATAGAGCTTGGCACTCACTATGAAATAATGATTCAACTCTTACAAGAAGAAATACCATGGAAATGCTTATAGCAGCTAGCAATTCGATGCATACCCAAAAATGATGCACTCGTCACAGAAGGGAGCTATGTAACAACAGGAAAAAAGTGGAAAAATAGCAAGCAACATCCTTGATGAGTCCACCACAAAGAAGTGGAAGTCCTAAACCATGTTAGCAGAAATGATCCATATACAGGAAGATAGGGAATATAGGACAGTAGAAATTGGAAAGTAACCAAAAAAAGTTGGCTTCAACAACATCAAAGATTGTAAGAAAATTCAAAAGGCAGATATTAGCTGAAATGATGATATAGTGACAGACTATAGCATGGTAATGGTAGCAATAGTTTGGTCAAGTTTGAAAAACTCTTTGGATTTGTTTCCTTGTGCTACAGGTCGAAAAAAGGATGTGATTCAAATCAGTAACCTAATAGAATGGTTCATTTATCATTTTCATCACATATACTCCCTCCGAATCAGTTTAGATGTCCCATTTGGAATTTCACGGATTTTAAGGGTTGAGTGGGGTCCATTAAAAAGGTGGTAGTTGGATATTTTAATTGATTAAATTAATTGTAAAGGTGGTAGTTGGGTATTGGGAATTGGAAAAGTGGGGGTATTGTAAAAAAAAGGATAGACAAAAAAGGAAATTGGACAATTGGTATGGTTTTACCAAATAAGGAAATGGGACACCTAAACTGATTCGGAGGGAGTATATAATTGTGTCCATATGAGATAGAATATACAATTAAAAAGAGATACGAATATATGCATTTACAGTTCAGATATGAATTGTGGAAATCAGACTCTTACTCGAGAAGGTAATAAGGAACCAGTTTCAAGTGTTATTGTCAACAAGAAAACTTTTGTTTTAATGTTTTCATCTTAAGTTTGTGGCCAAACCAAACAACTTTCGCTTAACTTTTATATAAAAAAAAAAGGCATTTGAAATGGGGGGCAACATAAGGCATCTTAATAAGAAATCAGAGTGATTTATCAACATTATTAATAAAATACAATGTTTGCTAGCAAGAATAGGTATATATTAGAAAACGGACTAATCTTTTGGATGCGGAATAGAGCACATTAGTAGTAATGATACTAGAAATTTTCATCAGCATGTTCAATGACAATGGGTATGATGATGATGATGATGATGATGATGATGATGATGATGATGATGATGAATGCTTTCTATAAAGAGTGGCATTGGTTTAGAAGAAACACCTAGACATAACTTGTCACAAAGTGATATCTGGGTTAAAAGGGTATTTTAGAGCAAATGGAAAAGGTATCAAGAAATATTATTACTTTATTAGGTCGAGTTTTATGCTCATTTTGAGAGAGTTGCAAGCCTCTTAAATGCTTGTATTGCTTTTTTTTTTTTTTTGTAATGCTTGAGGTTAAAATTAATACACACTACATTATGCTTTTTAATAATTTTTTTTGTGTTTTTGATTTTGATTTTTCCATCTCTTAATACAACCGTTGTCAGAGCAAATCGATTCTTGGAGATCAAAATAGTTAATTGGCAATTGGCGATTTTCAGTTTACAGAAAGTTCACCATGGCAGGTTATTCAAGGTATCAACAATGACAGAAACCACAAGAACCTAGAATTGCAATTGACACAAGCGAAAAAAAAATTATGAATTGCTCAAGCAAACAATTGAGTTGCACGCTCTAGTGAAAAAGACATCCAGACAAATGAAAGCTAATTTTAAAGAATTTAAAGAGAAGGTTGAAGAGAGGTTTCAAGACTCTTAGAAGGCTTCTTTCAAAAATAAGCTCTAGTGAAAAAGACATCCAGACAAAGAAAGCTGATATTAAAGAATTTAAAGAGAAATGTTGAAGAAAGGTTCAAGACTCTTAGAAGGCTTCTTTCAAAAATAAAATGGATCAAGTTTCTGGAGAATCTGAAGGAGTTGGAGGAAAATTAAAAAAATGTTAAAATTGTTCCAATGACTAATGATGTAATTTTTGAACATTTCGAAGACAGTTTAGGAAAATTTTCAAATGAGAAAACCTGTATCCGAGAAAATCATCTGAAAATATCAAACAGAAATTATCAGAATTTGGCTAGAAAATTTGAGAAGATTTAGAAATTAAGATTCTATAAGGAGATACTGAAGAAAAGCAAGAAAAGAGACAAAAGGCGAAAAGAGAAGGAGAAAAGAGGGAAAAGACTAAAAAAATGAAAAAGATGGGGTGTTTTGGCCAAGAAATTATGGTGAGTCTGCAAAAGAGACGAGACGGAGACTCGGTCGACGACTGCGAAACAAATGACCAAGAGGAAGAGATCGTGTTGTGTGTTGTGGATCGACCCTAGAAAAGCCGAAATAGAATGAGGTGGCTGGAAAAATGAGGCATTAGTATTCGTAGTGGCTCTTACTTAGCCAAGGAAGCCAAGCATGACCATTGGAGAAAAGGAAGGAAGAAGTGATGGCGCTCCAGCTGTAGTCTCAAATATAAGGGGGTAGAAATTGCTAGATTTATAGAGGCATGTTTTGGGGGAAAGGGCAGACTTTGATTGACCTTCATTGTTAGTCTTAAGTTTCTTTTAGTTGAGGTTTTGATGAACGAATGTAAAGTTTTTGGTTGGAAAAGCTCAAATACTCGATATAAATAGAAAAAGGAGGGAAGCACCCACCCATTACTCCTTACTTTACATGAATGACCCATCATACTTTTCGTGAGTTGTCAAAAATTAAACTTCACTTTTACAGTGTGAGGCTACTTTTGAAGATAAAGCGTCAGTATGTTTGAGTTGTCTGTCACAAGCTAAGCTAACTAGCATTAGTATTATACAAGCTAACTGCCATTAATATTATACATCAGTTTGGCCTCCTTACAAGCAACGTCCTATGATGACTAATAGGCCTTTGCTTTCTTTACTTCCCAAACCTGTTTTTAAAACTTTTGGCAATTTGGAACACTTAGCATTTCATTCTGAAAAGTACATTTCACAAGACCTTAAATTTTCTATACATGTCAAATATTTTCAAACCTATCCCTAACCTAAATTATGTGTTCCTTAACTCGTCCAATCTTTTTAAACCCTAATTCTTTTCAATCCAAATTCTTATCCAAACAACCAATTTCATTTTCTATCCACCTTAAGGGCAAGGTGGAACTTTATGCGATCGGTAATGTGATATATTGGTTAAAAGGGTAGTTATGATATTTTACAATTAGTTGGTTACATAGCTTATTAATATAAATAAGGTAGAGGGAGATGGAAAAGGTATCAAGAAATCTTATGTAATGGACTCGGGTCAAGGGGTCAAAGGGCATTATCGTCTTTCATATTAATTAGTCTTTATGTTTTTGTAATTAGATTAGTTGTTATTCTTGTATTTGTCTTTGGGGGCTTAGGCTATATAAAAAGCCACCCCTTGTAATATTGTTTTGTCTTTGGAATAATCATAATAAAAATTAGCCTTTTGGGAGTTAGAGGGCAGACTCGAATTGTCCAACGGGAGTCATTGGGCAGATTCGAAGTGTCCAAACCATCTAGTTTTCGGTAACGGGTCTTGGTGATCTGTTACATCTTATTACTCTTAGGTCGAGTTACTCCATTCTGAGAGTTGCAAGCTTCTTGAATGCTAGTATAACTATCCTTTTTGGTAATTCTTGAGATTACGATCAATACATACTACATTTTTGATGTTCTATAGTTGTTTTCTGTGTTTTTAGTTTGATTGTTCCATGTCTTAATCCAATCAATTACACACGATTGATAATATGGTCCCATAATCTAGGTGAAATTTGGAATGGAAGTTGTGTTATTGAATGAGAAGGTTCAATTAGTGTTACTTATTGATTTAAGAGATTAAAAATGGTTCTTGAAGCTAATTTTTTCAAAAACCCTATCCAACCAAAACAATCCAACACATGTGGAACTATGTGACAGTTTCACGAACCTGATAGCCTGTATGAATTCAGATGCAGTAATAAGTCCTCTCCACAAGATGAGCTCACAATTTAATAATGTAAACATTAATAAGGAAAATAACTCACTGCATGGGATGAAAAGTGCACAAAACCAAATCCACGGTTTTGGTGCCTTTGTGAAGAAAGGGTAAATTTTATCCCTAGACAGCATTACAAGGTTTACATAATCCACCTCCTGAAAAACCTGTAGAAAAACAGAGCCTCGTAATTTAGCTGAAGATAACTATATTGCACATTACCAGCAGGTGAACAACAAGAATTCCAACCTGCCTAACCAATCCGTCAAATTCATCAGGACTCCAACCTGGAAAAAAAAAGGTTCAAGTATAGAATCCAAAAAAAAAAGGACAAACAAAATACTATTTGAAGTTCAGGCCATTTCACAAGCTTTCAGCATTCGTAATAAACAAGAAAAGAAGAAAGCTTCTTGTTATTGACCAATGACTTACAATTAATGAATTATCTAAAACTGACCTTTGGGAAGATTTCCCAAAAACAAAGAATTCTGCTCTGTTGATGGAAGAACTCCAATTTTCCTCCCTTCTAGCTGTCATAATCAAAAACCAAGGTGGGATTATAAAGGTTTTCAAATTAACTTAGACAAATACTACCCGTATTGTAACGGTATAAAAAACATATTTAAAGTAGTAAACATATATCTCATGTTGAGCCAATATTTGGTAGCAAAAAATTGCATCATGACTGTTACCACATCATTTTGACCATCGCAATCACAACTGAAATCATCTTGTTGCACTACCCATATAGAAATACAAATTTTCTATGGAAATCCTTAAATCAACACAAATTTACTTATAAAACAAATTTACAAAAAAAAAAATAAAATACAACATTTCTCAAGAAAAGAAGCAAACATAAAACACATGCCCATTCTCAAATATTGCATCCAAAGCACTAGGGAATCATTATATAAAAGAACGCCGCACATATTCCACATAAAACAATTAGAGATGTTATATATCTTAAGCAAAGGTAAATGATCAATAAACCAATCTGAAAAAGAGTATACTACATGCTGCTTTTGACAGAATATTTATGCTATTATAATTTCAAGCATGTTTGCAAAAACAGGGCAGCATCGCATCGCATGGGCCACGTTATATTGGTTTCAAAAAAATCAAATTGATATTTCACGCATTGTAAAGGCATAAAAACCCCGCATTTTGGGGTCGTTATGAGAGATATTTCAACCGATATTTGGTGTTATGATAACATAAACCATGTCACTCTCATTACGGCATCATCATTCCATACTTCCATTATCGTGATCACAACCGTTACCCGCATTTTTGCACTTGATTTCAAGTTATCAATCTAAACCAAAAACAACTAAAGAATCATGTCAAGGACTCAGTGGATAGCACATGCATCATGCATGGCCAGAAGCAATAATCAACCTCTGATAAACTACTAGTTACAAAAACTTCAGCTCTTAGCGATTTTGGGAACCACTAAACATGTTGTTAGTCCAGTTCACTCAGTGAATCCCTGACCCTACTAATCATTACAAAGAAAATTTTCAAATACAAAGTTAATGATTTTCAAACAAGGTGTATTGAAGCACATCCGAAACCATTCACTAAGACTCAGAGTTGAGTTAAATCATATTGCAACATGAGTATAAAAGAATCTAGGACCACCACTTTTGAGCACTCCCTTTGTTTCTCTCTCTTTCACTTACCCTCACCATTCAAACCACTCACTAGAAGACAAAGATAGACAGAAGCAAAGTGCAGCCCATTAAGGAGTCCTTGGCCTCATAACTAAATGAACTTCCTTGAACTCACCCCACCCAAGGTCATGTATTATGATAAGCCCCTTGCCTCTCCAGGACTCAAGCCTAGATGCGCATCAAGATCACTTGGTAAACACTAAAGAATCATGATGATTCAACAGAAAAGATACATTGCAACAGCAAAAAAGGAAAAACATATTGAAAGGACAACCATCTTTCCATTTTCCCTTGACATACACATGAGAAAACAGATACGTCTGTAAGAATATGATTCAGAGAGACAAGATACTAAAGACAAAGCAAATAGGGGAGAAAACTAAGTTTTGCAAGCAGTAGCACATATGACACTTACCATAATTCCATTTTTATCCTTTACAGCTCTAATTGCAGCTTCTTTGGTTGAAAAACGAACAAAGCAATACCCCTAAAAATGAAGTGTGATAGTTGAGGTAAACAAAATAATACAATGAACAAGAATGCAATAGTATCAACACAATGATATGAAAAGGACTAATAACTGAACCTTGGAATTGCCATTTTGGTTCTTGATCATCCGTACCTCCACAATTTCACCGCAAATGGAAAAGACCTGAAAGATAAGAGAAAAATTTTTGAATCACAATAAAATAGCACTTTCAACCACCTACTCCGGCATTGAGCTTGAAATGTACATATTCAAGATCGAATAGGGATGAGTCTAATCCTCTAAGAAGTGAAACTAGCTAACAAAGAATCCAAGCCACCAAAATATTAGCACTTGGAAGGATAAACCAATTCCAAAAAAAAAAAAAGGAATACCACATTTTTCAAAATACATTTAACTCGTGAAACTGGATAGAAAAATGATGCTAAAGTCATGCCTGAATTGGAGGTAAAAATTTAAGCAAAACAAGATATTATTCCTCCCTCATTTAAGGAAAATTTTCCACACCTTCAACTAAAGCAAATAATTACATCCAAAGTGACAGAAATTAATTCGCCCTCTCCTCCTTACCCATCATTTCGCAAAAATCATATTTCCTTGATTATATCTAACAGCCTATATTTTCAACTTGAATTTGCTTTCCCATTCAACATTTACCTTCAATCCAAACAAGGCGTAAAGGGCAAATGTATGGGCAAAAGAACAACATGCAAAAGTTGTATATATTTAAATGTCATCATCTTCATCATCAACCATAATATCGCGCTCATAGCTTCTATCATTAGGGTGGGAAGATTGGAATACAGCACACCAAACAGCCCTAGTACATATATTACATATGAATGTTCTAAACTAACTTCAATTCACAGAGAGGAAGCCATTATTCAATTACAATAGTATTAAAAATATGCAATCAAATAAAACCCATATAACAAAATTGTCAATTAAGTCTATAAATTTATTTGATTTGCGAACAATTTAACCTAGCCATGAATAAGAAGATGAATATAAACCTCACGGATTTTGGATTCGGTCAATGATTGAGCAAGACCACCAACAAACACTTCCGTTCCTTTGACGACATGGTCTATTAAAATTACAAAAAAAAACATCATAATTAGTTAGAATGTTGGAAATTTGGATAATAAAATCAAATGCACAACAATTGTTCAACACTTACTGCGATCTGCTGAACTATGATCGTAAGAATTATTCATTTTGCCAAGATTATCGACAATACTCACTGAAAATTAAGTTATAAAAGTTAGGGGGAAATGAATTTAGAAGAAAAAAAAACAAAAATTGGTTGAAGAAAAACGGAACCTTGAAGATGTGTGATGGACAGTGGTGGAATGGGTGCTTCGCACGGCGAGAAGATGTTCCGACGGAACAGCCAAATAGATAATGCGTTTTTTCCTTCTTGTTCTTCCAAGTAAATAAGTTTGGAAACCCTTTAACAAAAAAAACCTATATTCCACGTGGCGTGGTAACGCTGAGTAGGGTGTTCAAAACTACCTGACCCGCCGACCCGACCCGCCGACCCGCTGACCCGCCTTATAAGTGGCGGGTCAAAAACTAAAAAAATTCAAAGTTCGGGTCGGGTCATGGGCCGATAATTTATTGACCCGGATAGCTTATTTTGAATTTTTTTATTTTCAAGGTATTTAATTTTCTTGATTCATCTTCAATGGGCCGATAATTTTTTTATTTTGACCTGTTGTATTCCCAGAAGTTACATTCACATATTTCATTTCAGTCGACATTGTCCCGTAACAGTTGGGATAGGAACATTTCAGGCCTAATGAATCAGTTGCATTCATGCTGCCACATGACCCACACATATAAAACTTTTTAGGATTATTTGAAGTTTCTTTGAGAGACAATAATGGGATATTGACATATGATTTTGAGTTCAAGTTAGAGTCCTTGTTAAGATCTGTTAGGAAATATTGGGTGTGGAGAGATGAAACACTTTTGTAAAGATCTCCAAGACAACCCACCATTTTGCTTTGATCAAGAAGCTTGCCGACTGTTCCTAATGGCAGAGACATTATGTGGAAGATGGAATCCACAAAATCTTTGTTTGCTTACTTGCTCAAAAAATTCACGCCCCACGCGCAGCTGTTTGGTCCTACCGTAAAAATTCTTAAACATATAAACTCGCGTTTGTCTACCTTCGATTGTCTAATATCTACTCGGAATTCGATCTTAAAAATAATAATTAAATTTGAAAAATCATCAAAAATAATAACCGGGTACCCGATGTCCCGACCCGTTTTATCCGGGTACCCGCTAACCGGGTACCTGCGTTAAATGGGCCGGGACACGGGCCGCAAAAATAGGTACCCGGCTTTTCGAGTACCCGTTCAGCCGGGTACCCGGGTATGAACACCCCTAACGCTGAGGTTTTGGGTTTTCTACGTGGTAACCAAAATTTTAAAAAAATTCATGTGGTAATCCTAAGGTTTACCAAATTGTTCCACCGTGACCTTTTTGCACATAAAAACGTTAGCAAACATTAATTTTGAAGCTATAAGACTGTTGTATGCCTATTTAGTTGACTCACCATTTCAAATGTCATCAGTTTCAACATTTTCCCCCAAGATATTAACCCTAACTCTACCATATTTTTGGATTTGGAGGAAAAATATGATTTGAATGGAATATGGTAAAGTTGGAGTTTATGTTTTGGTGGAAAATGTTGAAAACGGAGTGTTGGCCTGTAAAGAAGGCTTTCGAGCAGAGAATGGATGTAACAGAGATGCGCATGCTGAGATGGATGTGTGGTAAGACAAGGATGGACAGGATTAGAAATCAGGAGTTTAGGGAAAAGTTAGGGGTTGCACCTTTCTCTGCAAAGATGCGGGAGAACAGGCTCAGATGGTTTGGGCATGTGCAGAGAAGCACCCATGACGCCCCAGTGAGAAGGGTCGAACACATCATAGTGGAGGGCAAGAGAAGCCGGGGAAGACCTAAGAGGACGTGGGAGGAGCAGATTAACAGCGACCTGCTCGAACTACACCTCTCTAAGGACCTGACCAGGGATAGAGCCACATGGCGGCGCCTTATTCACGTCCTAGATTACTAGACTAGTTTGTTACTGTTCTGTGTCTTTTGTCATCGCTTTTCACTTCCTTTTTTACCTATATCGTTTTTTTTTAATTGATCCCTATGCTTGGCTAACGTGGGTGTAAGATGCAGGTTTTCGGATTTTTGCAGGTCCTATCCTTGAAGACTCCTCTAGAGCCGAAGGACTCTTATGACCGTCCTCTCCTTATGGGTATGAGACGCCGTCGACCTTCCTTCCCCAGACCCTGGCCATAGAGTATATATCTATGTGCGGGAACACTGGGTATGATGATGATGATGATGATGATGATAGGCGTACGTCCAACAGTTTTAAAGCTTTGAAATTAACGTTTGCTAACATTTTTATGTGCAAAAAGGTCACGGTGGAATAATTTGGTAAACCTCGAGGTTACCATGTGGATTTTTTAAAAGTTTTTGGTTACCACGTAGAAAACTCAAAACCTTAAGGTTACCACGCAGAATTTCCCAAAAAAAAAGTGGTTGGGTAATCCATAAAAAAAACCTAACTTTGATCACCAAAACGATTCGGTAAATATCGATTACGAACATACATAAATTTGTTGCAATTTGAAAAGATAATTGGGTGGGAGTTTCACAAAATGAGCGACTAAACCTAAGTATGGTAGCACAAAACGTGTCATTGGGTCTAGGTACAATCGCACATAATGGGCGACTGGAGCTAGACCCAGTCGCATGTTTTATGCAACCGCACTTAGATTTAGTCGCCTATTCTGCGTGACTCCTTTCCTTTTTTTCATTTAAACTTTAAATTATTTTTAAATTACATATTCAGAGTAACATTGAAAACTTAGGTGATGTAAATTATTCTACTAGATTTGGTTCGGATAAGCAATTTGAAATAGTAAATGAACTAGATAGTGCCCGTGCGATGCACGGTTTATCAAATTTTATGAGTATAATTAAATAACAAAAACACATCCGATTAAAAGTATAATGTTTTAACTATCTCAAAAAATCCAATACAATAAATAATATTCATTTAACAAAAAAAAATTGAAAAAAATTTTATAAATAATTAAAATAAATAAAATTTTATATATAATTTGCTAATACATTAAATATAATTTGACCTAAAAAGTAAAAAAAAAACAATTAATAAGAAAAATAATATATTCAAAACAAAAAAGTAGAAAGTCAAAGATCATAATAACAATGACATCATCATTTAATTTAGGAGGGAAATTTTTTAATATGGAAGCGACACGTAAGCAATTTTGAAAGGTGATGATGTAAGCGTGTTTTGTTTTAGTAATAGTTATAGATTGCATGCCTGGGCGAATGAGATGATATTGAAATCAATTTTCAATTACTCGTGTCTCGTATAAGCAAAAAGAAAGTCGTTCTACAGTTAATTTATCTTTTCGTTGTCAGCGTTATGGTAGATTTAGGGGTCAATTGCATGATTTAAATAACGTCCATTGACCAGATTCTTAAAGTTGAGCATGTAGTTGTCGAGTTATGATAATATGATATACTTGGAAACTAGGAAAAAGACGATGGATGGTGAGAGTATCTTCGTCATAAAGGAAGACATAATCATCCATTACTAGTTTATAGAGATGATCATGTATAAGTAGGTAATAGGTTACTAGTTGATATTTGAGTACATATAAGAAGCTTAGTGCTACTTTTATGCGACTTGCTTTTATAATGATTTGAATTAGACATAATTATCCAAGGTTTTCTAATAGTATGAATTAAATATTTGAGTACAACCTTTGAAACATATTTTTCTATATGATCATTATACTTGTTGGTAACCTACAATTGTAGGTTAATTGTCAAAAAAATTATAATCTTTCACCACCCTCAACCAAGTCCACCACCATAGCCTCCACCAAGTCCACCGCCACAACCTCCACCTACCCTCCCACTATCAGCCCCTATCCCTCCCCCATTCCCTAAGCATACTACGCAGAATATCTCCCACTGTGAAACACCCCTACCCCCTCGTCCACCCTTACCCACCCCCAAAACATAAAACCCATGAACCCACCAGGTATCTCAACTCCTACCACCTTCAGACCCATAAACTAACCACCCGAAAACCCTTCCCTACCACCTACAATCCCATGAACCCAAAAACTCACCTGAAATATTATTTTAATTGAATATTATTTATTTATTTTCTATTATAAATAACCTATTTTATAGGTTAGAGGTAAAAATAGATGTTATTGGAAAACTCACCTTAAAGTTGGTATTATTCAATATTAATCAATAGTTGATATTATTATAGGAAAAAAGTTAACAAAATTGTGTTATTCAGGCTAATTTTTCCTTTTTGTTATTCGAACAAAAGATCCTCTATCTTATCAAATTCCTCTTATTTTCTTTCCACCTATTTATATCCAAATCAAGTGTAGAGTTGTTCTACAAGAAATGTTCACGTGAATCAAGAAAAAAATCTTTTAAATGATAGATATATTATTTTTTTGAAAAATAACAATTTTCACGAAGAAAAATAAAAGACCTTAAACATTTAAAAAAATTATAATTGCGTTATTGAAAAATATAGGGATCACAATTATTAAAAGTGTTCGAAGTTAGGAAAAACAGTAGATAATGCCTGTGCGATGCACGGTTTTATCAAATTTTCTAAATATAAATAACAAAAACAAATCCTAGTAAAAGTATATTATACTTTAACTATCTCAAAATATCCAATACAATTTAACAAAAAAAATTGAAATTTTTTTTATAAATAATAAAAATAAATAAAATATAATACTCCATATAGTTTGCTAATACATTAAATATGATTTGACCCAAAAAGTAAAAAAAATTAATAAGAAAAATAATATAAATAAAAGTTCGTAGAAAGTCAAAAACCATAATAACAATGACATCATCATTTAATTTAGGAGGGAAATTTTTAATATAGAGGTGCCACGTAAGTAATTTTGAAAGATGATGATGTAAGCGTGTTTTGTTTTAGTAATAGTTATACATGTGTAACCATAAGGCTTAGCCACTTAAGCAATATTAAAATGTCAAAATGAAATTTAGTGAAAAATATATATGAGGATCATAAACATTAATAAATTATGAAAATGAAAATAAATAAATAATTATATCCAAAATTTATGATACGAACCAAAACATGTTTAGAAGAACAACGAATAAAACAACTTAAAATGGCAAATGAAAACTTTGAGGTTATGTTTGGGAACACATATTTCATTTTAAATTGTAAATTTTAATTATAAAATCATAAATAAAAAATTTTAAATACAAATTTGTTTTCTATTAATGTGCCTAACCGGCCCTAACCCTAACTTTAAAGTCAATTCAAAATCATCCAGATTTTACTCTAAAAGTATATGAGAACTAAAATAAATACTTTTATCCTAAAAAATATACTTTTATTAAAATCTATTTTTTTATTAAAAGCACTATTTATTTTAAAATTCTATAACAGTTTTATAAGAAAAATTATAATTTTATACTGATAACATATAATTACATCTCTATTCAAAATTGTTTTTATACTAATAATGAATAATAATTTCGTACGTTGCATGAATCTATGTTAATTATTATTTATATCCATATTAAAAAATAAAAAATTACTCAGAATAATTCAATATTTTCATGATCTTTCCCCAATAATTTCACCTATTGATTAACCATGAATAATCCTAATTTAGGGGTATTTATCAAGAGTAAACTCAAGTAACTTGATAACTTACTATAATAGATAATTTACTAAAAAAATAATCTGAATATTAATGAAAAATTAGAAAAAAATTTGGAAAATTACATTAACATTTTTGAATAATAAAAAAATTTGGTAAAAAAAGTTTCAACACTTTTTACATTTTATTTTCTTTTATTTTTTATATAAATAAATAAATCTTGTTATAGCATGTTATCAAGTTATCCGAGTTTATCCCTGCAAATATCTCTAAAGTTGAAATTATTCATATTTAGTTAATTAATAAATAAAATTAGGATCATTTAACAACTACAGCCTCTAAGTTTTCTCAATTTCAAATAAACAGTCGCAAACTTTTTTTTTTTACCAACTACAGCCTCCAAGTTACCAAACATGACATCGAGACAACCAAAACAGCCAAAAAAGGGGTAAAAAATGGGGTGTTTTGGTTGTCTCAATGTCATGTTTGTTAAGTTGAAAGATGTAGTTGGTAAAAAACAAAATTTGCGGCTGTTTATTTATTTATTTATTTTTGTTTTTTGTTATAATATTTATTTATTTATTTATTTATTTATTGAATAATACCTGATTCATTACTAAAGAGTCATACGACATCTACATCAGAGATAAAAATTAGCAAGTACATAACAACTAAAACCAAATATAATTCAAAAATAACAAAACAACGAACGTTGTATATGAGATCTGACAATTCTGAATATCTTCTTCCATATCGCTATTTGATACACGACTATTTATTTGAAATTGAGGAAACTTAAATGATCCATCCATAAAATTATTGTAAGAAAATTAAAAAAATTGAATTTTTGTAGATAATTTGTCCATAAAAGTACCCTATTTTTTGTTTCCTGCTAATTGAAACAGACAAACTGCTTCGAGAAATCTCAGAAGCCCTCCATTCGTTAAAAAGGAACAAGAGAAGCCCCATTTTGGGAGCTTTACTAAGCGACGACTGTGCGTAGAGACCAGAGAGGTCGAGCAGACACAGAAATGTCGAAGACTTTGGTACAGCCGATAGGGCAAAAACGCCTCACTAATGTTGCCGTCGTTCGATTGAAGAAACATGGCAATCGCTTCGAAATTGCTTGCTACAAGAACAAAGTCCTCTCATGGCGCTCCCGCATGTATCTTTCTTTTCTTTTCTCTTATTTTCAACTCTTGCTACTCTCAAATCTTATTTTGATTATGCTTCATTTTTCTTTTAATTTCTTTATTTTTAGAGATTTTATGTTGCATTTTTAATTACTTTGAAGTTGAACTATGATTCTTCACTTCGCCATGAGAGTTGAGAAATAATCGAAATCAATTTCTGTTGAATTATGTAGTAAGTTTATTTATTCATTTATTTATATTTATTTTCTGTTGTCTATTAGGTTTTTAAATATATGTATATAATTCCAAAGAAGTCTATTATTAATGCAATTATAGGTTTTTCAATTTGATTTTAATCTTTGATATTTCGCCCCATTCTTTTTTATGTGAAACATTTTGTTTATTTGAATTAGAGAGAAAGACATAGATGAAGTTTTGCAGTCACATACTGTATATTCGAACGTCTCAAAAGGAATCCTCGCCAAGTCTAAGGATTTGATGGCTGCTTTCGGTACAGATGACCAGACAAAAATATGTTTGGAGGTGTGTGAAATTAAATTAGCGTGAACTGTCTGGGGACTGATATGGAAGGATTACTGATGTAACTCTTGTTTGGTTAGATTTTGGAGAAAGGAGAGCTTCAAGTTGCTGGTAAAGAGAGGGAAGCTCAACTATCTAGTCAATTTCGGGACATTGCAACAATTGTCATGCAGAAGACTATTAATCCTGAGACCAAACATCCGTACACGATTAGTATGATTGAACGTTTGATGCATGAAATTCACTTTGCTGTTGATCCTCATAGCAATTCAAAGAAGCAGGTTATTTTCTTTTTTGCTCTTCTTGTTTTTTGAGCCTATGTAAATTTGAGTAGTTTTGTTTCCTTGTTTCGAATATCTGTTATTCTGTTTGCACCTTATTACTCTTGAAGCTTATTGTGTTGCTTTAATTCAATCTTGGACATTGTCTATTTTAGGGATTGTTAGTTACATACTTGAACTTATTATGTACTTAAAATTTTAGGCATTGGAGGTTATACGTCAGCTTCAGGAAAAATTTCCCATTAAAAGATCTCCGATGAGGTTGCGTATCACTATTTCTCTAGAGAGCTTACCATCTATCATGGAGAAGCTTGGAACGTGGCATGGGGATATTGTGTCTAAGGAGGAGTCTGGAGGTCAGGTTTCAGTTGTAAGTTTTTTTTTCTTTGCACTGCTTTCAGTTGAATCTGATTTCAGTTGAATCTTTTTTCTATACATAGCAAGTAAGTATTTGGGACTGAACCTCGGAACCTCTTTACTGTGTATGTGTGCTTAGGTTAATCTGTGATTGTCATGGAAGATAAGTTCCCTGAGTAGCACAATAATTACTAGGGATTGTTTTTTTAGTGCTAAGGAATGAATTGGATTGGATGCAATAGCCAAAATTCTCATGCTTTTTTTTTTGCTTGAACCAAAATTCAAATACTAATATGTTGAGTCACAAGTGTTAATTTATGTTGAGTATTGATTCTCATTGTTATCGCTTTATACAAAATCCCTCCCTGCATATCATACTTAACCATAGAAACCTTGATTGTGTGAGTGATGTAGACTTGTTTTGCCACCCATACCATACCAGGACAAAGTTTGCTCTAGTTCTCGTTCAGTTGTCTCGATTTACCCTACCTTTGTCCAATATTGTTGCTGCCATTTAGTACCAGGTATTGATTAGGGCATAAATGCAAAAACAATGAAGAGGTCAAGAGAGAAATTTGTATTTTGTTCGGTTGAAGGATGTGACATGTGACTTGTGAGGTTATTTTGACTATTTTTTAGTTTTCCTTTAAGAGCTATTTAATTTGGACTTGATTGATCCAAATCCAAACATGAAACGATCCAACTCTAAAATGCAATTAAATGAAACTAAACTGACATTTTAGATGAACATGCACAAAAAGCAAAACTAACCATATGTACCCTAATGAATGCCTTTTCAAGGTTGACTCTTGAATCTTTTATGGACGGTCACTGAATTCGACTTTGGTGCAACAAATAGTTTTTAATGTGAATATGCTTTAGAATTTTGTTTTGTTTTACAGTTTTACTTATCTTTTGTGATTCAAGGAGATTAGGTGTCCCTAATGTGGGACTTAATATTTACATTGCTAGCTCAAAGGGTGATTGAAAATGGCTACTTTTGACCGTGCCTGTTTTGATCTATTGTGCATTGCCAACAGTTTATCTGTTTCATCTGTCTGCTTCATTTCCCTGTGGTTCCATGGGAATTGTTACTCTGTGTGAGTCATGGGTTTGCTTCTTTTCTGTTTAGCTTTTGCTAATGAGCTTTCTGGATATGGGCTGGCTAAAGAGAGTTGGTGCAGTGTGTAGAATGCTTTCATGAATCTTTTTGTGATGTATTTAGTTGGAAGGGAAGTCTTGGTATTGATCTGAGTGTGAGTTTATTCTCTCATGTGTTGAGCTTTGGGATATCATTATTCTACTTATTTTTGGATTAGGTGGCTAGGGTTTGTTACGATTTTATATTTCTGGAGATTCTAAGAATTTGTATGTGATTTTTGATTTCTTAGAGTACATCTTGTCCTCTATTGACTCTATTTAATTTTTTATATTTATAATTATATTTCCTTGTCCAATAGTATAAAGTAGAAACAGTTATATCCTATGCTTGCTCAGACTTTAGCACCTGTACGAGGTACTTGTCAAATTTGGCTATATAATGAAAATTTTCCTAAATGTTGGTCCAAATGGTATCTTTAAAGTGTTGATACAATTGTTGAAGATTCGAGTTTTCAATATAGGTGCTGTAGGTGAAATGAACAGTCCAAATAACGTACATTTTAATTGCTGATGTTATCTTATTTGAGTATGTGTACTTTGGTTTATAGTAATTATTATATCTAGTGGTAGCTTTATTCTATCTGCTGAGTGCGTGTGGGACAAAATCTGTATATCTGTTTGGAATGGAATATTTGTTAATCCTTCTGTCCATTGGTTATAACCGTAGAGCCTTATCCTTTGTTGCGCTCCTTTGGCATTGTGGTTTGTCTGTTGTTTCTGGCACTTTCGGGGTTGCTCTTAGTATGTGTACTGATTCAATCCAGCAAGTTATAGGATTGTTAGTCTGATTTTCAAAACCTTATATGATACTGGTATCCGAGATGCTTAGTCGTGTAAAGAGTATACTGTATAAAACATGTTAGGAATTTAAAATAATTATTTCTTGAAGAATATTGTATAAAACATGTCAGGAAAGGAGGAAGGGGAGGATGAGTTTGCAGCTGAACATATTCCTGTTACAGCTAAAGATGCTTCTTCCATCCAACAGCTTATGGAATGTGTATTTTCAGCTGACTTTGTCTTTGAATAGTTCCAAAAATTCAATTTCCCTCTACTTCGAATTAATTCTAACATTACTATTTTTGGCTAGTGCGTACGAATTTTTCAAATTGTCATATATTTTTCTCTGTTGACCCACTTTACCCACATATTCTCTCTCCTTTTATGGCTCACATAAATACAGCTCATTACATTTATCCCACTAACCTCATTTTTTGAGACTCTGACTTTCAATACTTTTACTACATAACCTATCATTAGAGCTTTTTAAAATTTACTTGATTAACCGAAATCGAGTATGACTCGACTTGACCTGAAATAACCGTATATAAACAGGCATACAAGAACCGAAATTAACCTGACCATATATATCACATTCAAAACCCGTCAAACACTTGAATGTACACCTCTACCTATCGTCAACAACTTCCTCTATTACCAATGTTGGAACTATTATCAGACTGAAGTAGTTTTATTTATCATGTGTGATGTGACTGGGAGCTTCTAGACATTGTTACATAGTTTGCATTGCTTGTCTCAAAAGGATCACATAACTTCTGTTTAGTTTTCTTTTGATTTCAGTTTTCACCCTTTGAGGTAGTGTTGGAATCAATCATTTAACTTTCTTTGCCTGCTGTAGGGCTCTCAATGATTAATTTTGCTCTTGAATCCATCAGTCTGTTATCTGTGCATTGGCACACATTACAAACTTGAGGTCCTAACTTGTGTTGGTTCAATTGTTATGCTTTCATCTTCTTAACTTCTTTCTTTGCACAATTATGAGGAGTTTTTCTGCTACAAGGATTTAATGGTGTGTCTTAAGTCACATTTTACTCGGTTTTTGATGAGATAATTATTTTAATGAACTGATGAAAATGGACTTGTAAAGCAACAGCTTCAGTTGATTTCTATCTTAACAATATTAAAGTTGCTAATCTCCTGTACACGTTCGTGTGCTAAAATTATATTCCATATGCTTATTAAGGATCAATATACAAGTGCAGGTCTGTGAATTAGATCCAAGTCTATTTCGAGAATGTGATGGATTTGTGAGAACTCTGCAAGGAAGGCTGGAAATTCTTGCTGTCTCTGTTCATGCAGAGGGAGACACTAGTGTTGACCGTTATGACGAGTTCAATGAAGACATCATGCCAAGCATGCCCAAGGAAGTTTCAGAAGCTTCTATTGGCCAACTAAGTGAGAAATTGGAAAAACAGTCGGTTTCGAAGAATAAAAGTTCGGTAGGGGAAGTGAAGCAAAACAAATGCAACACATGCAATGCCTCGGTAGGTGATGCAAAACAATACAGAGAGCACTTCAAGAGTGAATGGCACAAGCATAACTTGAAGCGCAAGACTATGAACCTTCCTCCGCTCAGTGCTGAAGAATGTTTGGCAGATGTTGATTTAGGTGCCTCGAAGGAAGACCTCAAGGAATACTCGTTTTGAAGTAAATTTGGTTCTCGTTTTGCTCTTTGCTGCTTATAGTATAATTGATACAGGGAGATGTTGTCTTGTACAAAGTTTGAACATCATTGAAAGGATTTATGTTAATGTAAGAACGGGGTGAATATGAGCAATCTGCTGCATTTTGTGCTTCTTTCTGTTTGACTGAATATCGAAAACTGTTTACAGCAGCTGAAATGTTGAAATTTTAAATGAGGAGTTGATCACATAAAAAGCGTCCGAAGCTTCAAACATTGAAGGTAAACCGTCTTGTTGGCTTGAGCCTTTGTTTATCCCCGCAAATTGTGATCTTCAATACTAGCATGAATTCTCTTCGCCTTATTTTTATCATTTGCTTTTGTATTTCATTCACCAATATATCAATATGGGCTGGTGGATGCGGTATGATCCACCTACAATTTTCATACCCACCACTAATGACGGAAAAAATTTCATTCCCACGCCTATCCATCCTAGGTATCACCCACTGTATATTCACTTCAAATCGCGTTATGTACTTTATATATCTTCATCATCAAAATCTGCAAAAGTAGCTGATTTCTATTGATGGTATGGTCCAACTATTATTGTGCAATCAAATCATTGGATCAACAAATAAGACTCCACTTTTTAATGATCAATGATCTATTTAGATAAGAGTTGGATTATTTCATTATAGAAGGTGAGCTTATTACTAGTGCCCATGACTTGTTGACATGGATCCACACTTTTCTTGGGCCAATTACGCTACCTTCCGTGAATGACCCCATCCATTCTGAGGTTGCGAAAACTCAAAACCCGAAAAGAACCTAAAAACCGAGAATAAGAACCAAACCCGCCCAAATCCATCAATCAAACTTGTAACCTCCTTCTCCATGACCCACAAAAATCAATCCTACCAATTTCCCTCATGAAATTCCCACCCATTTACCTTACACCAATCCCTTCTTAAAAACCAAAGAAAAAATAAAAATCTTACTCCACCCATAAAACCTAAACCCAGGACTCAATTAAGACCACACCCCAAAACTCCAATCTTTGACTCAAATAACAAAATAAACCAACCCAGTTTATTTCTTGACCTGTTATCTAAATCCAAAAAATTGAATGTTAATTATGAAAAATTTGCGAAGAGATAATCAAAATTTTCTTTATAAAAAACAAAAGATCAATTAGCGGATTTTTGATCAAGACAATTGACTCAAAAGAATTGAAGATTGGCAAGTTCGGTCTCGGTGATCCCAAAACCAAACTTGAGAAGTGTAGGAAAGAAGAATATTAGTAGAATATTTTATTTTATATTTTATATTATTCGGTTATAGTTTTCATAATTTTAATATTTCGTAATATTTATATTTCCTTATTAGATGGTCAAATTATGTATAAATAGAGGTGTTCCTTTCATTGGTAAATTAATACAAATTCAGTATTCATCAAATTAAACCAAAACCGAATTCCCCACTATCATACTAGTCTAGAAACTCGTGCAATGCATGAACTTAATATAAATATATATAAAAATATAACTTTAAAAAATAATGCAAGTATGTTTATAGTGATTAAATTATTGAATATTGACTTTTTTAAGCAAAAATTAGATACTAATTTTTTAAAAATACATTTATGGAATATCATTTTTCATTCAATTAAATATGTCAAATTCTAGATTAGGTATATAGAATTGCAAGAATAATTTATATAAATACTTTACATAATTTAGCTCCAATTTTAATGATAAAATTCTAAATTAGGTTAATCATATCCTACAATTTAATAATACAATGACAAAAGACAGTCTCATAGCCATTTGTCAAATAGATTAAAATTATCGGATGTTATATCTTGATGTGGAATGTGGATCCTTATTTAAAAATCACATTTAAAAATGGTCTAGTTCATTTTAAAAAATTATCACAACAATATCATTGAAGAGTCAATTTTATTCATGTAATGAATATCAAAATAAAATTTTTGACTTGATAGTCATACAATCTATTAATTTTGATATATAATAACCAGTGGCAAACTTAGGATGATTGTGTCATTTCTCTTTTTTTGATTGGATAATACATTGCAATCCTGTAATCAAGACATAATTAATGGATCAGTTAAATATTTACATATTTTAATCATATTCATTTATAATAGGATAAATGGAGATTAATAATCCCAACTTTGCGTGATCCGCTCAAAACAATCCCAACTTTCGATTATTTTCTAATATACCTAACTTTGCCACTTTGTTGCGCAGGACATACCCTTTAATATGGTAACCGGTTATAACGATTTTTTGTAACTTTTTTTTTCAAAAATTATCTCTTACATGAATAACCGTAATTTGAAAAATACTGGCACATCCTCATTAGATTAGACATTTGTGTTAATTTGAGCATTTCGTACAAATGAACGGTGTTAACTCTCATCTCCCAAGGAGAAAACTTCTTTGGTACTCTACTCGTAACGACTACTACACGTTCTATAAGCAGTTCTGTTTTACTGCCCGGCGATTAACCTACAAATATTTTCACAGCCTATATAAACCACCCATAAATATTTTAACACTTTCCCCGCCATTTGTCTAATCTCTTTCTTTCTCTCTCTACACTCTTACTTCACCTTCTCTCTAGGGCTTATTCTTTTTCAAATTCCCAATTTCTTCCTCCCCTCTCTCTTCACTAGCCCTAAATTCCAAAAATTTGAACCTCTAAATTCGATCAATTCCAGCAATTTGATGATTTAATTTGAAGATATTTTCAACTAATTGAAGAAATGAGCTACAATTACACCGATTGGAGTCAAAGAGGAATCACTCTCTCCAATACTCTACATTCTGAAGTTGCTCCATGCTTGCCTCTGCCTTCTCTTCCGCCTTTTTGTGGTGCTTCTGATGAGCAGCTTCGGCTTTTTGATGACCGTGTTTCACGACCTTTGAATCGTCAAGATGTTCTTGCTCAAGCTCCAAAAATCGCTGATCTCCTCTTTAATACTGATGTTTCTTACTTGTATGTGCTTAGTTTTCATTTCAATTTGAAATTATGTATAGGATGTTTTTTTTTGCGATTAATTTTTCAGTTTCTGGTTTGAATTTTTCAAATTAATTGCTTATATTGCTAGTCTTATACTCCAGTGTGTTTTATGTTTTAGGAATCTCAAAAATGGTGATGTTTCTATATCTGGTTTCCATGTGTCGCGTATGGACCTTTGCGAGGAGGTTCTACGTTACAATAGAGATGCATTTGAGTGTACACTTCCAGGTAAATGTGGCTTTGGATGTCAGTTACTGGAAATTACTATATTAGAGCGAAAAATTGGAACAAGCACTCGATGAATGTAGCTTAATTCATCATAGTGAAATAATTTACATTTAATAACATTTTTAGCCTTTTGTTTTGGTGGCGGATTTGAAATTATGAAATATTTTAGCATTAATACACAATAAATCTTCTTTCCACTGTTTGACAAATCATAAATGCATAAATATTTAATTTTCTCCCTAGTATTCTTTTAATTATTGTCAATATTTGCAAAATGCGGATGCATGTAGTCACATTCTTCTGAGTTCTGATGGTTGATAAATTTATTTATTAAATTAGTGAATGGATGAATTTTCTAAACATATGATAGTACCACAGGCCACAGCTATCAGGATGACTAGAAATTATGAACAGTGCTCTTGTTAAGCCCCTTAAATTTTTAGCTGAAAGGGAAGTACTTTTACCCTATTAGGAGGTAGCTTTGTTGAGAGATGAATAAATATTGTATATTTTTGCCTTAAAGTTTATATGTAACTTTGTTGGGAAAGTCTAATGTGAATGTCGATGGGCATCATGTTGTCCAATCATGTTAGAAATGGAGTTTCATTAACATGGACATTCATCTGGAACCATCTCTGCAAGTACCCCTTCTGCCTCACCTAGGTGGGAGGCTTAGTTTTAAAAAGCGCGCCTCGCTTTGCGCCTTGTGCGCTTCGAGCTCAGGCTCAACGGAAAATGCCTTGGTTAGGTGAGGCGAAGCCCACTTCAAGAGTTGTGCGCCTTGGGCACCTCGATGCGCTTTACGCCTCATGAGCCCTGTGCGCCTCCTTGTTAGGTTGGATAATTAACTTATCCTTGTAAGAAGTAAAACTAAAAACTCTAATTTACAAAATATGAAGTTCGAAAAATCGTTCCTTCTTTATGAAAAACAAAAGGCATGCAAAGAAGAACATAACTTTGCGAATTCTTCGTATTCTCATTATAATAGTTTTGTGCTAAAGTGGTGTTTGACGCAAGAATAATAAATGTTTTCAAGTTTAAAACTAAGGTGGGAGGATAACCCCCTTTTTTGAAATCCAATAGTGTCTTTAAAAGCATTTAAAATATATTATGAGGATGTAAAAGGGACTTAATAATGTTTTAGTGTGTGGTGTATGTGATGGTAGAAATATCAAAGATTTTGGGAATTTAAATTGTCATCTATGAAAATTGTCTTAGTGGTTAACTCTTAATCATACCTAGGCCGAGTAATAATTGTTTGTTTTTTGTTGCAATTGTACTGGTAAAATTTAAGGGAGCTGGTTATTGTCAATTTGACTGTAAGTTGAACTTCAGTTAAACTTTTCATGGCCTATGACTACTTAGGTAGTTGAAATTTTGGATACACTTTTCTTTATCTCCTTCTTGTGACTAGTGTCCATTACATTCCGGTGGTCCTGTTGAACCCTCATTGTTGATGTTCAACCCACATTGTTGATTATGTGGTTGATTTTCAACCCTTATTGTTGATTATCCCTTTCAAGCTTCTCAGGTCCTGTTGAAGAGCATATCCCTAATGTGGAGTCTGATCAGAACATATATTACAGAAATGAAAATGTTACTTCTGTTAGCCAAGTTCAAGCAGTCTATGGAGAGAGTCACAGTGAACAACTTGCTCATGTGGTTGATGTATGTGAGCCTTTCCCCCCTTTTTTGTTATTTACATATCATGCCCACAATCCTTTATACTCTCAATTGCAAAACAAAATTTCAGGAAGTACCATCATCTTCTAAGAAGTCCAGAGTCAAGAAGAAAGGAAACAAGGGTGCGCCATCTTCTGCTATGCCAGATCCTGTTGAACAGCAAGGTGAGAGTATTTCAATAGTATTGTTGAAAATGGCATCTTGGTTCCGTTATGATAGCTATCTTAGAAGGTTGATGTTGAATATTCGTGTCAGATGCTATTGTCGGACGATTCTATGACTTTTTGGAGGAGTTCTGTAGTAGGGCTGAAATTCTTGGTGAGGAGCAAGATGAAGCAGAATGGATACAGTTGTCGACACCTGACATTCGTAAGGTTGTGAAGGAAGTGTTGTTGATTCGAGACGAGAAGCTTTTGCATCGGGTTCCTGTAGATATTATTGTGAGACTATTAAAGGTTTTAGATAATCAGATTCATCGTGCTGAAGGTCTATCAATTGATGAGTTTGTAAATGTAAGTTGATTAGTTGATAACATGTTGTTTTCTCTTAGGGTGGGTGGTTTGGGTGTGGCTTTATTCTCTCTGTTACAAGAACTTATGGTGAGATGTTTTCTGTGATTGCTGATATCCCATCAACCTTATAAAACATTCTCCAGTCAGATTCAGATGTGTCATTGATTTTCTGTGCACTGGAGTCAATTCATGCTGCTTTGGCTGTAATGGCATTGGACAACATGCCTAAGCAATTATACAAGGAAGAGGTATTTGTTGTTTTACCTTTTGTTTTTAGGTGTGGATAGTGCATGTTTGATTAAGGCTTTGCCATTGATGTTGTTCACATTACTGTATCGATAGTGCATTGTACTTTCTCCTTTTACACTGACATTCTATTTGTCAAATGCTGTGGTAATTGAGTTCAACTATTTAAACTCAGCTTTAAGTGGAATTTTTATTGCTAGATAATTGAGAGAATACTCGAGTTCATCAGGCGTCAAATCATGGACGTAATGTCGGCTTGTGATCCTTCTTATCGTGCTTTGCATAGACCTGATGCTAACAGAGTGGAAGGTGGGTTACTTTAGAATGATATGTCAATTATACTAATATACTATTTTTTTGAGGTATGTTTAGCATTGACCTTTTACTGTGGTTCATATGTTAGTAATAGGCACCCATGATATATATTCATGACCTTGATCTTATATCATCACTTTAATGTATATAAGCATGCAACTTTTGAAAAAGATGCTAAGGTTTTAACTTTTCAGGGGAAGATGACCCAGATTCTGAGGCTGAGTATGGCTCTGCAAGCAAAAGACGGCGTACAAATAAAAGTGTGAAAGTGAAAAGGACAATGGCAAACAGGTTTGTTAGTTTTTTAAATTCAAAGGGCCAGTAGTGTTTTCTAGAATCTAGGGGGCTTCATTTATTCCAATTTCCAATGTAGATAGATATCATACGAAGTTTATAAAGATAATTTTTTGTTTTTATGTCGATGTTCTTCTTGTGCTGTTTGCATCCCTTTAAAGTGTATGTTAGTTTTCTACATTTCTCTTTTATGTTATCATAAAAAAATGACCTGCTGTGCGTTTGTTTGCCCCCTAGGATTCCAGCTGCTGTGAACACGGTGTTTCAGAAGCTTTGTACTATTCTTGGTCTTCTGAAGGACCTCTTGTTAGTAGAACGCCTGTCAGACAGCTGCATCTTGCAGCTTGTTAAAACTTGCTTGTCGACTCTATTGGTTGACAATATCCAACTTTTGCAATTGAAGGCTATGAGCTTGACCAGTGCGGTACATTTCTTTGTTGTTTTCTGTTTACATGAAGTTCTTGGTTTTTTGATTATCCTTTTCTCTATGGTTACAATTTTTTCTTTCTTCATTGACATTACAGATCTTCTATTTATACACACAGCATAGAAGTTATGTTGTTGATGAAGTTATTCAACTTCTCTGGAAGCTACCCTTCTCAAAAAGAGCTGCCAGAGCATATCATTTATCTGATGAAGAGCAGAAGCAGATTCAAATGGTTACTGCTTTATTGCTCCAATTGGTTCTCCATAGTGCTAATCTTCCTGAAGTTTTGAGGAAAACTTCAAATGATAGTTCTATCTTTGAAACTCCGATGGAAACAAACTATATGATTAAATGCAATGAGGCTGCCAGAGAGGCATGTGTTTCGTTTTGGACACATGTTCTTGAGAGGCTTACCAGTAAAAGCCAGGATTCATCTGAGGTGAAGGTGATACTTGAGAATCTTGTTGTGGATTTGTTAACTACATTGAACCTGCCAGAGTACCCTGCTGCTTCTCTCATTTTAGAAGTAAGAATTTCATTATTTGCAATTGTTGTTTGCTTTTAAATCTTCCTTATCTAAAGATGGATACTTGCAGATCCTTTGTGTCTTGTTGCTTGAAAATGCTGGTCCAAAAGCTAAAGATATTGGTATACGTTCCATGGCAATTGATATACTTGGTACAATTGCTGCACGATTGAAGCAGGAGTCTGTCCTTTGCCGCAGGGAAAAATTATGGGTAGTGCAGGAGCTAGTTGGTGGAGAAATTGTAAACGAGAATGAACAAACAGATACATGTTCTGTTTGCTTGGACGGAGTAGTTGAAAAAGCTCTTGTGATATGTCAAGGTTGTCAGAGATCATTTCATCCTGATTGTATGGGTGTCAGAGAACATGGCATTGCTGCACGTGGCTGGCAGTGCCCTCTTTGTCTGTGTAGAAAACAACTTTTGGTGTTAGAGTCATTCTGCAAATCACAGTTAAAGGGTAATTGCAAAAATGATCTTGCTCAATCAGAAAATTTGTCTGACAAGGCTGCTTCAAAACTGGAGATTGTTCAACAGATGCTTCTGAATTATCTAGAGGATTTGGGTTCTTCTGATGATCTTCATCTATTTGTGCGCTGGTATATATCTGATTTTTCTTTATCATCATTTATCATTTCATATTTTATGTTTTCTCTACGGTTTTTTTACTGTTGTACCGGACTCAATGTGTCTGGGTAAGGATCATTTAAAGAAGCAAGATGTGCAGCTTGGAACTTTAATGGTTGGCACGTATCCTGTCACAAGAAAAATAAAGGCGTCTAACTGATTTGAGATTTAAAAACAACCTAAACTGTTGACGTGATAATTTAGTTCAGTTTTCTTTTTACGTTAGTTTCTCTGACGGATTTAAACTGAATATATTTTGATGAACTTAAAGACCAGGGCTCTAGTTTCAGGGTTTTGGAAAAAGAATTTGAATTTTGTCCTATGTTGAAGTTTGAAATCCAGCTTTTATATCTATACTAGTGAATGTCTGCGTGAATACACTCAATTTTGATAGTAACCAAATATAGGATTTCAATATGTGATGGAGTAAAGTTTTACCAAAAATGTAAGTATTATATGTAACTAGTTGCACCCGATATTTCAAAAACAAATGCTGACTAAATACTTCCGCATTAAATTTAAAAGTTAAGAAGAAATATATCTCTATGTACAATGTTTTCTTTTTACTAATTTCTTAGTTTTTGTTTCTTCATATCAACTGAGTAATAGCAAGTATTTATACTTAGCCTTGAAAATCCCATAAGTTTATTCCATTTTAGTATTCATTTTATTGATAAATGTAATCAAATGATCACATTTTTTCAGCGGTGAAGTTATAAGTTTTGGCACTTTGTGTATATTCGTTTCCTCATATATGTCTTGGATTGGTGGACCATCATATTGTCATTAATTGTTGGCCCTTTGGAAATGCGTAATAAGAATCTGACTAAATGTCAAGGTTACTTAATCTTAGATCTCTCTTTAATTGTTTTGCATATGTTCATATACAAATATTACAGTTCATTTTATGAAAAATTAAAGTTGATTATGACAGTTATAATATGATATAATTTATTTGCCATAGTCTTGTATAGGGTATAAGTGACAGTTATAATATGCTATAATTTATTTGCCATATAAATAACTTAATCATTAATAATAGAGGCGTAGATAGCCTAGTGAACCTTGCAAGTATACTTTACAGAAGGAAAAAGTATTAGGTTCTAACAATGCAGTGTTTATAACCGTGTTTTGTTTATATAAGATAAGCAAATATATTTAAACAAGTTACTTTTAATAAACCTATACATTATGAACTAATTACATAAGCTAACTATCAGATGAATTATAAAAAAAAAAGAAGTAAAAAAAATTAAATTCTTGATATGGGAAAATGACAAGCTAAATGTGTCCTAATGTGAAACATATTGTAATTGCCAAGTAAAGGTGTCATTATGATGATTCAACTTTTTGTCATTTTGTATGGTAACAATTTATTTCTATGAAATAAAAATTATCTAATAGATATCTTTTAATTTTAGACTCTATCCATATTCTTTTTCAATTTAATCGTATTGTTTTTAGAGGCTCAAGTGCAAATTATTGATCAATTGCATTAAGGGTTCTCTATTTATGTTGCTTCATACATAATATACGAAAAAAGAAAACAATAGAGTGCTAATACAATGTGATACAAATAAATCTTGGAAGCTTGTGCATTTAAAGAAATTATTAGTGCTTGTAAGAATTTAATAGGACATAATATAAGATATTAGAAAGTTAATGAAGAAAAATATGCGAAAAATCTTCTTTTCATGTCCTTAAAAGTATAACAAATATGAAGGCATGGGGTAACAAATATGAAGGCATAGGGTAACGTTTTATAATTTTGAATGATGAGTAGCATAACCAAGTATTTCTCCTTATTTTTAATGTTGAAGCATGCATATTAAATGATTTATACCTCTTCTATTTGAACTCCTCGTCCTCTTATTGTAGCTACACATATCAAGGATGATATATTATTGATGATTTGGTTTTCATATGGTGGATTGAAGGGTAAGGGGAATGATATAATAACTAGTTAGAGTTGGTGAGATATGTAGCAGGACTTAGTGGTGCCAAAAATTAGTAATGAGGACATAATAGAGAAAGGTAATTAATATGTAGGGAAGTTGGTTGGGATATGGGAAGTATGTATGAAGACTTCACAAAATTTCTTAGATCCTGTTTAAGAGAACTAGTGTTCGTTAAACCTCTTCAAGTGTAAGATTTTTTAAAGAAATTTCCTCCATTTGAGCATTTGGACGCCCTTGTATGAATCAACTACTTCTTTGGAAAGAGGGAGATTTTGCTGGTTGAACTCTATTAATAAAATGATATTATGAACTTAGTGCTCAGAAGTAAGATTGGAGAGTAGCAACGAAAATATTGAAAAATTATTAACATTTAGATTTAGAAGGATTCAAGGGAAATTCAAGGGTAGGCTTCTTAGTGAATATAGGATTTTTATACATGTATATAATATTAAAATATACATCATGCTCTAGGCTCATGGACTATTTTGAAAACATTGTGAATTCAAGGTATTGTTTTCTAAAGAAACTACTTTCATGGCAACCAATTTGTAAAAACCTGTTTACGGTAGCTATATTCTTTTAAAACACTATATGCTAGTAGTTTTAGATATGATTTACCACCAAAAATGATGTTTAACCATCATGTACTACATTTGTGTCTATGTGAGCTATGGTCCAAAATTATTGGAAACGCTTGCCATAATAGACTCTAAACAATTTCTTCTTGATCATTGTAGATGGCTTCGTGTTTGTTTCGGACTATGTTTGGTTATGAGAAGCTAAAAAATCTTCACGATACAATCACAAGCGATGTTGCTCACTGTTAATACCTCTCCTCTCCCTCGATGGACCATTACCTTGTCGGCCAACCAACTAGAACCTATTTGAGTGTATATGTGCTCACGTGAGTAGCAACTTATGCTCAAACCTCTTTTTGATGATCAAACATAAGTTAAATCATTAATTGGTACGGTTTTTTTAAAAGGTCATTTTTCAAATTTTCTTGTTATTGAAGGTAAGGTATTATGAGAATTTCAGAATTTAATCCTAAACTGAAGTAAACTAACGTTTGTAGGTCTTTATATATAAATGATTATATATTAGTTTTTTTTTATTATAGAGCATAATTTAAAATTTTTAATTTGTCGTAATGTTGGAATTAAGGCTTTGGCACCCTTTTTGTGTTGTTTTTGTTTCCTTAATTATGCAAATCAATCACTTGCTCTATATTCTTATCCTTTTTTTGTGTCTAAAAGTTCCATATGCAAAAGGATCATATATGACATGAAATATTAAGCAAACTCAAAAATGTATAAGACAAGCATTAAAGAAGATGATCCAAATTTCTTTGTAATGCTTATGAAGACACTCTAATAAGGTGATATAGAGATGCACAATATATCACTCTAATTAAATTGAAGGATATGCTGACAATATTATAAGGGAATATAAATAAAGTATTTAAAAGCTTTCTTAGATTTCCAAGTTCTAACTTCACCAAAAATTCTCTAATTCAAATTGTTAATGCTCTGTGTCCTTGTGATTAGCCACATATATGTTCTTGTTTTATTAATGCCATGTTATATTTGGAAGTAAGGATTTCATATCTATTCCAATTTATCACTCGTCTTTTGTAAAGGTTTCCTTTTCACTTTTATATTCAATGTATTACACATACACCACTACAAAAAAGGAAATTATGGAGGATGTTCTCCACAGAATCACAAACAGAACAAAGGGATTCACTAACGCTTCCTTGTTATACAGCTTACATTTAGAATATCAGGATAGGTGAACTAACCAAATACCAAATTTCTTATCCATTTATATTATCCCTGCTTAAGATGAATGTAAATGTTAGTGCAATGACCTTTTATCAAACTCCACATAATGGTGGTAAAGAATCATTTACTATGTATTGGGAAGTAAATAAGTAATGCACTTTTTTTTTTGTTATCAATTCAATCGTATGCGTTTTGTGCATGTTGAAAATTACAAAAATACATATCTATAATTTTATATCTAAAAGTTACGGAAAGTATAAATATGGAAGATGATTCACTTAGTTTGACTTATTAAAACAAAAATAGTGAATGTTGCATTGTAGTTGATGGCACTATGGTAGTATTGTTAATTCATCTTGAACACATTCTTTTCATGATGCTATTAAAAGGGGCATGGTAATCTCATTGTATATTTCTGAACTTAAGAGTAGGGCTGGGGCATATTTGTTCTCTTAGTTGCTGTTGTCAGCCATTAAAGAAATACCAGTTAAAAATTAGGAAGTATTGGTTTGTGATTTGACATTAAATAGTTGAAGTCAATATGTTATGTCGTGGATGATTTTATTCGTTGGTGTATAAAGGGCTGTACATAATTTTTGGCTGCGTAAAATTTTAAAACCCTTTGGCGCAATATGACATTAGTCTTTGATGGCATCTTATGGTTTCCTCACATTTTCAGGTTTTATCTATGTCTCTGGTACAAGGATGAGCCAAAGTCACAGCAGCAATTAAGCTATCGCCTTGCCAGATTGAAATCCAAAGCAGTTATTCGTGATTCTGGGTCCTTGTCATCATTGTTAACCAGAGATTTTGTTAAAAAGATAACCTTATGTCTAGGGCAACTTAATTCCTTTTCCAGAGGCTTTGACACTATTCTTTGCCTGCTTTTGGTTAGTTAAACATATATCCTTGTTCCTTCTACTAAGCATATTATTTTTCATTAATTTGGCAATTCATTTCAGGGTAGTCTACGGGACCACTCACCTGTAATTAGAGCTAAGGCACTGCGTGCTGTAAGTGGCTTTATTACTCTGTTTTATCTATCTGTCTCTTTCCTTTTATTTGGTCTTCGCCTTCTTCCTGAATTCATTTGAGTTTTAAATTATTCTTTTCTTGTGTGGATTTGGAGGACAACTGATCAGAGTATCAACCTTTTTCTTTGCTGCCAAATGTTCAGGTTAGTATTATTGTAGAAGCTGATCCAGAGGTCTTACGCGATAAGCGCGTTCAATCAGCCGTTGAAGATAGGTTTTGTGATTCTGCAATATCTGTCAGAGAAGCTGCTTTGGAACTTGTTGGGCGGCACATTGCATCTCATCCGGATGTTGGTCTGCAAGTATGCTCTAAGTCGTAAAACTTTTTTATATATATCCTGTATGTTTGTGTGGCTGTACTTGTGTAGTTTCTTATTGTATTTTTGTAATGCATCTTTGTAGTATTTTGAAAAGGTTGCAGAAAGGATTAAAGATACTGGGTTAAGTGTTCGTAAACGAGCAATCAAAATTATCAGAGATATGTGTACATCAAATGCTGATTTTGTGGGATCTACACATGCTTGCATTGAGATCATTTCTCGTATCAGTGATGAAGAATCCAGTATTCAGGTACGAATAGCTACAATATGATTTATGATATGGAGGCTTTTCTGAACATGGTTCTATGTTTTCTTTTAGACATTTGGGTGGTTTTTAGACTTTGTTGTCATGGTCTTTACCCGTGATGTAATTTGGTAGTGTATATTGGTTAGGATACTTGTGCAAGGCTTCATGGATTCATGGTTTGTGGTCTTGTAATACTATGAACATACAATCTGTGTTATGGAGGAGCACCCCTACCTCCCAAACAAGGTTTCTAATAAATAAAAAGGAAATCTTTCAGATCAATTATGACTAGTGTCATTTTTACAATTTATAGTATGCAAATAAAAGTACTCTCTCTTCATTTTATCCACTTATTTCTTACTCACTTGTGTTTTGTCATTCTCCAACTATAAATTTATATTCCAACTTCCAATACAATGTGCAAATTCACATGGACATAGAGAGACTAATAATTATTTAGACTCTAGACTCCTATATCAATGGGAGAAGTATCTTTTACTTGCTTGCATGCTTTTAGTGTTTTGTGTAAGTACTTAGTAGTTCATCAAAATATACTGTGTGTTTTATAGAGATGTTGTCTTCTGTTCACATGAGTGACTGTTCTACCTTTATAACAGGATCTTGTTTGCAAAACATTTTATGAGTTCTGGTTTGAAGAACCTGCTGGGAGACAGTATTTTGGAGATAATAGTTCTGTACCAATCGAGCTGGCTAGAAAGACTGAACAGATAGCCGACATGTTAAGGAAGATGCCTAATCGTCAACCTCTTGTCACTGTTATCAAACGCAACTTGGCTCTTGATTTCTTACCTCAGTCAAAGGGAACTGGGATTAATCCTGTGTCACTGGCAGCAGTACGCAAGCGCTGTGAAATGATGTGCAAGTTTTCACTAGAAAGAATTTTGCAGGTATACTTTGGCATGTTATAGGAACTGAAATCTTGGCGTGACATGTTGATTACTTGATTTGTTGCTTGTTGGACAGGTAGAGGAAATGAACCCTGAGGAAGGCGAGATGCAGATACTTCCTTATGTGACTGTTTTGCATGCTTTCTGTGTCGTGGATCCATCACTCTGTGCTCCTGCTTCCAATCCTTCCCAGTTTGTTGTTACTCTGCAGCCATATCTGAAGAATCAGGTAATTTGTTTTGCAATGTGGTGGTTTTTTCTGAATTCTACATCCCTGGTTTATTACCCTTTGGCTTCAAGATTAGATTGCTTTGTGATGAGAATTCCAAGGAAATATGTTTCATATAATATCATATAGAATTGATAATGACCTTTTTTTTGCTTATGATACAGTGCTGATTATATAATATAAAACAAAGAGTACTGTTGTTTGAAAAGTGGGCTTTGTCATTGTGTGGCTTTTGTGTGTCTTTGAGTGCGGATGCTAATCAATGCTTGAGGTCCACACTTGTTGATGTGGGAGTTTAAGACTTCAGAAATAAGTGATGTATGAAGATCTTGGTTTCAGAATCGTGTTTTTTTTATTTTTTTTTATTCTCTTAAATTGATGCATTGTTGGTACTTCCAAAAGAAAGTAGTTGAAGATAACAAGACAACATCTTTTAAATTCTGACTTGTTGGTGATTGGGTTGGAGCAGTTTCCTACAAGCAACCTTATGAACTTTATAAAACTCATTTGGTGTTACAGTGCATTACAAATCAAAGTGTGAATATTTGAGTGAAATCAAAAGCCTTATGTCTAAGGTATTAGTTGTTATAAAAAATGGTTTTCAGATACTGTTTTATGATTTACTTTCTCTGTGTTATAAAAAATGGTTTTCAGATACTGTTTTATGATAAACTTTCTCTGTGTCTCTTACTTTGATACAATTTCTCCGAAAAGCTCTTATATTGAGAATGCATATTGTGTGGGGATGGAGCCACGGAGGGAGTAGTTGAGATTCTATAGATTGCATCTTGGCATTTTTATTGTTGGGTTTGTCTATGGTGTATGACTTAGGAAAGTGAAATTCATAAGATGCATGTTTGCTTTTACTAAATGTTTGTATTAGGGACAATGGCAGTGTATGAAAAGAATGAAAAAGGAAACATTGTGGGGAAGTACCTCATATAATAGACATTATGTCGGAAAATACCTTAATTTTTATAATAGTTTACCTTCTATGAATATACTTCACTTGTTCTCTAACACTAAACCCAAAAAAGGAATGGTTAAGCTGAACTGAAAAGCATCCTTTATTTTGTCTTCTTTCTTCAAAGCCTGAGCAAATTGTTGAAGAAACAATGGTGAATTTGGGAACCATACAAAACGAAAAGATAATTCAAGTGTACCATATCTTCGAATTTTTTATGAGAATCACTCAATCTATATTTTGTTATGATTTTCGGAAATAGCTAAACACAGTTTTAGGGCCGAGCTAAAGTGGGTATGGAGAGGATTTTGACAATGTTATATTTGAGGAAATCTTCTAGTATCGTTGCCGATAACTTTGTGTAAAGTTTTAACCAATGTTACACGAAACGTAATTCGATCCAATATGAGGAACGAAAATGGGAACAAAAAACGTGAATTTGAGTTTCCAAAACGTATGAAACAAATTTGATCCAATTTTATTTCATATAAATGCAACAATTATACTAGTAGAAGTCGACCCCCCCTCAAATCGTAACTTGAATCATATTATATTCACCATCCTCCTCAACCATGTTATGCAATTTAAACAACATATAGCATTTATATTGAAGTCTGAAACATCTACAAATTTTATGAACATAGAACCCTTGGAGAGATCACAAGTAAGTTCATGATGTCCTTGGATGCAACTAAATTACACCACCCATCGGATGAAATTGAACTATTAACTTTAGTCCACTCCTTTTTATGCTCCTTCATTTCATTCTTCGTGGCTTGCATATCTTGCTTAAGAAGAGGAACCTTTAGCTCATGCATGCTAGGTGGTACCAATGTAGGGCCATATTGTCCAATGGCCTCATACATACGTCCAAAGTTAGGATAAGTGTTGACATTAAAAGGAATGTCAACATCATAAAAAACCTAGCTATTTTCATACAAGTTTCACAATGATGGTTGGTGAAAAGAGATTAATTGCTAGAATGTTGACTTCCCTTGATGGAAAAAGAGCTAGGTTTGCTTTAACAAATGACTTTGTCTTTAAAGGAATGTCCCATACCAAAAAAAAAAGAATTAAAAGAAAATATGAGATGCTTCCCCAAAAAATATTGATTGTATGTGATTTTCTACACGTTTTTCCTAAAGGAAAAACGATACCTTAATGTCGAAAGATGGTGTTGGGTTCATGAATGTGAAAGATCCTTTGATGCTTTTCTTTGAGTATTCCTTCCCGTTTTTTGTTCAAGCAAACCCCTAGGTCATGACCCATCTCAACATGTGCATTGATGCTACACCCTTCTTTTTAATCTAGTCTTTCATTTATGCCTAATTTTTCTATTCATATAATTACTTTGGATATTGGGCTGAGAGACACTATGGAATGTTTCCTTTAACGCTAGAAGTGTGTTATAGTCATATAATACTCATTGGTGCTCTGAATTGGAGCTGCCCAAACTTCATCAGTTAAACTTGTTTAGTCACAGCTACATGTACAGAGAAACAATAATGTAAATACTTTTCATAAAATGTTATTAGTTCTATTCATTTTTAAAATGTTATTCTCCCCTTAAAAATATATATAGTAGTTACAAGATTGGTGGATATGAAAAATGAAACATAATGCTGTGAAGGGATCATGAAAATCTTATATAAAATGCTTATCTGTTTCCGCTACAGTGTGCTGTTAGTGTTTTACATGGCAACAAATGATCTTATTTGCTTTATTTTTTTTTGGCAAATAAATTTTTTTTTCATTCACCGGAAAAAACATAATACATCAAGGCAAGGAAAACTCAGTTTTTGTTATTTGCATCAGTGTGGAAACGAGGCTCACCTTATACGAAGGGTATTGAATATTCTATGAAGAGTGTTTTTTTTTTTTTATTTTTTTTAGTTGCGAGCTAGGATTTAGCACATATTTGGATAGAATGTTAGAAACTTGTGGAATAAGGTTTCTCGCTCCTTTCATCACTCTGTAAAAGTTTTTTTTTTTTTTTTTTTTTTTTTTTTTTTTTTTTGTATAAACCAGATCGAACACTATTAATGGATCTTGGCTACAAGTGCTGTGTAGTAAATCTAAAAAAGTTTGCCTTACAACTTCTAAGTGATATGAACTAGAATATGTCTTAATTCTGGTATAATTGTAAGAAAGTTTGTTATCTATGTGAACTATTTTCTTCTGCAACCTTTACATCTCAATGTGTCAAGCTTTTGTTCCCCTTTGTATATCTTTTTGATTTACCTTTCTCTATTCTGTAGCTACTGGCTAGGACTGTTGAGAATTTGAATATTAGTAATTAGTCAACTTGTTCTTTATTGCATGATTCCATCGTTTGTTAGTATGTTTGGGGGTGGTGGAGAGGGGGAGGGGATGGGAGCTCTTGATTGAGTTCAATTATGCAGTAATTGATAGTCTGTTTGTTTTTGTGTTAAGGTTAATAATCGAGCTGTGGTACAACTCTTGGAGAGTATCATTTTTATCATTGATGCTGTTCTCCCTTTATTGCGCAAATTGCCTCAAAGTGTCGTTGAAGAACTCGAACAAGATCTGAAGCAAATGATTGTGCGCCATTCCTTTTTGACAGTTGTTCATGCTTGCATCAAGTAAACATACTTATTGCTTGTTTAATATTTAGTTGTTTTGTCTTGCCTAATACTTGCCAACAGTTCTTGTGATGGCCGGATATTTGTAACTTATAAGTAGGCCGTTTTCTGTGGAAATATCTATATGTTGGGTGCTGGTGTTTTAATTTATCTAATTGAAAAATGTTCAAAAAAATAAGTGAGTTTAGAATATCTAGAGTGGGAAGCATCCATTATTTTTTTATCACCAGGGGTTGGTTAGGATTTTGCTGTGAGGAACTAACTTTTCTCAAGTTGTAAAATAAAATTGATGCTTGAAGAACTTTACTTTCTAGGGTCAGCTTGGATTGAGTTTAAAATATTTAAAGGGGTAAAAAAGTCAATTTAATGGATTAAAGGTATGTAGACATGTAAATGAAGTAAGTGAAATAATTGTGAAAGAGGTAGGATGAGTGTAAACTAAAAAAGTTGAATAAACAATGATGATGATTTCCCTCATTTGGAGAAGTATTTCCCCACCCTCCCCTAGGCTAAATTTATACCCAAAATAATAGAACTAATTGCTACTTCGTCTCCTTTTCATTAGTTTCTAACCAATTTTTCTGAAGTCTTTTATTGGCAAATTTTTATAATGATGGAAGTACGAATTTAGCTCCACGACTTAGGTGCCAATAAGCCGCATAACGTTATATTGAATCGATTGAGCCACACAACCCACAATTTTATGGCGAATTTTTCTTTAGAAACCAAATGTAATTGGAATAAAGAAAGTCGTGTCTATAACTACACACCATCTTACACCATCTCGCGTCGGTTTAGTACCTAAAAAATTGAAGAATATATACATTATAGCATCTTTATGTGACTTAAGAATAATATAGGAGTAAACAGCTTTCGGTTTATCATGACATATCTATGGAAAGACCGATTTCCGTTTGGATGTATTTTGGATATTCGACATTTCAAATAATGGATAGGTACCTTTGATGAGGCTTTCATGAACATAGTGGAGAGCACCTTGGTTTGTCCAAATAGAAAAAATAAACAATTTCAATCCTGAATGTGATCAAGTGGCTCCCTAGGCTACTACCAACTTGGGGTTTGAGGTCTAATGTATGCTCCCTTACCCTTGTTAGTAATTTTCAAATAGACAAATTTAACAATGGGATTGTTTTCTATTGAAACCTGGCTTGCACAAATAAATTATATACAATATAGGTTCAACTTGATTCATTAGTAATTTTCAAGTGGATCCTTAATGTGATTGGTGCTGAAAGTATTTGTGTAGGTCGACCACACTTCTTTTTAGTTGAAAGAGAAAGGAAAAGGTTCCCTCACCTGTGAGCTTAGGGATCATCTGAATTTTATATTGATGCAAAATGGCTTGTTTTAACCTGTAATCCAAATCCTCAACCGGAGAATGTATTAATATATATGTGTTGTAATTGTCCTTGAGCTGTTCATATTAATCCAAATCCTGAACCAGAGAATGTATTAATATAGTGTTTGTACTTTTGGGCTTACATTTGAGTTGTGCTTTTAAGTATCATGGTAATGTGTGGACACAGGTTCTAAAATTCTTTTTCTTCATGAAACATGAAAGCTCTTGTTTCTTTCAGTTATTATGTTTTTGTCACGTGTCTCAAACTATAACTATTTCCCTGTCTTGATCCCCCACGAGATTTTTCTTTGGGAGGAAAGAGCAGAGGCTTTTCTTGTGTTTGTGCTTTTTAGTTTATAAAATACAAATATAGCAATAATACATTAGTTCTGACTTACTGTATCTGAGATCACTTTGGTATCTGCTGTAGGTGCCTATGCTCTTTGAACAAAATATCTGGAAAAGGAGCAAGGTTAATTCACATTCTCATTCAGGCGTTCATCAAACGTTTGGATGCCCTTGGTGTGGATAACAAACAGGTTTGTTCCTAGTGTATTGATTTAATGTTTGCCTGTGTGATGCTCTTATTCAAAATTTTGCATTAATGTGCATTGCGCAAAAGTAATAGGGTTTTTGAGGTTATGCAGCTAATCTTTCTGAAGTCTACACGTGTTTATGAACTGATATGGTAATTTTCTGGTAAAAATAGTAATGGAGTTTACTGAAAATACAAAAAATAAAAGACAAGTATTTAAAATTCAAAGTGTGAAATCTCTCCCAAGAAAGCTAACTAGTTATCTAACAATACTCAAATTTCTGACAATCCCTTGACTGTATTTTTATACTCACCTTTTTAATGCCTCGTTTACCTCTTCCTCTAACTGTGTATTGCAGGAACTTATGTTACGCGCTAAATTTAACAGAATCATAATGCAGTACCCATTGTCCCCTCTCCTAATGCTACTTTTAGCAAGATGCTTACTTATTAGCTGACATATATCCACGCTGCGTTGTTCTTTGCGTCATTTCTTTTTTTTTTTGGAAGGAGTAAATTATGGTTTATCCATTCTTTCCATTACCCCAATGCATATTGGGGGTTCTGAGGGGCTAGTGTACGCAACCTTTACCTTGTTAGTGATTACAAAGAGCTTGTTTCTGATTGACACTAAGTGGTGAGTGGTAATTTTTGAGTTTGCAGCTCCCGAGTACCAGCAAATGGAATGTGACTTGAAGATACCCTTTTTTCATGTTAATATGTAAATCTATTGTTCAATTACTCGCAAAAGTGCACTGGAATAGAATATACCGGAGTGTTGTGTAAAATCCATGCAACAGTGGTTTTACAGAGCTGAACACTCATTATGTTGTCTTTCTTCTTTACAAGAATCAATTGAGTGAAATTCCGGAAGTTTTAAAAAGTTATGTAGCCACTTTACAAGTGGTTGCCGAAAACCTGAAAATTGTTAGATCCTTTCACTGCTTATTAGAGGCTATATGACTGCCCTGCGTGCTACACATGAAATACATCAATGGTAATTGCAAATATCTTTTGTGTGCTGCACTCTATATACTTGATTCATCTTGGTTTCAAAAGAGAGGGTGAGGGGCCAAGGGGTTGGTAAAGCAAGTATATATTCTAACTGCTATAAATTGCTGGATCTTAATGAAGGCGCTAGCATTTAGCTAGACACTTTTTGTGGCTTTATTTGGTGACTGCTCAGTATAGCAGAGATCTACTTGATTTTATGAGCTTCTCATTTCTGTCATCATTCAATTGATTAGGCTCGGTTATGAGGCATATTGAGTACGTCTTGCTATCTAACTGTTGGCTATGTGTTAGATCATGTAGTCAATGAGAAAAAAATTTAAGCTTTTGAAGAGAATATTTGGTTGGGCCTTCTGCTTGAGACTTGTTTTTCCTTGTGGGATTTTCACAAGGTTTAATTGTTTTACTGCATGATTTAAATGCACTTGTATTTAGTTAAATAAAAATTTACTTTTTTTTGTCTGATGTCAATACTTATCATGTGCAAAATAACTATTGCTTCCTATTGATTGTAAGAGCTTGTTGAAGCTTCAAATATAAGGCTGATACAGTACCGGACATCCTGATATTTTTTTAATTAATATGCATCTATGTGATTCGTTCTAGCGGGCTGTTTCTTTCATCCCCGTGGCAGATTTTTTTTTACCTGCGTAGAAGTAGCAAGATGGACTCGAACTGATATGAACTTTCTTTGTTTACTTCAGCTAATCTGCCGATCATTGTTCTGTCTTGGGCTTCTGATCCGCTATGGTAATTCCCTGTTGAGTGCATCTAATGAAGGTTTCGACATTGCTAGTTGTCTAAGCTTGTTAAAGAAGCTTCTTCTCGTTGATGATTTTGGTATCAAGGTCAAAGCTCTACAGGTAAGGGTCTGTTCTCATGTTCCGTTTTGGTGAACTTTCTATAAATCATGCTCATAAGCGGGGTATTTTTCAGGCTCTGGGCTTTGTTTTGATTGCTAGGCCTGAATACATGTTGGAGAAGGATGTTGGAAAAATTTTGGGAGTAACACTATCTCCCAGTTGTGATGCTCGTCTTAAGGTAAGGGCTTATGTTTTTTCTTCCAGTTTCCCTTATCCATTTTGAGTACGAGGTTTGCATTAGTGTCCTTATTTGAAGGGTATGCTTTTCAGCTGCAAGCTCTGCAAAATATGTATGATTATCTCCTTGATGCTGAAAGTCAGTTGGGGTCAGATACAGTAGAAGATAATGTGGTTGACTCTTCCGAAGGAGGTGGTTCGGTTGTGCCTGCTGCTGCAGGTGCTGGAGATACTAATATTTGTGGTGGGATAGTGCAACTTTATTGGAACCATATCTTGGAAAGATGTTTGGACACTAATGAACAAGTTCGTCAATGTGGTCTGAAGGTAACTCAAGCTTTTGTAATCAGTTAAATTAAATATAAATGTGTCAACTTTATTCAATAACTTGGAATCAGCCCCACTGGAAAGAGAATACTTGAGCTGTTTTCTAGTGAGGCCAATTGAAAATTGCAACTGAAGAAAAATTTTGAATGTAAAATAATTTATGCCAGTGATCCCACTTAATAATGGAAGAAACTTAGTAGTCGTGTGGCTGCTAATAGGACGTTGTACAATTGTACTTTCTTGGAACTGTTTTAACTCCCGAGGAGTTAAGTTCCCGACGAGTTAAGTTCCCGACGAGTTAAGTTCCATGGGATGGTAAATTGTTCGGTTGAACCTCGGTGATTCAACATCTCATTTCCACTTACCTAGGGGAAAATGTCATTTTTCTGCATGTGTTTTTTGTTGCGAATGGAGAACTATGATTATCATTTTGAATTGTATGATATGTTATTCCCTCCTGATTAGTTTTTCACTATTCCAAATAAGTTTAAGCACTTTCAATTGTGAAATATGAATGCCCCACTATTTATCTACTTACACTTTATCTTCCCCTCTTGACTCATTCATTTTATAAAGTACCCCCGACATTGTCCAAAATTCTAGATGCGGTTGTGTAAATGGTTACTTGACCACTACTGTAGTCAATGCAGTTGTTATTGCAGTAACCAGAAAAACTTTACAATGCGGTCGCTGTGCGGTAATGTGACATATATTTTCACCATGGCACCCCCTTAGCTCCTATCGCAAGAAATTTCTATTAAAAATATCACTTACTCTCTCTGTCCCGTTGAATTTGCTATATATCTCCAAAAATGCTCTCACATTGAGAACTAAAATGTTGTAAACTCATTGGGACACAGGGAATATTTGCTTTTCTGCCTTGATTAGTGTTCAAACGTGTTTGGAATACTAGAAGCTTTGGTTACAAAAATTTTGAACTATCAAGCTTTGTTCAATTTCTTGATTGAGGATCTGTACCATATTATTAAGAATATTGATAGTTAACTACGTTTCTTGGTGAATATGTAATAAAAAATGTTCATATGTAACATGTCAAACTTCTGGTCTTGAATTGTCAACTGTCATGTACTAAAGATTTTAAAATGCCTTATGCAAGAGAATATTGATGCTTAAAAGTAGCTTCTTCCTCTTTTCCCTTTTGCTGACCTGTTTTGTTCTCTCCTGCGGCAAAGTGCAATTATGAAGTGTTCATATGGAAGTTTCATATACATGATGTGGATGGTTTAGCCTGATTTATCCTTTGCTCTATACAGATTGTGGAAGTTACACTGCGCCAAGGACTTGTGCACCCAATTACTTGTGTCCCTTACCTCATTGCCCTGGAAACAGATTCTTTTGAGGTGAACTCAAAGTTGGCGCATCATTTGCTTACAATTATGAACGAAAAGTACTGCTCTTAAACACTATCAGTTAATAGTTTTACTTTCATCTATGCTTCTTACTATCTGATGAATCATTTTAGGTATCCAGCCTTCTTCGAGAGTCGACTGGGTGATGGACTGCAGTTATCATTTCGTTTTATACGATCAAGGGGTGAAAATTCAGTGGATCCAAATGTCAAAGAAAAATATGAGGATGCGTCTTTTGCAAACGCGAGGATTGGAGTTTCTCGTATATATAAGCTGATACGTGGAAACCGTGTTTCAAGAAATAAGTTCATGTCATCAGTTATTCGCAAATTTGATAATCCATGCGGGAGCGAAACAATTGTCCATTTCTTGATGTAGACTTTCCTCCATCTCGTACTTTGGGTGCTTCATTGTTATATGTGGATTTATGAACTCATAGCTTCTTTTTATTTCCTAGGTATTGTGCAGAAATTCTTGCTTTGCTACCCTTCACGGTTCCAGATGAGCCCCTCTACTTGGTGTACACAATAAACAGAGTGATACAAGTTAGATCTGGGACACTGGAAGCAAGTTTAAAAGCTTTCAGTTCTCATTTCTCCCAGCGAAGTACGCAAAAGGTTCCAATTCAATATGGGAGTATCTGGCAGGAATCATCTGTTGCTCCTCTCCCTTCTTCTTCTGTATCTTTTGAGTTAAATGGTCAAGTTCGGCTGCCTGAAGATGAGCGTTCTACATGTATGGTCAAGGAAGAAAATGTGCAGACCTGTTTTTCTGGTCCGTATTTGCTTACTGAAGAAGATCAAATGAGAATACAGGTATATTTTTATAAATGGAGTTTTTCAGTTAGCTCTTTCTATTGCTTCTTTATGTAGGGTCATGTACTTTATTCTTTAACAAGGGTAAGGTTGTATACATGCAACCCTCAAAAAACCTCATCTTAGATGGGAGCCACTTAAAGGCATTGGGGTAATAAAATGTTGTTGTGTTGTATGCCTTTTTATCCGCTCTTTAGTTTTCTTTTTTGCTTCTTGTTTTTGTTCTGTAGCTGTTTGTTTGGGCTTATAGTTTGTTTTGATTACGGGTCACCTTAACGAGGGAGATGAAAATTTTAAATGTATTCCTTTCTTGCTCATACACATGCATAAAAGGGAGAATGATGATGAGGAAGTCATTTATCTGGTGAGTGAGTTGAGGGACCTATTGCCATCATAATATTGTGAACTGAAGGAAACATTAATATTTGTGCCTTGAAATATTAATCTAGCTGACTAAAGTTGACTAAAGCTGACTAAAGTCGACTGAGAAGTTAAACATTAATATTCGTGCCTTGAAATATTGATCAAGCTGACTAAAGTTGAAATTAAAGATCTCGAGGGAAGCCCTTGAAACTTATGACTGAAAATGTTTTTTTGTGCTATATGGTGGTAGTGAGGACAATACCTAGGCACTCTATATAAGTGGTTTCGCTCATGTAAGCTCTGGTCTACTAGAGGAGTCAATGTTGACACTGAAAAAGGCAAATGAAAATTTGAGTTTTAGCCTGTATTGATAAGGAGTTGGAATCCATGAAGACAAATTTCTCTGCTCCTTAAAAAAGGGCTCAATACAAGGACAAGAACAAAAGGACAAAAAATGTGTGGATGATGCTAAAGGTTTCATAATCTTGATTCAAAAAGTCCGGGCAAGAAAGGGTAAAACCCCAGCCCGAATGGTGCAGCACTGCCTAGAGCCTAGAGGTAGAGAAATCTTAAATCCAACAGCAAAAAAGGATGATAAAGATGGGAAAAGATTTCAGCCTTGGCACTTGGAGGTCCCAGGTCTTGTGACGTCAGTTTTAGGGTGTTAGCAATCAGTGGAACAGGAAAGTCTTGAAGCTAATGAACATGGTAAGTCAATCCGAGTCTTAGACGCTAAGTTGGCTTATCAAATCAAGTGCCTATACATATGGGCAAGAATGTTTGAGAGAAGGGTGTTCACAAGTCACAGTTCACTTAATAAGGAGAAAGAGTGGTTCAAAGTGTTTAGAAAAGGAGGAAAATGAAAGCTTGTGCGTGACTAATTCTCATGTCTGGTCCCATCATTTTTTGATCTGATGCGAATTATCCTTATTGAACTTGAGTTATGAGTATACAAATGATTTTTTAGGAAATAAAGAAATGACAAGGATTACATTCGTAGTTTAGTTCATTTCATTTCAGTATTTTAGGGATTTATTTGATCAATAAGGGAGTATGATCTGATACAGATGGCAACAAGTAGTTAACCTTCATATGGCTATACTATGAAGCATCCATACATCATGTCCAAACGCCCAATCTATTCTTATTTGAACTCTATTTCCATTTCCCTTGCTATTCTAAGAGAAGTATCCTCCAGAAGACCAAATGAAATTATTGAGTAATAACCCAATAGGATTGATTGACTAGTAACCTGACCCATAAATGAGTCAAATTCGATTGTAACCCAGCCTCACCCAATTCTCAAATTCAGTAATTTTTTGGTTCCACGTAATCAATCTTGATCTTCTAAATTATGATATATAGGATCCATAAGGGAGTTTAGTTATCTTATGCTTGTTGCTTTTGGTATTTGTCAACAAAACAGTTATGTTATGGCTCTTCTAGATTGAAGCCGCTTTACTTTTTGCTTTTCAAACAATACTCGAAGCATCTGTAATACACATCTAATAATACCTTGATTTTGGTACTTTTTCAGGCTGTATGTCTTGCAGCTTCTGCTCTTCAACTCCTTTTAAAGCTGAAGAGACACTTAAAGATCGTTTACAGTTTAGATGATGTTCGATGTCAAGTAAGATTTAGTTTTTGCTATTTTTAGTTTATGTTTGATCTCATTTTTTTTGCTGAGCTAAACGAGAACGCAAATTCTTTTTAGGCATTTTCACCTACCGAACCTCCCAAATCTGGAGAGGCCCTCTCCAGGCAGAATATTCCTTTTAGGATAGGTGACGTACATACCAGTTTGCCTTCTACTTCGGAAGAGTTGACCCAAAGATATCAGGTAATACCTCATGAACTTCAATCTGGTAATTCACTCCCCTTGATTCTGTTTTTCCTTCTGCTCCTGTTTCAGTTATTGGTATGAGTAAGCCTCAAGGCTCAACATAGGTGATTTATTTGAATTAATTTAGCTTACCTTTGGGTAAGATAGCTTTGTCGTTCTCATTTTCTTATAATATTAGTATCAAATATTTCTATTAGAGGAGATATAAACTGGAAAGGCTCCAGTAAAATTAAAAGATAATGAGATTTTTAAATATATTTGAAAGGAATTTGATGCTAAGATGAGTAGCGATCATGTTTGAATACCAAGTGAATAGATGAACACAAGAAAATTAATATAAACGACTTGTATTTTTTCAGTTTCTAGCCAATGGAACATCTTATCGTTACAAATTACTCCATATGTCCCTCTCAATTTGCACCACTTTCTATTTTAGTTTGTCTCACTTATTTTGCACATTTTCCTTTTTGGTAATGGTCTCGCTCTCTATCTTTTAATCTCATTCACAAACTTTTTATCTCTCTCAATCTTAAACACTAATTTCTATTATCCACTTGTTTTTGTCTTATTCTCCAACCTAAATCCTCTTTCCACTAAATTTCATCTAAAAAGTATTAGGTGCATTCGGCGAGCGACGGAGAGAGTAGTATGCAACTTGCTAAGCATTTTTGTTCACTACAAAAAGAGATAACTGCACAATTAACATTGGAAAAGCAATCCAGGCTTAAATATACTTTGTTGGGGATTTGGTGATGGTTTCATATTTCCTCTCAACTTGCTCATTGCATTCTCTATAATTCACAGGAGTTCAAGAATGCACTAAGGGAAGATACAGTTGATTACTCAACCTACTCGGCAAACATTAAGAGGAAACGTCCACCCTCCCGAAGAGGAGGTAAAGCAGTTCGAATGATGGAGAGGGATTATGACGATGACGATGATGATGAAGATTGGACGGGTGGGCGGAGGTATCATAATGGAAGACAAAGCAATGGTGTCAGAGCAAGCCGGCGATTATAGTTTGTACATAGCAGGTTAGGCTAACTTGTATAGTTTAGTACAGATGCAATCATGCAAAGAAAACATATACCAACATGAAGAAAGCTGGATTTGCTGATACCAAAGTCCAAATGCAAGGGGAGTGCAATGATTATTGGCTCTGAAAGTGCTTGGGCTTGCAGCTGGTGTTTTGACCTAGTAACTAGTTACCAATTATACAAAGGTATATTACTTTGCTAGGAATTGAGCCATATTGGCTGAGCTTGTTTTGTCACAATTTGAATTAAATAGGTCAGGCTTACCTCTATTTTTGTATCTTGGGGTTTGCCTTTCCTCAAAATTTCAGACTGTAAATTTGGATTTAGTTTATGGTAGCACATTTGTATTCTTGTCAAACAGCTTAGGCGAAGATTTCAAATGTGAGCTGAGTAGATCTGTATATTTGATTCGGATCTCAATCGTAGTTGTTTTAAGTTTTAACCGGTAGAATGTAAATACAAACTTTTTGTACTTATCCCGTTATGCGATAGTCTTCTTGCTTTTGGAAACTTTGGAAGCGTACAAAGTTTTGGATTGTGCTTGTTGCGTTTGTTTGACAGGCTCCTTGTAAGAGCTACGTTGGTAGTTTGGTTATTCGAGTACAAATGCCAATTCTTGAGGATGCCTTACCAAAATGATCTCTGATTTTTAAAATGCCAATCCATTTCAGGTGCGTACGGTGGTTCAATGAATATCCACCCTGTATTCCATGTTTTAGAGATCATGGTTAGGAAGGTGCACCAGGATCAGTCATAGTGCTTTGGTGGTCTATTTATATAAGATTAGATTGATAGATTCATTTTAGTTTTTACGATATATGATCATTGAATTGATCAATTTAAGGTTATAATTAATACTTTTAAGATTAAAATTAATGCCTTTAAAAAGTTATAATTGATCATTTATACTCTCTCCGATTCAATTTACTTGTCTCATTTTTTTATTGGGTAAAGTCACCTTAATTGTTCAATTTCCTTTTTTGTCACTGATTTTTTACTTAAATATTCTTTGTTCACACGTAATGACTAAAATATTTTCACTTAAACTACTTGAAATACTCCAACTACCACTTTGACAATTAATCTCATCACTTAAAATACCTGAACTTTCAACTTTTTGGTGGACTCTTTCCTACTTTTAATATCCGTGTCTAACCCAAATGTGCCAAGTAAATTGAATTGAAGGGAGTAAAATTAATAACTTTAAGGTTGTGTTTGGAAACTAGCATTTCATTTCAAATTAATGATTTCAATTATGAAATCATGAATGTAGAATTTGAGAATGACAAGGTTTGAGAGGTCATTTTCAAATCCTCATCTTTAAACCATTTTGATAATAATTGTGGATTTGACTCAAATCCAAATTTGAAATTATAGTATATGCCAAACACTAATTTTGAGTTAAATCTATATTTTCAAATGAAATCCTCATTCCCAAACACAACCTAAAATTATAATTGATCGTAAGTAATTGGATATGGTTTACAATCCATAAGTTATAATTTGATCCGTTTTTGGTTAAGAATAACTTACGAAATATAACCTACAAATTCAGGGTTTTACAACCTCAAAGTTTATTTTTTGCGAATTACAACCACCAAAGTAGATAGGCATCGAAGTCTACACCAACAAGACCGATCAATCGTTGACAAATCCAAATGACCTTTGACCAACTTAAATGACCGTTGACCATTACTAGTCACTTTTGACTTTTGTTGACCATCTCTAATCACGTTTAACTTTCCAAATTATTAATGGTGTTCTTGTGTTTAAGCACTTTAACATCGTTTTAATCCTTCATAACGCTATTTAAAAAAAAAACGGACGTAGGTAGCGGTGAGGGGGCTTCCATGGTAATGGGCTGAGAGGGGTGGTGGAGCTAGAGCGGTAGGGGAGTATATATATGTAAGTTGGGGGAGAGAGTTTAGTGAAAATTCACTAAAGAACCTTTTAACAAAAATGGTGATTAATCATTCTATCTAAGGCAGCAAAACACAGGGCTGCAGTATCATACAAACAGTTCAAGTAAAAATAGATACACACCATATGCAAATGCAAAGATGGCAGTTTTCCTTGTTGAGGATCCTTTGGGTGTGGGAGACCAATATCAGAAAACAAAACAGAAGAAAGAAAATTTTAAAAATACAACAGCTTAGAATGAATAATTCTACAATCGAATCCTGATATGAATTTCCAAGTCTGAATCCCGATAACAACTTCTTCGAGTGATTTGATTCCTAAGCAACAGCAGGCATGTCTTTGAGCCATGAATCCAAAGGCTTACCAATCGAATACACAATAAAGCCGATCTCCCTCAGCTCGTCTGCATTCACTACGTTTCTTCCATCGAACACAAAAGCGGGCTTCTGCATGTTGTCAAAAATCCGCTTGTAATCGAGTTTCTTAAATTCATCCCATTCTGTTAGGATACACAAACCATGAGCATCTTTGGTGGCTTCATAAGCATCCCAAACCACACTCACTTGCTTCACAGTTGTGGGACTTGTGGGCTGAAGGTGAATGGGATGGTCCCAATCGAACTTCTTCATGGTGAGATCTCGCTGAATCTGGTCTTCGGTCACTTGTGGGTCGTAGATGCTCAACCTTGCCTTATCTTCCAACAATCCTTTACACACATCAATGGCAGGAGTCTCCCTAGTGTCACCTGTATCTTTCTTGAATGCAAATCCAAGGACAGCAATCTTCTTGTTTGAAACTGAGTTGAACATGGAGGAAACAACCCGGTTCACAAAACGACTCTTCTGGTAATCGTTGATCTTTATGACCTGTTTCCAGTACTCAGCAACCTCGGGAAGCCCATTGCACTCACAGATGTACACCAAGTTCAATATATCTTTCTGGAAGCAAGACCCACCAAAACCAACACTTGCATTCAAAAACTTGGGACCGATCCTAGTGTCCTTACCGACAGCATACGAGACTTGGGTAACATCTGCCCCAGTAGCCTCACAGAGTGCTGACATAGCGTTGACGGATGAAATCCTCTGCGCTAAAAAGGCATTAGCAGCAAGCTTAGAAAGCTCAGCAGACCAAAGATTGGTGGTTAAGATCCTCTCCTCCGGAACCCAATGAGCATAAACATCTTTCAGCGCTTGGACCGCCTTAAGGCCTTCTGGGGTTTCTCGGCCACCAATGAGAACCCTGTCAGGGTTAAAAAGGTCCTGAATTGCAGTACCTTCAGCAAGGAACTCGGGGTTTGACAGGATCTGGTATTTAATTCCTTTTGTGTTGTGGGTTAAGATCTTTTCAATGGCCTCAGCAGTTTTCACCGGAACAGTTGATTTCTCAACAACAATCTTATCCGATTTCGAAACATCAGCAATCATACGAGCAGCGCTCTCCCAGTAGGTTAGATCTGCAGCTTTACCAGCTCCAAGACCCCTGGTTTTGGTCGGGGTGTTGACGGAGACGAAGACAATGTCGGCCTCAGAAACGTGCTTCTCCACTTCCGTGCTGAAGAAAAGGTTCCTCCCACGGCATTGCTTCACAACTTCATCAAGGCCAGGTTCATAGATCGGAAGCTGGTCACTGTTCCATGCATTGATTCGAGACACCGAGATATCAACCACAGCAACTTCAATCTTCGGGCACTTAAGTGCTATCACAGCCATAGTAGGTCCTCCCACATAACCAGCCCCAATGCAGCATATCTTCACCATTTTCACAAACTATCTACAACAAAGTACAAAACATTACTCATGCATTCTAATAGTGTCAAAGCCTTAATCCCGACAATAAAAAAAACCAAACGCATCAAAATGAGCAACCATAGTGAATAGATTATTTATTGTAAAGCTTGTTGAACACTAGAATTCTCACATAAAACACTCATCTAGATCCAATTTCATTGACTCAAATAAACAGATCAGAAGACCAATACTCTGATAATAATTTATTTCCTTCAAAACCCAGCATGTCTTCGTGTAAATATGTCGGAAGTAAGTTCCACCGGCTGTAAAATCACACATTTCGGTGAATCAAACAAGATCAAATCGTAAGTCAAGGTTGGCAACAACGATCAATACCATTCCAAAATAAGGATTTAAGCACAAAGTGTGATCATCCAATATAGCTAGCTTAGTAGTAGGAAAATCCAATAATGATAACATGAAAACCCCAAGTTGAATCTAAATGGTAATTAAATTTTAATCATATCCTCGATCAAATTACCCAAATCACAAAATTTAACAGATCGATAAAATATGACAGCTTGCTTGAAGTTGCAAAAAGAGTATAATAATATGAAAAGATCAACAACTGAATCAACACGCTAGTCAAAGCAAGAAAATCAAAGCAGATCAAATTTCAAGTTCAGAGACAAAAATCGAATATAAAAACAAAAACCCAGATGGAAAACAGCATAAAAATACTACAAATTAAGATTGAAAATGAAGTAGATAGTAAAAATTAACCTGTTTGTAATTGAAGACTGAAGAGTAGAACTGGGTATAGGGATTTAGAGAACGAGAAGTTGGGGAAAAAATAAGAATTAAGAAAGAAATAGAATAAAAGAATATGAAAACGTCGAAATTAATTAATAGTTTATGCAAAAGACGAGGAGAAGAAGACTGAGAAGCTGAGATCTAGTGATCTACCCACCGATTGTGGGACCCTTTTTTGGATTTTTTTATTTTTCATTTTTCTTTGACGCTGAAATTAAAACTCAGCTTTTTTTTATGAAACGGTACGCGTTAGAAATTAGAACACATTACACATGTGGAATTCTTTGTTGGCACTTTGCAACTTTTTAATTATACCTGTCCAAATTTGATCTGACTCGAAAATAAATTCTGGATTCGATCCGACAAAATCTGAACCGAACCAATTCGAAAGCGACTTAACCAATTCGGACTGTCGGTGACTACTCATGGAGAGTGTATACTGGCCCCACAGACCAACACAAGTCTTTCTAGCGCACTTTGATCTCACTCGTGCGCACCCGGGAAAACTTCCCAGAATATCACCCATCCTAAGATTGCTCCCCACTAAGCACACTTAACTGTGGAGTTCTTAACAAATGAGCTCCCATGAAAAGAAATACCTTATTGATATGAGTAGTCTATCGCTCCCTTTTAAAGCTAAATTTGGGGTATCACGCAATCTGATAATTACCCGACCGAAAATGATCCGACCGACATCGACCTGACAACCCGTTTTGACAGGTCCAACATCAGTTTTTGAGTAATATCAATGTTAGAATTCATTTCAAAAAATAAAATTTTAGTTTTCATAGTATCTCAACTTATTGTGTATATCACTTGAACCCTGAAACTCATTAATAGTTCTCAAAAACACATGCATTTAATGTCTTTTAATTATTTTTCTTTAAATAAAGGACGTTATAATCATCTTAATAGAATACATATATCTTGTTAAATCAGTCAAATAAGTTTTTTATTTCCTACATTTCAGTACGCAATTTGATTAATCTATAAGAACGTTTTGCACATTTGAATTGAGCTTTTCAGAAAAGGAATATCCCTGTCCTAAATTATATAATGTGTATCTTATAAGTCAAAATAAGTACTTAGTTATTTGTATATTTTTCCAACATGAAAATTGTGAAGATATTTTTTATGAGGAAATGAGAAGATATATAACGTCATTTTTATCTAACATTACAACTTTAATTAATACAATAACTTTTATGAATCGCGTATCTTTAGTCTTCCAAAATAAATATTAAGTCCCCTATTTTCGTTACACTTAAATGAACCAGACATACCAACTATTTTTTGAAAATCGCACATCTAATTTCTCTAATTTGACACGTATCTTACAAATCTAATTATACATAGAGATTTAAAGTTTAAATTACGAGCATCGCTTACTGGTTTTTTATAACTTGAATTCTATCACATAAGGCTTTAATATTGTATCAATTGATATATGGATTAATGTTACAGGGATGAGAAATAGTTTTTTTTTATTAAAAAAGTTTCATAATAAAATGGAAAAATCAAATTTTAAATTTAATAAGTCATAACCCGTTGGGCCGCTTTATAAGTTGGACATCTGGCAGTTGCACTTCAAAACTATCCTTAAAAACAACCCTGCATATGATAGTGATTAATGATTTTGCTTTTCTAATTTTATGTAATTCACTTTTTATTTACTCATTTTTTTGTTTGTAGGTGAAAATGGGATTTGTAAGAATATGTAAAAATTGTGAAAAGTATATTTTATGAAAATATACGTTATGACAAGTCTAACAAGATTGCATGATTATGTTTTTGTGTGTGTGTTATACAAGTTTAAATCTAGGTGATTTGAATGAGTAGAGTAAAAGTCAAGTTGAATCTATTATAATTTTTAAAGATATTTTATATAGGGCCCGTATTTTTATTTTACCTAGGGCCTCTAAAATGTTAAAAACGACCCTGGATTGTTTTGAAAAGAAAGGGGCTTAGGGTCATGCCTTGATAAAGGTCAATTGTGATGGAAAAGTCTTTGTTTCCACTATATTTTTTAACATTCATCTTTACTTCTCAATACTTATTTAGTACTATATTTATGTATTTCTTGGGAATGCACTCCTTTGTCATTGTCCATCAAAGTAATCCTCTTGGTATCTTGACATTTGCCTTTTGCAAGTGAATGAAAACCATGCGCAAATCTCTTTTTCTGACCTTATAGTACTCTATCGTTTATCACATACGATAAAACCAAAAAAAGATTGCTTCCATTATAGATCTAGCTCCTTAGTATAAATACAAATAGATTCTTTAATATATGGAGATATAATACATCTCCACATATGTATCTGCATCACTCTAGACCGTAATTTCATAGTGTGGCGCATGAGTTTTATTCGTTGATAGTTAGAGCAGTCTTGGACAACTCGTTTGTTCTTATAAATAGGAAATAAAGTACTTCTTCTCCAATCAATGGGCATAGTCTTATTCGTCCATTAAATCTTAATGAATAAATCAGTTAACCAAGTCACTCTAACCATCCTTAGTTATTTTCATGAATAGATACACCATCGAGCTCAACTACTTTCTTTTCTTTATTTGCTTCAAAGCCCGACCCACCTCCAATTTTTGTATTTTTGCATAAATTCTCTATTTTCATATAAGGGAGTGATTATTCGGTCCCATTGAAAATTCATGTTATAAACCGTCTATAGCATAGACGGGTAAATATGGGCCAGCCAATTTGTTAATTGAGTAACTGAATAATTCTCATCTCCCACCTCCATTATAGAAAAAAAAAATCAGGAAGTCTCCTGAGAGACGGTCTATGCTATAGACAGGATCCATGAAGCCCAGCCCAAACAATTTAGCAATTAAAAAAAAAGAAAAACAAAAAAAATCAAACGGAGTTTTGGAATCCCAAACGTATACTTTTCATTAACTGCCATTGGAACCCAAAAACCAAAATTATTGTCTCTGCCATATCAACCCCAGAATTCCCATTCTCCATTAACCTTCCACAACAATATATGAATTATTGTGTGAATTTGACCAAACTTATTCGAAACAGATATCGAAAAGTATGGTAGTGAATTCAATTTTATTGTTCATCATGTCTGATTTTATTTGTAAACGTAATTACCAATTTAATTTAAAATTTTTGTTTCCAAAGCTTCATCAATGGCGGTTGTTCCCCAAGCTTCATCAATTGTGGTTTCTAATATTTGCTTAAGCTTCATCAATGGTGGTTTTTAATATTTGAGGTTGGGCTTATACCCAAGTGGTATAAATATCATGAGATTTACATTTGAGGTTTACTTTTTTTTTTGTTAAGCTTCATCAATGGTGGTTTTTAATATTTGCTTAAGCTTCATCAATTAAATTTTTTTTCACAAATTCTTGCTATAGACCGTCTATAGCATAGACGGGTATATATGGGCCAGCCCATTTGTTAATTGAGTAACTGAATATTCATGTTAACTATTAGGCTGTGAAAGGAACGGTGCAAAGCGAGGTTCTAACAATGAAACACAATGAAAAGTATGAGCAAAATAAAGGCACAAGTGTTTATGAGGTATCTTGGATACCTCCCCCTCAAATTGTAGTTTATTAGATTATACTCAACAATACAATGTAATAAACCTCCCTAAGTCTTAAGAACAATCTCTTAAGAACCTCTCAATGCTTAAGCAAAAGTAGAACACCCACAAGATTCATACAATGCCTAAGACTTCTCACAAAGTGTGTTTTTGTGGTGCATTTTCTCTATGAATGATACTCCCTTTTATAGACTAAGGTGAGTGTCATTCATAGAGGCACAACTTAATCACCATTAAACACATTAAACTCACACTTAACTATGCTAATTAACATAGCTAATAATACACACAATAAATCAGCAATAAACAAGTAAGTTACAATACTTTAATGTACTAGAAACAACCAAACCAGTAGAAGAATTCGAAGAGCCTGCCCCTGTGACCTGCTGCTCGTTCGAGCCCTCACCATGCTCGTTCGAGCCCTCACCATGCTCGTTCGAGCAGCCACCAATTGAACCTACTGACTGCAGCCTGTTGCTTTGCTCGGACGAGCACTCACCCGCTCGGACGAGCACTGGGTCGAGTCAGCTCACTGCTGTCCACTTCTTGCTGTTATGATTTAGTACATTACTTCTCATGCCTTGACACTTTCAAGGCACGATTACTTGCTTTATTGCAACCTCAAACGATCCATGTTAAACACCTCATGAACCGTTCCAAACCTCAATTCACTTACATTTGACACATCCTTATCGCAACCATCCAAAGTACATGATAAAGCATGTTCAATTAAGTGATCAAAAATAACATCATTTTTAAGAATATTGTTACTTGCATTAACAATCTCCCCCTCAAGTGCAATATTCTTACCATCATCAAAAGAAACTTTCTTTGACCCAAAAACACACTTACCAACATTTGTGTGGCCTAGGCTACCACACCCAACTTGTAGTTTATACAAATTCCTCAAATTTCTTACTCCCTTCATGAGCACAATGCTCCCCCTAATGACTTTCAAAACCCCTCTATGTGCTTTAAAAGTGCATCCTTTACTCTCAAGTCTACCCAATGAAATTATATTCCTCTCAAACTTAGGAACATACCTCACATCACCGAGCTTTCTCTTGACCCCTCCGAGAGTCTCAATTATAACTTTCCCAATACCTTCTACTTTCACCTTCTCATCATTTGGTAAAGTAATAAGGCCATAATCCCCCACACTAAGCTTAGTAAATTTTTCCTTCTCACAACAAATGTGAAATGAGCAACCGGAGTCAATTACCCATTCCTTACTATGAACCTCTCCCCCATCAACTAAAAGAGCCCCATCATAGTCATATCACTTCCAATGCCTAGAGTCGCGTTACCGCTAACCTCATCATCATTTTTACTATACCTTAAGCTTTTCATTTTCCTAAGGTCTTCCTTAAATTCTTTACACATCTTTTGAATGTGCCCCTTCTTTTTGTAATAGTAACACTCTTTGTCACTATAGTCACCCTTCCCTTGAGACTTTCCCCTCATTTGTAACCTTGGTCTTTGGTCCTACCCCTTGAAGAACCCTCACCAAACAAGCCATCCCCAACATTCCTTCTTTCTTCCCCATCTCTTCTTACCATAAATCTATCATTCTCTCTCAACGCCGCCAATGCTTGATCAAGAGTGATAGATTCCCTTCCTAAGAGCAACGTTTGGACTATGTTCTTATAGTCCTTGGGAAGTGAAGCCAAGAGTAGTAAGGCTTGTTCGTCATCGGTTAATTTTTCATCCGCATTCAACAATTGGCACACCAACTTGTTGAATGTGTTAATGTGGTCTTGCATTGATGTATCCTCATCTTTCATGAGTTGATACAACTCCCACCTCAAGCAAAGTTTGTTAGTTAGAGATTTAGAAGCATACACTGTTTGTAGTTTCTCTAACAACGCACCGGGATTTGTCTCCTTCAAGTAGTTGTACTTGATTTCGGGTGCAATGGCAAGCCGGATTGTGCTTACCGCCTTCTTGCGTATTTGTGTCCATTTTGCCTCCTCAATATGAGTTGGCCTCTCTTGCAACAAAGCCTCATCAATGCCTTGTTGCACTAGGCAATCCTCCACGGAGCTTTTCCAAACGGCAAAGTTGATTTTTCCATCAAACAACTGAATTTGGAAGTTTCCCCTTCACTCATTGTGTTTGTTTGTTCTTTAATCTCACTTTCTCACCCCAAATGACCCAAATGATCAACCTGGCTCTGATACCAATTGAAAGGAATGGTGCAAAGCGAGGTTCTAACAATGAAACACAATGAAAAGTATGAGCAAAATAAAGACACAAGTGTTTATGAGGTATCTTGGATACCTCCCCCTCAAATTGTAGTTTATTAGATTATACTCAACAATACAATGTAATAAACCTCCCCAAGTCTTAAGAACAATCTCTTAAGAACCTCTCAATGCTTAAGCAAAAGTAGAACACCCACAAGATTCATACAATGCCTAAGACTTCTCACAAAGTGTGTTTTTGTGGTGCATTTTCTCTATGAATGATACTCCCTTTTATAGACTAAGGTGAGTGTCATTCATAGAGGCACAACTTAATCACCATTAAACACATTAAACTCACACTTAACTATGCTAATTAACATAGCTAATAATACACACAATAAATCAGCAATAAACAAGTAAGTTACAATACTTTAATGTACTAGAAACAACCAAACCAGTAGAAGAATTCGAAGAGCCTGCCCCTGTGACCTGCTGCTCGTTCGAGCCCTCACCATGCTCGTTCGAGCCCTCACCATGCTCGTTCGAGCAGCCACCAATTGAACCTACTGACTGCAGCCTGTTGCTTTGCTCGGACGAGCACTCACCCGCTCGGACGAGCACTGGGTCGAGTCAGCTCACTGCTGTCCACTTCTTGCTGTTATGATTTAGTACATTACTTCTCATGCCTTGACACTTTCAAGGCACGATTACTTGCTTTATTGCAACCTCAAACGATCCATGTTAAACACCTCATGAACCGTTCCAAACCTCAATTCACTTACATTTGACACATCCTTATCGCAACCATCCAAAGTACATGATAAAACATGTTCAATTAAGTGATCAAAATTAACATCATTTTTAAGAATATTGTTACTTGCATTAACAGGCTGGACTATTGAGAGAGCCGTTTATGCCATATACGATATCTTAGGAAACCTTCTGTTTTGGTAATGTTTGTAGGGCTATATATACTCCTCCAAGTTAAGTTTTGTAGAGAGAGCCTCTAAGCCATTATAGTACGTGGTATTTTAATTCACACAATTTTGGTGGAATAATTACTCTCTTATAAAAGACCTAAATTAGTTATCAGAGAAGATTTCTTAGGTTCACCCCCAAATTAGATTTACCTTTTGCGGGTTAACATGTCATTAACAAATTCGTGTCCACCACTGTGGACTAAGAAGTCATTTAAAACCACCTTAAACACATGTTACCAGTTTGTGAACAAAAACTGTTTTAAATTCATTATTTATTAACAATGTCACATTTATTATAAGAATAATATAATTAATGTTTAATAATTAATAAAAACTTCAAGTTATTACATAGCTTTTAATCAGATTTAGAGATTTAGTAGGTTTAATTTGTTCTTATCATGGTTGCAAATTCAATCACAAATTACTAATAGTTCTTTCAAGTTAAATCTCAAAATTATTACCCTATTATTTATTGAACTATAAAAAATACTTTTATCATAATCAACTTATGATATAATTTCAAAATAATTACTATGACAAATATTATTTATCAATAATATATATTGAAAAAAATTATTAAGTTGAGTTATATATTAATGTCGACAATCGACATAAACTAGGAACGTCAATATTATCCAATTTATTTTAATTTCAATCTGATTAGGTAATTAATTAGCAACTAATATATTTATATTTGAATTGAAATATATAGTAAATCCATTTAAATTGGATAAATTCTAAATTATTTAAGTTAGTTTAGGAAATATTATTAAAATATGAACATATAATTCGAGAACTATATGAATTATATGTAACATTATTATAAAGATTTGAAAAAAATGTTTCTAGTCTAACTCAAAAAAAAAAAAAAGTTTCTAGTCAATGTATCATAATAATAGGTAGTAGAAAACAATGGGACACCATTCAATGATTAGTGACAAAAATTCCACAATAACACTTGTTGATCAAAATATATAAGACAAATTCCAATATAACAAAGCTAAGTTTTGTTATTTTATTCTTTTTTTTTTTTTTAGGAATTGTTAATTCTTTGGTGGCAATATTTTTTGTTTTTGATATTATTCCAAACATTGTAACGGCTAGGGGTCTTTAAGATGAAAATTAAAACAAATAAGCAATTTAATAGTATGTGCACAGAAAAAATACTATATCATAAATCTGAAGATTTCCTTATAATTTATAACATATTATACTACACCATCATCATAAAACCTAATATCTCGCTTGAGAGCAAGGTTTGGGTGAGGGAAGTTAATGGCAATCCATACTCGGGAATTTGTATAAACCCCTTTGTTTGATGACAAAAATAAACTTACAAGATGATTACAATGTAACAAATGAAATGAAGATAATTGTGTAACGATGAACGTTACCCGGAAACTTGATACAAATCGAAGGCGTGTGATCACTATCCTTTTGTGATATTTCCCCCACAAAGGTACTTGGGTTGATGTTTGGAAATTCACAACGAGATACAATCGATTACAACACAACCTTAGTACTTAGGTTGTATTACGAAATAACAAAGTGTTTGAGAATTATGAGCAAGAGAAAGCTAAGTAAGAGTTAATTACTCTCTTAGTATAGCAAGAACAAATGAGAGGAATAAACTCAAGAAATCAGAAAAAGGTGCAAAGAACACAATGCACAAAGTTCTCTATTTATACACAAGAGGAGCCTTGTGCATTCATCACCATTCATGATCTTATTGATGATCATGAATATCAATGCAATTGAATGACATTAATCTTGGTCATTCATGGGCATTATCACACAATTATACTCTTGTAACATCAGAATTAAGAGTGTAATCAAAAGAATCCAATACATTAAACTCAAAGGCAAAACGGGAAAAAAGGCAACGGTAACATCCAGAGGCCTACCGCCGAGTCGGCGGTGGGTCCTCTAAAAGGACCGCCGACTCGGCTTTGTTCTCTGACCAAAACCTGTTTTTCCAGTGCCAAAAGCCGACTCGGCTGTGGCTACACAAGGGGGATCGCCGAGTCGGCTTTTGGCCACTGCCTTGATCCCCCTTTTGCTTTGTTCCCTTTGTTTAAGAATTAACTTAAATGTCTTTCGGACCTCGTATATTGATACGTTTTGTCCCACTACTTTTAGTAGCTTTAATCGATATATTACGGACTATAAATTGTCCCACTACTTTAGTAGTACTTGGTGATAAAATATTCAGGATTATTATTTATTATACACTAAATGTCCAACAATCCTCCCCCATTTTGGGTATAATAAGCCTCTCATTTACCAAAACTCATAATACATTTCATGCATCAACGCTAATATCCCTACGGATTGAATTAACGCCTAGTACAACACACTTAACAAGTGATCGAGCCAGAATTGATTTCCATAAGGAATTGAATCAAATGACCCTTCCAACCACTTGAAGATGTAGTACACACAAAACAAATAACACAAAGTTATTAACTTGACACATTATAAGGCCGTGTCCGTATCTTATTCATAAGTTTATCATAGTCATTATGCCAATCTTGACTACTTGAAGCGGCCACACTTCAAACTTATATAGGTAGGTTCTCATTACGTATAAGACATATCCCCGTGACGTGGATATAACACCAAGAGCTCTTCAACTCTTGATCTTGAGAACTTTCAAGACGACCACCTTATTCCATCACGGTACAAAGCAACGATGGGTCATATACGAGTTACTTTAACAAAAACCAAGAGGACTTTACCACATTGAATTCAGACACGATGTTACTCATGTGTGAATTGGGCTTTCCCAAATGATTTTACTGACATAAACCGATCTCAACTGAGGCTTTCTCAATTGAGTCTCTATTCATGGCTTTCGTAAACGAATCCGCCACATTGAACTTAGTGTTCACATAGTCAAAAGTTATGACCCCGTTAATAATAAGTCCTTGCACAAGGCTATGCCTTAGAGCAATATGACGAGACTTACCATTATATACTTAACTATAAGCTCTACCTAAAGCCGTCATGCAATCCGCATGGATTGCCACCGGTGATATAGGCTTAGGTAACAAAGGTATCTCAAACATGAGATTCCTCAACCACTCTGCTTCACTAGCTGCTGAAGCTAAAGCGATAAACTCAGCTGACATGGTAGAGTCGGCTATACATGTTTGTTTCTTAGAAGACCAAGAAATGGCACCTCCCCCATAAACAAACACCCATCCACTAGTAGAAGAGTTATCCTCTTCATTAGTGATCCAACTAGCGTCACCTTCTAGAATAGGGGGATCTCCGCTATAAGCAATACCATAATCCTTGGTACGCAACAAGTATCTTAATACTCTCCTTATCGCCATCCAATGATGGGGACCTGGGTTACTAGTAAATCTACTAAATTTACCCACCGCAAATGCTATGTCAGGCCTTGTACTAGTCATAGCATACATCAAAGATCCTATGACCTTTGAATACTCCAATTGTGAAATTGGTTGACCGGTATGTTTAGTAAACTTCATACCCGGTTCCATGGGAGTAGAAACCGACGCTTTATCAAGCATATTAAACCGCTTAAGTATCTTCTCAACATAGTGAGCCTGACTTAACTTAATACGGTTCCCTTGCCTTATGATCTTAATGCCTAAGATCACATCAGCCTCCCCCATATCCTTCATCTGAAAGGATCTAGACAAAAAATCTTTTGTCTCTTGGACTTGTGCTTTACAAGTTCCAAAGATAAGCATATCATCGACGTATAGGCAAATGATAACGCCATTACCATGGCTATCAAACTTGCTATACACACACTTATCGGCTTGATTCAACTTGAATCCAAAGGACAATATAGTTTCTCAAATTTTTGATGCCACTGCTTAGGTGCTTGTTTAAGTCCATACAAAGACTTGACAAGTTTACACACCTTTTGTTCTTGTCCTTTCAAAACAAACCCTTCGGGTTGTTTCATATAAACTTCCTCATCTAATTCCCCATATAGAAATGCGGTTTTAACATCCATTTGATGTATTTCTAGATGATAGACCGTAGCTAACGCTACCAATAGCCGAATAGTGGTTATTCTTGCAACCGGTGCATATGTATCGAAATGATCGATACCGTGCTTTGTCTAAAGCCTTGAGCCACTAAACGGGCCTTGAATTTATCAATAGTACCGTCGATTTTCATTTTCTTTCTGAAAATCCACTTGCAACCGATTGGTTTACAAGTAGGAGGAAGATCCACTAACACCCAAGTGTTATTTCCCATGATGGATTGCATCTCATCATCGATAGCTTCTTTCCAAAAGGCGCTATCATGTGATGCCATAGCATCGCTATACGTCAATGGGTCACCTTCCACATTATATAAATATGGAACACTAGAAGATACTTCACTTCTATCACCTTCAACCAAGTATACTTGGAAATCCGGTCCAAAGCTTTTCGCTTTTCGTTGTCTCTTACTCCGTTTAGGAATAGGATCAACTAAATCAAGTTCATCTATTTGTTGACTTTCATCAACATCTAGAAGTGAACTTTGTTGACTATCATCAACAATTTCATTGGTACAACTTTGTAGATTTCTTTGTCTACTCAATGACGAAAATCTATTTTCATCAAAAATGGCATCTCTTGACTCTATAATCGAATGAATCGAAATATAATCATTTTGTTCTATAACATAGAACCTATAGGTTTTGCTATGAATAGCATAGCCTATAAAGATGCACTCAAGCCCACGTTCACCGAGCTTCTTTTTCTTGTTGCCGGGCACTCTTACAATGGCCCTACAACCCCAATCCTTAAGATAACTTAAGTTTGGTTTCTTTTTGTACCAAAGTTCATAAGGAGTTTCCTTATTCGTTCTCATTGGAACTCGGTTAAGAATGTGACAAGCCGTCAACATTGCTTCACCCCAAAATCCATCACTTAAACCGGAGTAGGATAACATGGAATTAACCATCTCTTGTAGAGTACGATTTTTCCTTTCCGCCACACCATTTGATTGTGGTGCATAACCGGCGGTTGTTTCATGAATTATACCCATTGAACTAAAGTAAAGCGGATCATAATATTCACCTCCTTTATCGGTTCTTAACCTTTTAAGTTTACTACCAATTTGTATTTCTACTTCTTGTTTGTAAATCTTGAAATGTTCAAGAGCCTCATCTTTTGTATGCAAAAGATAAACATAACAAAACTTTGAGAAATCATCAATAAAAGTTATGACATACTTTTTATTTCCCAAAGATGGCGTACTATGAAAATCACAAAGATCACTATGGATTAACTCCAAAATTTCGGTTTTTCTTTCAACACTTTTAAAAGGTGTTCTAGTGATCTTATTCAACATGCACGTTTTGCAATTTTTAGACATTTTATTGCACATTGGAATTAAATCATGTTTAGACATAAACGAAACTTTATCAAAATTAACGTGTCCTAGTCTAACATGCCACAAGTAGTGCAAATCATCACTTTCATTCATGGTAGAAACATTACAAATAGCATTTTTATTTAAATCTAATGAAAGCTTAAAAAGACTATTACATAAATAAGCACGCCCAATAAACAAATTATTTTTGGAGATAATACACCTATCGGCTTCAAACACTAGTTTGTAGCCCAATCGATTCAAAATAGGACCCGAGACTAAATTTCTACCTTTTTCGGGTGTGAAATACACATCTCTTAAAACTAAAAGATTCCCCGAAGTAAACAATAATTCAACTTGTCCTTTGCCTTGGACCTTGATAGGTGCATTGTTTCCCATGTAGAGATGCTCCCCATCAACAACCTTGTTAAAGGTTTTGAACCATTGCGTAGAATTACAAACATGTCTCGATGCCCCCGAATCGATCCACCAAGCCAAGGTATCATCCTGCAAAGCACTAATATTAGTATTCATAGTAGAAAAACTCATATTAGAATTTTCATCAAAAAATGCAAGATTACCTTGTGTGGATGGTCCCTTGCTAGTAGTAGCTTGACCATTCCCCTTGGCTTTCTTTTGCTTGTTCTTTAGAACGAAGCAATTCTTCCTTCGGTGCCCGGGCTTTCCACACTCCCAACATACCTTGTCGGTATTGGAAATAGTAGCTTTCCCCTTTGAAGAGTCATTCCTCTACCTTTTATCTCCGGGACGGGGTTGTGGTTTCCCTTCCCCAACCATGTTAATTGTTGGTACATTAGGATTATCATCCTTCCGGTTCTCATGAACCCGAATGCTAGACTCAACAATTATATGTTGCCCAAGATCGGAGAGTGTAATCTCCTCTCTTTTATGCTTTAAAGCATGTCTAACATCCCTCCATGAAGGAGGCAATTTGTCTATTATGCTTGAAACAAGAAATACTTCATCAATTTCAATTTTATGCAATTTTAAGTTAGCATGCATTCTTTGTAGTTCATGAAATTGATCAATTATAGGGCGATCTTCTACCATTTTGTATGAATTGAAATTACTTACTAGAAATTTCTTGGAACTAGCATCCTCCGCCATGTATTTATTCTCCAAAGCATCCCATAATTCCTTTGCGGACTCATGGTATTGGTAGATGTCGAACAAGGCATCTTGCATGCCATTGAGAATATGCCCCCGGCAAATGAAGTCATCATTTTCCCACTTAGACCTCTTTCGATTTTGTTCAAGAATTTCCGTTTCCGGTATCACCGTTTCCGGATCATCCGACTTAGCAACGTCCGGTTTGGGTGAGCTTATGACATAAGCCACATTGAGAGAAGTGAGCATGAACATCATCTTCTTTTGCCAACGTCTAAAATCGACGCCGACAAACTTTTCTAACTTGGCAAAAATAGATGTGAAATCTTTCATTGATGCCATCGATGAAGAGAAGCTATCACAAAAGATTATTACGATGTATATAATTACAATACAAATTACAACTCGGGAATTTGTATAAACCCCTTTGTTTGATGACAAAAATAAACTTACAAGATGATTACAATGTAACAAATGAAATGAAGATAATTGTGTAACGATGAACGTTACCCGGAAACTTGATACAAATTGAAGGCGTGTGATCACTATCCTTTTGTGATATTTCCCCCACAAAGGTACTTGGGTTGATGTTTGGAAATTCACAACGAGATACAATCGATTACAACACAACCTTAGTACTTAGGTTGTATTACGAAATAACAAAGTGTTTGAGAATTATGAGCAAGAGAAAACTAAGTAAGAGTTAATTACTCTCTTAGTATAGCAAGAACAAATGAGAGGAATAAACTCAAGAAATCAGAAAAAGGTGCAAAGAACACAATGCACAAAGTTCTCTATTTATACACAAGAGGAGCCTTGTGCATTCATCACCATTCATGATCATATTGATGATCATGAATATCAATGCAATTGAATGACATTAATCTTGGTCATTCATGGGCATTATCACACAATTATACTCTTGTAACATCAGAATTAAGAGTGTAATCAAAAGAATCCAATACATTAAACTCAAAGGCAAAACGGGAAAAAAGGCAACGGTAACATCCAGAGGCCTACCGCCGAGTCGGCGGTGGGTCCTCTAAAAGGACCGCCGACTCGGCTTTGTTCTCTGACCAAAACCTGTTTTTCCAGTGCCAAAAGCCGACTCGGCTGTGGCTACACAAGGGGGATCGCCGAGTCAGCTTTTGGCCACTGCCTTGATCCCCCTTTTGCTTTGTTCCCTTTGTTTAAGAATTAACTTAAATGCCTTTCGGACCTCGTATATTGATACGTTTTGTCCCACTACTTTTAGTAGTTTTAATCGATATATTACGGACTATAAATTGTCCCACTACTTTAGTAGTACTTGGTGATAAAATATTCAGGATTATTATTTATTATACACTAAATGTCCAACAATAAAAGATATGAGCGGCAACGTTGTCTTGAGATCCTAATCCAAATGTTTTTAATGGAAAAATGTCTTTCTTTTTCTAAATAATTATAATAATTACAATATTAAAAAATTGAAAACCGAAATATGTACTTTTGCAAATAATCTAATCCAAATCAAATTTGATATTCAAATTAAAAATCACATATGCAATCCTACGAAAAAATTGTAAAACATCCTATTTCAAAAAATCAAATACTTCCTCCGTTCCAATATAATCGCAATAATATGAAAAATAAGCACTATTCACGTATTTCTCTTAATTTGTGATTAATAAGTAATCTATAAGTTAAAACATACTCAAGTGAGATCTTGTCTGATTCGTCTCGACTTAAAGATTATTAATATCAAATTTTTTTAATTTTATACTATATATAATTATAGATATTAAGAATTAAATTAGTGCATCGAACTGCGTAAAAAAGACAAATATTGCAAGTATTTTGAAACGGAGGTAGTATTTCAGAAAAAATATACTCCCTCCTATTCAAGCTATTAGTCCCATTTACTTTTTCACACTTGCCGTCGCCGATGCTACATTTTAACTCTTAATATCTCTAATTAATCTTAATTAAAAATTATGAAAATTTGATATTCATAATCCTTGTATTGAGACAAATCAAACAAGATCCCACATAACTATATTTTAACTTATAGATTAAGAGTAAAATACAAATTAAAAGGGCTAAATGAATAGTGCCCAAAAACAAATGAGACTACTAGCTTGAATAGGAGGAAATATTTTTTTTAATAATCAGATAGAATATTTTTGCATACTCTTGAAGACTCCTCTAGAGCCGAAGGACTCTTGTGACCGCCCTCTCCTTATGGATATGAGACGCCGTTGACCTTCTTTCTCGGACCCTGACCATAGATTTTTATCTATGTGCGGGAACACTGGATATGATGATGATAGAATATTTTTGCATACCCTTCATTTCGCGTAAATGTAATGCTTTGTGTTTTAATTTCATCGTAAAAAATTATTAAAAAAAAAAATTTCATCGTAAAAAAAATAATAAATTCCGAAATCAAAAGCCAAAAGGGTCCCACAGTCTCTCCTACCGCCTACCGGTGGGTAAATCACTAGATCTCAGCTTCTCTCTCAGTCATATAAATACCCACGCTTTCACCCCGCCTTCTTCTATTCTTATTCCTTCTTCCTCTTTTCAACACTCTCATTCCTTCTCTTCATCTCTATACTCTTCAATTCCAAACAGGTACATTAATTATTTCTTCTCTTTTGATTCCTCTCCATTTTTTACCTTAATTTCTACTTTTCTATGCTGTTTAATCATCTGGGTTTTTGTTTAATTTTATCTTCGATTTCTGTGTTTCTACTTCAATTTGATCTGCTTTGATCTACATCTATCTGCCTTTTTATTTTGTGCTTGATTCATTTCTTGATCTTATCATATTATTAATAACATACTCTCATTTTTGCAACTTCAGTCATATTTCATGGATCCGTTATTGCATCTTGTGATTTGAGTAATTTGATACAGAATATGATTGATATACTTAATTAACATTTATATTTAAATTGAATTTTTCAAGTTATGTTTATTGGATCTTATTTACTTCTTTATACTATTGATCTGTAAGTTTATAATGTGACATTTCCACTATATTAAGCTAGTTATATTGATCACACTTTATGCTTAAATCCTAATCTTTGCATGGTATTGATCGTTTTTACCAACATTGACTTACCGATTGATCTTGTTTGACTCACCCGAATGAGAGATCGTACAGTCGGTGGGACTTATTGCCTACATTTTTACGCGAAAAGTTGCTGGGGTTTGAAGTAAATGAAGTATTTGTTATTGTATTGAGTAGGATTTCTTGGATTATCATAGTATTGGTCTTCTGATCTGTTTATTTGAATCAATGAAATCGGATCTAGATGAGTGTGTTATGTGAAAATTCTAGTGTTCAACAAGCTTTACAATAAATAATCTAGTCACTATGGTTTGTGAAAATGGTTGTCGAGATTAAGGCTTTGACATTATCGTGACCAACATCAAGGATCTGTATTTTATTAGAATGCATGAGTAATGCTTTTGTACTTTGTTGTAGATAGTTTGTGAAAATGGTGAAGATATGCTGCATTGGGGCTGGATATGTGGGAGGACCTACTATGGCTGTGATAGCACTCAAGTGCCCGAAGATTGAAGTTGCTGTGGTTGATATCTCGGTGTCTCGAATCAATGCATGGAACAGTGACCAGCTTCCGATCTATGAACCTGGCCTTGATGAGGTTGTGAAGCAATGCCGTGGGAGGAACCTTTTCTTCAGCACGGAAGTGGAGAAGCACGTTTCTGAGGCCGACATTGTCTTCGTCTCCGTCAACACCCCGACCAAAACCAGGGGTCTTGGAGCTGGTAAAGCTGCAGATCTAACCTACTGGGAGAGCGCTGCTCGTATGATTGCTGATGTTTCGAAATCGGATAAGATTGTTGTTGAGAAATCGACTGTTCCGGTGAAAACTGCTGAGGCCATTGAAAAGATCTTAACCCACAACACCAAAGGAATCAAATACCAGATCCTGTCAAACCCCGAGTTCCTTGCTGAAGGTACTGCAATTCAGGACCTTTTTAACCCTGACAGGGTTCTCATTGGTGGCCGAGAAACCCCAGAAGGCCTTAAGGCGGTCCAAGCACTGAAGGATGTTTATGCTCATTGGGTTCCCGAGGAGAGGATCTTAACCACCAATCTTTGGTCTGCTGAGCTTTCTAAGCTTGCTGCAAACGCCTTTTTAGCGCAGAGGATTTCATCCGTCAACGCTATGTCAGCGCTCTGTGAGGCTACTGGGGCAGATGTTACCCAAGTCTCGTATGCTGTCGGTAAGGACACTAGGATCGGCCCCAAGTTTTTGAATGCAAGTGTTGGTTTTGGTGGGTCTTGCTTCCAGAAAGATATATTGAACTTGGTGTACATCTGCGAGTGCAATGGGCTTCCTGAGGTTGCTGAGTACTGGAAACAGGTCATAAAGATCAACGATTACCAGAAGAGTCGTTTTGTGAACCGGGTTGTTTCCTCCATGTTCAACTCGGTTTCAAACAAGAAGATTGCTGTCCTTGGATTTGCATTCAAGAAAGATACAGGTGACACTAGGGAGACTCCAGCCATTGATGTGTGTAAAGGATTGTTGGAAGATAAGGCGAGGTTGAGCATCTACGACCCACAAGTGACCGAAGACCAGATTCAGCGAGATCTCACCATGAAGAAGTTCGATTGGGATCATCCCATTCACCTTCAGCCCACAAGCCCCACAACTGTGAAGCAAGTGAGTGTGGTTTGGGATGCTTATGAAGCCACCAAAGATGCTCATGGTTTGTGTATCCTAACAGAATGGGATGAATTTAAGAAACTCGATTACAAGCGGATTTTTGACAACATGCAGAAGCCCGCTTTTGTGTTCGATGGAAGAAACGTAGTGAATGCAGACGAGCTGAGGGAGATCGGCTTTATTGTGTATTCGATTGGTAAGCCTTTGGATTCATGGCTCAAAGACATGCCTGCTGTTGCTTAGGAATCGAATCACTCGAAGAAGTTATCAGAATACAGACTTGGAAACTCATTTAAGGATTCAATTGTAGAATTATTCTTTCATATCTAATGCTCTTCTAAGCTGTTGTACTTGAAATTTTCTTTCTTTCTTTTTTTTTTTTTTGATATTTTACTTTGAATTGTTTGTTTGATGCTGCAGTCCTGTGTTTTGCTGCCTTTTATAGAAGGATTATTTGCCATTTTTGTGACATTACATGGTTTTATACTGAGATCTATGCGAAACTTTACAAATGTTTGGAATTTTATAATTGTTACTACCTCCGTTTTATCTAATAGCTACACTTCACTCAAATAACTCTCACATAAAAAGGTGAAGTGTAGCTATTAAGAAAAGCGGAGAAAGTATATAGTTACAGGAAGTCGGTCAGACTATTCTTATTTGTGTCAACACAAAATAAGACTTGGAGTACAATTTAAATTTCTTTTGTTAGATGAATTTAAATCAACATAAAAAGAATACGAAAAATAAATAGAAAAAATATACTTGTGGCAATTAAATTTTAAATATAAATTATATTATTAAAAAGGAAAAATTATTGAGAATAATTCCATCTTTTGATGTTTTATTGTGAATAATTCAACTATTCATTATTTATAAATAATTTCACTTTTTAACCTTTCTTGCTTAGCACCCCAACCAATAAGTGATCGACTACTGCAGGTTAAATAGTCGTTGGCAACCTTCTCCTATTCCTATTCCTTCCATTCATAAATAATTCCATCTTCCGACGTTTTGTTGTGAATATTCTCATGTCTTTGGGTACTCTTGATAAGATCGGGTGTAGAATCACTTGTGAAGGTTGATTCATGAAGATTGCTAGAGGGTCACTTGTGGTGAAGATTGGGAAGATGAATTGGAGTGTGTATCCTCTTGAAGGTTCGATTATCTCCGGCTCGGCAAATGTTTCCACATACACAATGTCCGATCAAAAAACAAAGTTTTGACACTTGAGATTTGGTCACATGGGTGAGAGAGGTATGTATGAAATTTCTAAACAAGGACTATTTGATGGTAAAAAGTTTCAGAACCTTGGGTTTTGTGAACAATGTGCTTATGGGAAACACAAGAGGGTTAGTTTTAAGCCCGCCATACACTACACCAAGGGAATACTCGACTATATTCATTCCAATTTGTGGGGCCTTCAAGGAAACCTTCACTTAGCGGTTGTAAGTATCTCTTAACATTCATAGATGATTTCTCAAGAAAAGTTTAGTGTTACTTCATAAAGTATAAAAATGAAGTATTTGATGTTTTATTGAAATAGATGAAAATTATAGAAAAAAAAAGACCAATAGGAGCATCAAGACTTTGAAAACCGATAATGATTTTGAATTTGTTGATGGTAAGGTTATTTGTCATGCTAATGAAATTAAGAAAAGTAAGTAAAATGGGTAAAAAGGTACTTTGTCCTATTATAATCATAGTGCTAATATATTTTTTTATCCTAAATATATTTATAAATTATAAAAAGTTATAATAATTAAATTTATATTGAGACGAATTAAATAAAATATCACTTGATTATATTTTTAACTTTATAGATTGGGAATATAATACAAACTAAAAGTGATTGGTGAATAGTGCTAAAAACCATATGCAATAGGAAGAATGATTCCAATGACTTGTACAGTGTGCACACCATTTTTTATTCATTGATGTGGGACAAACCATGCCAACATATATATAAAGGAAAGTGAAAGAAATGTATGGATGAAATGAAAATGTAAATCAAATATCTGAATGAGAATCAAAGAAATAATATCAGTTATGTCCAAAAATAAAAGTAAGAGAAATTTTATAAATTAGACCAAACAAAATAAAATTTTTTTGGTTAAAGTGAGTTACTTAAAAAGTCACACATCTTTACCTATTTGACCAACCAATAAACAAAAATTATTTCCTCTACCTTAAATTTGCACCATAATACTATAAGAGTTCTCATATATTTAAATTATACTCCATAAAAGTCAACAAGTATTCGCTCAAGAAAAAAATGTTTTTAAAATTTTAATAGGGGTAAAGTATGGTTAGCATGTGTAAAGATATAAAAAAGCTAAGTTCAGTAAAAATAAATTGTCAAAGTTAACATACCAAAAATAAAAATCAAAATATTTAAAATGGCTCGACTAAATAAGAAAATGATACAATTAGGATGAACATGATAGAGTATAAGCCAACCAAAACACTATAATACTAGTGTATTCTAAAATAAGCCTTTTTTAGTTACTCCATGTGTAGTTGTGTACGTTTGAAAATGCTTCACTCTACTTAGGCTCGCTCCACTCAATTTGTAACAGTTTTTTTTTTTTTTTTTTTTTTTGAAATTGTCTCATTTTCTTTTTTTATACTCCATCCGTTTCATAATACTTGCTATATTTAACTTTTTTACACAATTTAATATATTATTTTATTCATTTATATGTCGAATTATACAAATTTAAAAATTATAAAAAGTTTATATTATGAAAGTATGCGATTAGACGATTCAAACAAGATCCCACTTGACTATACTATTATTACTTACATATTAGCTGCAATATATAAAATAAGTTTAAATGATAAATAGCCCTCAAAAACAAAATGTAGCAAGTATTTTGGAACGGAGGAAGTATCTCATTGACAAATTTATTATTCCTCCATCCTAACCATTTATTTTTACTATTTATTAATATTTTTTAATATTTTCTAAATATAATAAATAATTTTTAAATTTTAGATTTTAGGTGATTTGTCAAGGAAGAATTGTAAGCTTTTTAAATTTTTTTAAAAGGATTGGGAAAAATATCAGTAATAAATTAACTTTTTTTTGATCAACTGAAAATAAACTTACATATTGTTTATTTTTAAATAAATTCACATAATAGATATTTGCTTCGTTCCATTATACTTGTTACATTTAACTTTTTACACAATCCAATGTGTTATTTTGATCATTTATATACTGAAATATACAAATCTAAAAATTATAAAAGGTTAATATTAAGAACGGTACTCCCTCCGTTTCCTAATGTTCTTCCCATTAATTAGAATATTCTATTTTGGAAAGAGAAATTTGATTAAGGTTTTTAAGACATATATAAAAGACAAAATATATCCATGTGCGATCTCGTTAGATTCGTCTTAATGTATACTATTTTATTATACATTTTTTATAATTTTTTATGATGCGTATTTAGAGATATTTAGGCTCAAAATTTACTTTGAAAACTGTGCAAAAAGTATGGGAAGAACATTTGAAAACGGAGAGAGTATGTGATTAGACAATTAAAACAAGATCTCACTTGACTATATTTTTTCTTACACGTTATCCGACATATATAAAATAAACTTGAACGATATATAGTACCAATAATCATAATATAGCAAGTATTTCAGAACGAAAAAAGTATATTTGCTTAAAATAAATCCATCTATTCTTGTTAAGTCAAAACCATCTTCAAATCTTCTTTTGTGATTATGATTAAGAAATTAAGAATAAAAAAAAAGTTGAGTTTATTTTTAGCAATAATAACAAATAAGTAGATTTGTTTAAACATAGTTGCAACAAATACTTTATATAGTTGCAACATTTGTTTTTACGCATTCTTGTCCACTAATTTAATTCTTAATATATCTAATTACGTATAATAAAAAATTATAAAAATTTGATATTAATAATCTTTGCAATAAGACGAATTAAACAAGATCTCACTTGACGATGTTTTAACTTATAGGTTTATAATTAATCATAAATTATGAGTGGTGAATGAATAGTATCATATTTTCTAATGTTGCAACTAGAGGTGTTCAAAACAGACCCGATGACCGATAGACACCCGACTTTATAACCGAACCCGATTTGACCCGACTTAAAAATGGTCTACAGTTATGTAAAAACCAATGTGAACATAAAACTCGATTTTGAACCGACCCATAACACCTGACCCGAAATCAACCCGATGACCGAATGAACACCTATAGTTACAACTAATATGAAACGGAGGTAGCAAGTGATTATAGAGTGGTAGTCATCATCATCATACCCAATATATCTCGCTCATAGAAAATTATAAACAGGGTCTAAGGAGGAAAGGACGACAAGAACTCATACCCATAAAAGAGAGCGCGGCGTCTCCTATCTAGAGTGCAATAGTATTTGGAGTAATTAATTCCATGCAGGGTGCAGCTGCTACAGTGTTCTCCTTCCCAATTCCTAGGATCACCCATCCTCCCACCCAGAGTAGCTAGGTCTGCTCTTTTCACTACTCTTTTTGCTTATGTTTTCCTTCTGACAATCACAGAAAAAGAAAATTTCAGACTTTATACACTAAAATCATACATAATCCTTTTCTTGTGATTTTATTTTTCGACTTCAAATTCCCAAATCTTTTTCCTTCTTGCTTACCATCCAAGATTTTACTATCTTGATCTTAAAACCATACTCTTTTCTCATGTTTCAAACCTTCCCTTATATAATCCTTTTGTTCTTTTTCTGGGTTCCTCTGTTCTTCCTAAAATAGCCGAAATTTTCTCTTTTTTGTCCTGAAAATTTTGATTTTTTTCAGGGTTTTTTTCGCAAATCACAACAACGAAGAACCCATGAAAAATAGTGAAGTTAAGCCTGTACAAAATGAGTCTACCCAGAGCTTTCCCATTGTTACAGAACAGGGTAATGTTCACATTCTACCTCAAAATTCTGTCACAAAATCAGAAAATACCCATAATTTTCAGCTGGGTTTTGAAGAAAATCATTATACCAGTGAAGAAATGAGGGAAAATCCCAAGAAACCCAAATGGGTTTCTTGTTATGTGAAGCAAATGGGTCAGTCTTACTTCTGCAAGGTGTGTGGGAAGCAGTTTAAGTCTCCTCGTGCTGTCTTCGGCCATTTGAGATGCCATTCCAAGAGAAAACAACAAGTTTCTTTGAATGAAACAGTAAAAAAGCCTCAAATCCCTAGAAAGAAGAGATCAATTGGGAGGTATAAGATTCATACTAGCTCTAATAACTCCTCTTGGTCTAATTTGAATGCTTTTACTAATGTTGATGATGAATTAGATGATATAGCTGCTTCTTTGTTGTTGCTTGCTACTAGTGGGGCTGGGATTTCTTCTAATTGTAATCATGTTTCTGATGATGTTTTGTCACCCAATCATTCAGTTCATTCTGTAGTTTTAAGAGATGGGTATGATTCTTTTAAAGATAAAAATGAAGAATTATATGGGTTTGATTGTGGAATTTCAAATGATCAGAAGTTTGTGTCTGAATTGTATGTAACTGAAATCAAGAATGGGATTGTTAGGGTTCTTCCTGAAAATGCTAAGTTTAGTGATTTGAATCCTTGTGCTTGTGCTTCTTATTCTATGGAAAGTGTGAATGAGACAAATGTTGTTGATGAAGTGATTGATAAATCGGACTCAAGAACTTGTGATCCGACACCCATTACTTATGGCGATAACATTGAAATTGGATCGACTGTCAAAACCGAGCATAAAACTGATTTGTGTTATACTGAAACTAAAGATTGGAGGTATGAGATTGTTGAAGTATCTGATCGAGGATTTGGGAAATGTTATTCGAGAACTGGTAAAACAACGATAGATGGGTCTAAACGAACAATAAACGACCCTTGTTTGAATGAGTTTCAGCAGTATATCTGCAAGGTTTGCAACATGAACTTTTCGACATATCAAGCCTTGGAGGACTATTGTTTGCAATGTGTGTCTAAGACAAAGAAAAAGACATTCAGGCACGAATGTGTCGTTTGTAGCAAACTGTTTCCTTGTAGTCGAGCTTTGAGTGAGCATAGGAGGGCTCATTTTCGAAGCAAGTTTCAGTCGAGTAATGAGATAGAAAACGAAGAAAGTTCAGTCATAAAAGAAGACCGAAGGCAAGAAAAGGAAACTTGCTCGAATGGAATAGTGATCATACCTCGAGATAACATCGTACCCTTACTAATCTAGTTCTAGAAGATATGAAAGATTAGTTGTTAGCTTGTTATCTTGATTGTTTTTGTAAAAATAGAAAGTTGATACCTTATCACTTCCAAACTTGTTGGAGTATTTTTGAGGACAACATGTTCTTCTTGATCTTTTCTTTCACCATTATAGTCTTTTTGGCAACGAGCGATTCGCTTTTGGTCGATTTAGTTCGGAAATATGCAGGACATCTGTCTCATATGTAGTATATACAATAGTTATGTAACATTGGTGATGGCTATTTGGTGTGAATATATGAGTTGAACTCTAGGAGGATGTCTTTACTGTTTCCTGCAAGATGTTCTTTTTGAAATTGAACTTGTTGATTCAGTCTTTGTACAAATTTACAGTATCTATCTCATGAATCTATGCCTTTGATGTTGAGTTGTTTTGGAGAGCACTAGGGGTTCGAGAAAATAGCTTATTGAGCAATTTTAGCGTAATTTGGTATAAAAAGACAGTTGTGTGGTCAAACCATGTTATGCTACAGTTTGGTAAATTAGTTGGTTGAAATAGCTTGTTATGAATAAGCTATTTATGTACGAGCTACTCAGTAGTGTGTCAAAATATTAGTTGGTCAAACCGGTTAATAAAATTAGCTGGTCAAATATATCACGTCAACACACAAACTACCCTTAAGAGTGTGTTTCTTGACATGGAATTAGCAGCCAACGTTACAAGAGGTCACGGGTTCGAATCTCAATTATCCCTCATTTAAAGTGAAATTTTTACAGCCAGGTATGAGGAAGGCCTGTTGTGCATTTACACTTCTAACCCAAAAGGCATTAATATGAAGGGGCGCATTAGAGTATATAATATATCTTGAGACCTCAAACTTATGATTGTGTTGGGTCCTTGGCAGTTTCTACTTCATTCACTGACAACAGAATATTTTGAGCTTTTTCTGTTCAACTTAACCTATATTGGTGTCTAATATGGAGGAATGTGATTAGGTTTACAAACTTAATTCATGGATAAAAATGCATAGGATTTAGCAGCTTTTCAAATGAACATTGTTGTTTAAACAAGAATTGAAGGTTTAAACAATTCATATGTGATTTATAAAATCATGTTTGCTATCTTTTTTGTTTATAAGTAGTCAGACGGGTGTTTTGAGAATTCAATTTAGGTTTTGCCTTAGAATTATGGTACTTGCCACTATAAAGATAAGACATGACTTTTCAATCATATTCGATTTTGTCTTTAATTTATATATATATATTTAATTTGTATCAAATTAGACAGTTAGATTTATTCGGAACATATGAGTATAAAATTATTATTATAAGCACTTTGTAGTTTTTTATGAGTTTAAGTTTTTTTTCTTCATTATATTGAAATTTGTGATAATGTAAATGTAGATTCTCATGATTATCATTTCTTTCGATTTTGATTTTTTGATTAAATATTTTTTATTAGGTGATTTAAACATTAAGTTTACCCACTACTAATATTTTTTAAGGTTTATTAATATATAATATATTTATAAGTTAAATAATGAAACATACATTTGTTTCTATAAGGGCCTAAATTTAATATGTGCTCCGGATCTCTAATATGTGTGACTGTGTGAGACGCTCCTGTCACACACCAATTAATTATTGGCCATTATAACACAACAATAGAGAAAAAAAGAAAATGGTAATAAATCTGATGCCATATAAAAAAAATGAGAAAAGAAGATTTTTCTATTAACAAAATGGAGTACAATATATAGCTAAGAGAAGCCTACGATTATGCCTAACAAAGCTCTTTCAACATTATAAAATCAAACTTAAAAAATAATTTACAAATTTGTACAAGAAAAAACATTTTGGGCCACAGCAAATTATGTCGCCCAAACCTGAAAATATGTCACCCAAAGTTAGGGCGACATATCTAAAAAGTGACACGATAAGTGTCGCCCTATCGCCGTCGCCCATACTTGGGCGACACAATTGAAAGAACATCTTAACCAAAAACTATTAAATTGAATTTAAATATTTAATTTTTGAGGTTTATTGAAAATATTTAATGGGTCATCATCATCATACTCAGTGTATCTCGTTTATAGAAAATTATGATCAGGGTCTGGGGAGGGAAGAACAATGGCAGACTCATACCCATGAGGAGAGTGCGATCAAAGAGAACCACGGCTCGAAAACGATCTTCCAGAGGAAGAAACCAGCAAAATATTTAATGGATGACAAACAAAAACGTGAAAGTTTCTGTGCTTGAAGCTAAAGAACATCCGACATTTATACAATGAAGTACTAAAATACAAAAAGGGATTATGAGAATTGTGAAAAGTATGGAAGTCAACATGAAGAATAACTAAATTTTGAATTCTATTAATTCTATTAATTTTGAATTCTATTAATGAATGAAGATTTATGTGCCAGAAATATATTTTAAAAAACTTTATAGAAAATGCTCTATCCTTTTTACGTGAGGAGTCGAGGAAGACCCAAGAAGACTTGGGAGGAGCAAATAAGAATAGACTTACGTGAGTTGAACCTCTTTGAGGACCTAACTAGAGATAGAAGTAGTTGGAGGCGTCTTATCCAAGTTTTAGAGTTTGACTTCTCTCGTTAGAGTCAGTTACGGCATCCGTGCTTTCTTGTATGATCTGGTCCCTTGTGTGTCTTGTTTACTATCTCAGTTTTTTTCAGTTTTTTTGTTTTACATGCATACTGGATCTATTATGCATTTCACCACCTCATGTAGAAGGTACGTATCTCTTTTTTTATGGAGCCGGGGGACTCCTTTTTGGCCGTGCTCTCCTTTACGGGTATGGGTTGCCGCCGTCCTTCCCTCCCCAGACCCTGCTCATAGTTTTCTATGAGCGGGATATACTGAGTAGGATGATGATGATGATGATGATGATGCTCTATCCTTTTTACAAATATGGGATAATATTGAGATTGTTATAGGACAAACATGAGATTTCAACCAAAAAACTAGTCTGATGAGTAAAGAATTTATTTGCCAATAAATTACACACTAATTGCATACATCACAGATGTGAAACAAGTTTAATATCTTACAATGAAACGTAACAAAATTCAAGGGAGTAAACATTAGCTTTGAGTTTGAGTGTGCATAATTTCCGATGCGAATGTTTGCAATTTTATTTGAACATCCGAAAAATTAATCCAATGTTTGAAAATTGATATTTCGGATAGGATATCGGAATCTTAAACCAAATACCAAATCTGGATCTAGGTATTTGCAAACCAATATCTGAATATCTAATTTTCTAATTTTTTTTTTTTAAAATTTTTCATTATATTATAAAATTAAAAAATTTGTTTACGATGTTGGATATATTAACATTTAAAATTCTTAACTATCACTATGTTTCACTACTAATCTACTGCTAATTAATTTAGATTTTCAAAATTCAAAGTATTAAAACTTTTCGAACTTTAATAAATAAGTTCCATTGATGAAAAAAAATAAGTAAACTTAAATATTTATATGTGAAAAGTGCAATTTTATTTAAAAAAAGCCAAAAGATATAAGAATTTTAAAATTGAATATTCAAATCATTTTGATAAAACTGAATATTCAATTCCAGATATTCAATTTTTTCGAATTATTAAGTATTCAATTTTAAATATCCCTATCTAAAATTGCAATTAAATTAAAAGACCATCAAATTTAGAGACCTACGAGATCGCGGACGGTACTCCAAAAACGATACAAGATTAGACATGACGTAATTTGCATTCCATATTTGACCCATCCTAATTTTCAATTAAGTACATTAGACAATGGCATGGTTCATATTTCATAATTCATTTCTAACCTAAAATGACTCGGATTCAAAATTTTGTTTATGAAAAAAATAAAAAAAATTACCAAGAATAATCCAACTTATTCCTAATTTTTTCTACGAATACGATAATCTCACCTATTGATTAACCATGAATAATCCCAACTTTGAAAGATATTTTCTTAGAATAAACCCGATGACTTACTAAAACAAATTTTATTTTTTAAAAAAGTTCAATTCAAATAAAATGTTGAAAAAAATATTCAAAAAATTTATGATTTCTTTTATTATTTAGAAACTATTATGTAAAATTTCAAAAAATTTCTTTAATTTTAAATAAATTTTCAGTTTACTTTTTTGGTGAATTAGCTACTGTAGCAGGTCATCGGGTTACCAAGTTTTACTCTAGGCAAATACTAAGAGTTAGGATTATTCAAGTTTAATCAATAAGTAATATGTTAGATTATTTTAGGTAAATTTTCCAAAAAAGTAAAGCTCTCTATGTATCTGTGGGCTGTAGCAGGTTGCAGTACAGATTCAATCTAAACAATACCAAAATATACCAACATAAAATAAATTTATAGACTGTCTATCTGAAATAGTAGCAATTTTGCTCACCTGCATTTACCTCTATGGTGAACCATTGATCTTCCTCCAAGAAAAGTATGAAGGAAAGTTCTTTTTTTTTTCTTAAGAAAAATGAAAATATGAAGAAATTTTAACCGATTCGAGTTAAAACAGGGCCGTTCCTGAGATAGTTTTGAGGTGCAATCGCCTAGGGCCCAGCTCATGAAGGGGCCCAAATTGAGCTAATCCTTATTATTTAGAAATTATATTTGCATAAATAGCTTCTAACGTGGATTGAATTTACAATATTGAGTTTCTTAATTAAGCGCATGATAATCAAACTACATTAAAAGACGAACTAAAACTTTAACTATATAAGGGCCATTTTTCTGTTTTCTGCCTAGGGCCCGAACATTATTAGAAACGACACTGAGTTAAAATTGAGGAACGGGACAAAATATTGCATATAATACATTAGTTTCGATTATTGTTTCATCCATCATGAGAGAATACATACTATTTTAGCATATGCAATGACAAGTTGACAACACATGCAGCTTAATACTAGGAGCCCAACGGAACTTTATTCAGAGAGACATTCATGTAAAAGTATAAAACCGGGGCGTGGGAGCAGTTCGAGGTGATGGCTAACCAGAAGCCGCCCCATAACTGAGATGAGTTCATGGCAGTTTAACTGGCCGAATATTCCAGATATCCTTGGCATATTCGTGGATGGTTCGGTCACTGCTGAATTTGAATGAACCAGCTGTATTCAGGATCGACATTCTTGTCCATCTCTGTGCATCAGGCCAATATTAACCGGTATCAGTAACATAAATACTAACGTTCTATGTAGAAACATGTAAAATGGCGGAAAAATATATTGATATTTATAGAAATAATAGACATAGGCCTTTGATATATTTGTGGCCTGCTGTTGATGTCTGAAATCCAAACAATACTTACCTTTTGATCTCTATATGCCTCGTCCACTTTTTCTTGGCATTCTATATAACTAGGGAAGTCTTTGCCGACAAGGAAATAATCGCCACGACCAAATCCTTCATTTCCTTCCAAAGACCCAAGTAGTTCATCATAATTCTGTGAACCAAAGATACCGCTTCGAACATACTCCTTGACTTCTTCAAAACGTGGGTCCGGCACAAACTATAGAAAACAATGAAAGGTATCACAAACAGATAAACAGACCAGAAGGAACAGTTGTAAACCCAGTTATAACAGACCCCACTGTATTGAATAAAAGATGACAAAATCTAGCAGAAATAGCTTGTAATGCTATCTTCAGTTAGTTCTTTCTCAGCTAACAGTCTAATATGAGCCATGAGGTAACCAGTTGTGTACAGTACAAGATATAAAAGAAGATAACAGTAAAATGAGGCAGCAAGATACAAGTAGTTCATCGTAACCTATGTTACTCCGACTCCTTCACAGAAGTAAGACACGGTTATGCTTCCCAAGTGTTTGACTCAGTTACTTAGACTCATGATTTGGCTAAAATGATGCACCAAAGTCGATACCCAAGTCAAGGATCCACATGGTTATTTGAGGTGACATGTAGAGTCCACACAACACACATGGAACACCTTATAATTGTGTGCTCAAAGCTTCAAGATAGGTGAACTTGGACTTGAGAAAGTTCAATGATGTCAATACTACACATTAAATATAAGGTTGTAGTTGTAGGGGATAGAGATGAAAACCTAGCAAAGGACCATACCTTGCCCTCGGCTCGTTCCTTCCTCAACTCAGCAATCTCATGTGCTCGAGCACCAAACAGAAAGAAGTTGTCCTCTCCAACTTCATCTCTTATCTCAACATTCGCACCATCCAGGGTTCCAATTAAGATGCAGCCATTCATTGCAAACTTCATATTGCTAGTTCCACTAGCCTCCATCCCAGCAGTGCTACAGGAAAGGAAATGTAAAATTTAAGAATCCATATAGAAGGCCATTGGAACTGCTATATTGTTTCATGTAGCCGGCTCCAATCTTATAAGATTAAGGCTCTAGCATTGTTGTTGTTGTCATTATTTAATATCAATTTTTTTTAATATCATTAATTTGAAATATTAGCAAGTAATTTCACTTATTATTTAATTATCATTCATATATGTTAGGTTCTGGAATGTACACAGCACTCCCCTGTAAGTTTTCTCCCTTAGTTCATAGGATATGAGAGCTTTTGCTGATAATGAAGGAAGCTCAAAGCGGAGGACTGAGTAACAAACTTAATTCAAAGATTTTTAAAGATTTTTACCTCAGATAGTGACCAAAGATTACACTTATGAGCATATTATTTCGATCTAGAAAAATTTGTACAATCTCATATTCTATGATGCAATTCAATGAGTTCCTTTTAATTCAAAGTCAGATCCTAATTCTAATCTTGGAAAACATGTTGTCAACTGAGAAATTTGTTACCTTATATGCTGCGAAAGCTCACTGGCAGGGATCAATAATTCAGCTACACTAACATTATAATCAGGGACAAACACAACCTGAAAATTAGAATTTCAACATCACTGAAATGAACACTTTGGTACGGAAATATTAAAAATTAAACAAATAAGAAAAAACATCTGCTAGAAAAAAACAAGTAGTACAATTCAAATGTACTATTAAAATTAAAAGCCAATAAAGGGTATTCTGCAATCCCGACATCCTCTATATTTAATAGGTGCTATTTCTTTTAGACTTAAATGTTCCCTTGTTTCAGACATAATCTAAGCCATCTATAACATATGCAATGGTTTTCTTCTTAATCTAAATGATTTTTTTACTCTCTTGACAATCTTCAAGATAATGTATATTAGCTCTCCATGTTTATATTTAGGGGAAAAATTAAGTCAAAGATAGAAATTTAAGGTACTTAGACGTGGAAATAAAGGAAGAATGTTATTGCACAGGGGATAATATGGTAGTGAGGGAGAAGGAAAAGGGAGGGAAATATTTCCCCATTTCGTGCGAAATATTCCGCACCACCCCCGAGTAAATATTCCTCCCTAGGAAACGATTTTCTACACTCCTTCCCCTCCATATTATAACCATTTATTCCAATTTGCAACAACTTTACTTCTTGATTTCACCTCATATTACCTTGACGTTTTTAGTTTAAATTTATTCTACCTTAAAGATTTACCCCAAGGTCCCAATCCAAGAATGCCCTTAGACATGATAAAGATCTAAGTCATCAAATAACACAGGAATCAACACGTGTCTCTGTCTTCTAATCCAAGCATCAAAGATCAAACAAATAAGAGTCTTCTTTTTAAATCTGATAAGTAAAGGTGATTATCCGTCTATATGCACAAGGATAGAAGTAACAAACAAAATAGGTTCCTAGCATAAGACTATTAGCCTAAGCATCATGCTATGAAATCAAAACATTTAGAAGCAAAAAAAAAAAACGAAAAAAAAAACTTATGAACAAAACACAATCCAGAGCACTCAGTTAGTATTTCCTCCGACCGAAATACATACTTCTATAACCCCACCCTATCACCCAAACACCAAAGGCTGGTGCAAAACACGACCCTTTGGAGCTAGAGTAAAAAATATGGGAAAAAAAAAATTGCGGCTGCAGATACGTTTGCAACAACGGTCGCGATGTCGCGGAAAACTACTATAACGGAGTAGTAGCACAGATTGCGGTTGATACGGTGTTCGCTTTTGATAAAAAAAGTTACTTATGCGGAATTTTGAACTTATAATTGCATTTTTGTTGTTGTATTAGTACAATTATCAATAATATGCCCATAACTATTATTATTGCACAATGTACTTTTAGTGTATAATTACTCATCTTATTAGTTCATTATTTTGTTTAACAACTAAAATCATGATTAACAATAACAATAATTTAAGTGATCCTAATAATTAAAGTTGATGTGGATTAAAATTTTTAATGAGGAATCAAAAAACGTTGTAAACGGTAAAATATCGTTGTAACGGTGAAACAATGGGTGTTGCACATTACGTAACGGCCACATGGTGTTTTGACCATGAAAATTCATGCACAGTGTCGCGGTAACTCTCAAACATGTTACACAACGGGTGCTACGTGACGTAACATGAGAGTTTATATTCCATGGTAATTGTTCAAGATATGAAAGTATGAACTCACTGCAGTTGTGAAGAAACAAACACCAACGACATTTGCAGTTATATATAACAATCAGTAATCCCTCTATTCGCTAACAATCTTTAAATCTTAAAAAGTGAAACGAGGGGCAAAGAGCCAAAGAGAGTAAAGAAGAGAGTGGAAGAAACACTTAAAAAGCACAGATAATTGAAGTTATAAGTTATAACCAACCAAGGAATGAAATGAAAGCATACAAAATACTGTAGGATGGATAAAATCGGTTAGTGTAAAAGATCAGGAGGAAATGGAGGGAGTTAACAAACATATACCTTCAACAGATCACCAATTTCAGGATCATTGTTGATTGTAGCACCTACATCAGTGATAAATTTCACTATTCTTTTAGCCTGCACATATGTGGCAAAAGCCTTTCCTCCAAATATACAAACTCTTGGAACATATTTGGCTTCTCTCTCCACGGCACTCATTTCTTTCATTTTCTTGTAGCGGTATACAATTCCCAATATATTCAAGAGCTGTCGCTTGTATTCATGAATACGCTTGATCTGAAAGTAAAATTATTGCATCAGTTGCAGCACATATCATGGTTCACTCCCGTCATAGTTCTTTGGTATTGGAATTATCAAACTATATCAAAAATGACTCATTAAAGCATGTGCAATTCCTATTTGTGACATGCAAACAATCTCTGCAACTAAGGGTCAATCAAAAGGAGTCTCTTTCTTATTACATGGGTATGGCAACATACATCTAATGCCCTTTTCCCGGCTGCAGCACATAACAAAAAACTATTCGAACAAGGGTAAGGAAGGATGAAAGTGTAAGATAAAGTAGACACATCTCAATCCAGAAAGGAAATAAGCCAAACATTAGGTACAGCCTAAAAGGAAAACAGAGAAAACGTTTAGTGACAAGAGGGAGTGTACTAGACATGCTTGCTCAAAACTGTGTTGTGTAATCAAATTTGTATAAAAGACTTTATAAAATTTAAATTTTATCCAAAAGAACACAATAACTGGTCTCTGTTATTAGGCAATCATAAATCCCTCCATAGACTTGTCAACAACCAAGTGCTTATACAACACTCACATTCACAATTCTACATCTACGTGTTATGACTGTTTTCACAACGGAAAGGAACTAAACTGATTGGAACCGACTAAATTGAATTAAATGTCAAAGAAAAATTGATAGCATAACTGACTAAATGGAACTGAATAGAACTCAACTGAAATAAATTGAACTGAAAAAGGTTGGGGAAAAACAAGGCCCATACTTGCTTTGGGATTTTCTATGTTTTCCAAATTCTATGGAAGACTCTTGTCAAGTTTAGTCTCATCAAAAAAGTATGTAATTCCCTTCTAGTTAGGCAGGTATAAACAGTATACAATACAAAAAAAATCCAGCTACGTGCATTTCTAAATGCTGTCTTTTCTTCTCCCAGTTTCAGACCAATAGCTCATCTTGCAGCTATCCATTTCATATCATTGAGGACGTTCCTAGGTGCAATAAATCTATCATTTCAATTTATCTAGATGCACTTAAATTTTCAGCAGAAAAGTAACCACTTACCTGTATATCAAACATTGCATCTGGGCTCACTGTGTAACCTGTTCTTTCTTTAATAAGAGAAACAACCTTTTGTTTGTTGTTCCTTTTTGCTTCCATCCATTCAGAATGAAGATCTATGTTATCTGCGAACTGCAATCAGATATCAAATACGTCAACAACTTATCACACCAACGGAATTTCTCACTTTCAAAAAAACCAATCTATATTTGCATGAGTGACTAGATAGGGTGGTCAGACTGATATTGAAAAGAACTGAAATTCCTGCTTGAGAGAAAGACTTAAATTTCACCCATCAATTCCTTGAAGAATATTATCAGTGATGAAATGAAATTAGCCATCTTAAAACAACTAAAAACAATTGGGCCACCCAGTTGTAACACCCCGGCCTCTCGGACCGCCGGTGACTACTCAAGGAGACTGTAGACTGACCCCACATACAAACACAAGTCTTTCCAGCGCACTTTGGCTTACTCGTGCGCACCCGGGAAAACTTCCCAGAAGGTCACCCATCCTAAGATTACTCCCCACCAAGCACGCTTAACTGTGGAGTTCTTAGCAAATGGACTCCCATGAAAAGAAGATGCATCTTGTTGATATTAGCAGTCTATCAATCCCTTTTCAAACTAAATCTATAGATTAAATAGAAAAAGATTTGAAGCTATTGAGGGGTAATATAGTTGCCACAAAAAAAGTTAAGTAAAAATCAATGCATTGACCAAAAGGTTCACAAAACTTTTTGATCACACGAAGAAGTTGATCAGTAGCTCAATTCACTTTGTAGAAACACAATTAACTATCTACATAGAATAAATCAACAAAAAATTGGACGACATCTGTCAAACTTAGTTATATCAAAATTTTCATAAATGTAGAAAACAAAAATGAATCATCATAAAGGGGTTTTGACTTTCTTTTAAAACCATTAATCGTGCCAGCTGGTATGTAATGTTGATTCAAAGAAGCAATTTCTCAAGGATTTTTCTTATGGACACGTTCGCAATTGCCGCAACGAGCATGGTGATGCGGTGACAGGAGGGTTGTAGTTATCGTAACACCAAAATATCATCCGAAAGCATGACATATCCCTGCCGCCCAACATGTGGATTTTTTACACTTTACAATGCCGGAAATATCGCTTCTGGTTTTATAAACTCTTTACAACGTAGCCGACACAAAACAAGGTGAGCTGTTTTTGCACTACGTTCTAATTAAGGACCAGAGTCACAAAATCTGTAATCGTCTATATGCTAATGAATATACATACAATGAAGCAGAATATATAAATTTATGCAAATAGCAAGGCTATTGGTTAAAATTGATGTTATCAAAGAAACCTTGACAAAAATTAGATCTAACACCCCCAATAGAAAATGCTGGAGCATCTTGTAAAACTAAATCTAGCAAGAAGACTTGCAGTAGCACATGACAAAGCAGACATGGTGGCTAACACAGACTTGAAAATGAATATAGGTACTTGTTAGACAAAAATAGGTGAAAAGTTAGGAAACAAACAACCATGCAATCTTCACCCTCTCTCAACTCCTTTTAACTCAGTGTTTCTAATTTATCATCCTCCTTATTGGGGGCACCTGGTGGCCAACAACCCGCATGCCCAGAACCAATGCAATCAGTTCTACTTGTTTCAAAGGTAAAGGATGAAACATGGATTGGAAAGTATGATACAATGCAAGAAATCAAGTAGATTCTTAACTACTCCCTGCGTTTCATTTGTTGGTCACATTTGCTTTTTGCACATCTTTTCAAGTATAATTCAAGTCTCAATGTCTATAAATATGTTTCATAAAAACTAGTAAAAAATATATATATTCTATACATCGAGATGAATGTAACAAGATCCCACATAAATATATTTTAACTTTTATATATCCATGAAATACTATGCTTAAAATTTATCTTTCCTTGTATGGAATACTCCAAACATTATTTCAAGATGAAACGTAGGAAGTATTATTTAAATGATTCAGGGGGGTTGGGGGGTTGGGGGGGAGTGTAGCTAATCAAGAAATAGTGATACAGCTTAAATACGAAATAAGTGAACGGATGAACCAGCTGTTACCTTGCGTAGGTCAGCAAGTCTCTCAGTGTTCAGAACCCAGTCATCTGACCCAATCCATTTTGTTAAAATTCTGCTTAAATCTGGATTGCAGAACCGGATCCATCTTCTAGGTGTCACTCCATTTGTTTTATTCTGAAACTTCTCTGGCCACAACTTAAAGAACACAAAGCTCAATAGATTGATGAAGATCTTTACTTCATCAAGAAAAATGGACTATGTTTACACAAATATCTAAAAGGTACCTCATAGAAATCACGGAAAACTTGTTCCTTGACTATTTGGCTGTGAATTTCCGCAACCCCATTCACAGCGTGACCCCCTACTATACACAGGTTAGCCATTCTCACCATTTTTGATGGTTTTGGAGCTAGCTTTACCACTTTCTTCTCCTCAACATCTTCTTCACATTCCTCTACAGCATCCAGTTCATCCTGTACCTCGGTAATTTCAATTCCTTCATCTTCTTCCTCTTGGCATGTAATCTTTTCTTTGATCAAACTTGCCACTGAACTTGGAAGATCAAAGTTCTCCAGTATCCTCATTTCATTTAATTTTTTCATCAGTAATTCAGGATCATCACTACCATATTCAGAAATTATGGTATTAACTAGCTGTAAGTGATCCTTAGTCAGTATCAAAAAGGGAAATAGTTGCTCCAAACAAAAATTTGACGTAGAGTCCAAGCATGTATGAATATGATTACCTCCTCATCTATTTTCTCAATGATCTCAACATGTCGAGGAAGCAAGGTTTGCATAAGTTCAAAACTCCACTTCTCTAAAGCCTCTGGCAGAACAGTATGATTTGTATATGCCACAGTTCTATCAACGAGACAAAAGGAGGTAAGTTAGGACTTACGAAAACACAATACTAACAAACCCTCAAACATAAAAGCATATTGAATCAGTGTAGTCTCCTTGTCTCGAGGAAGCATTACAAGATACCGCTTGCTTAAAAGCGTAACCAAAACATCAAATTTAAATTCCTATAAAAATTTTTAAACAAATTCATTCATTTGTGCAAGTCAGGTAGGTGTTATATGCATAGACGACTGTTAAAGTTCAATGTTTCATAGTTGTTTGAATTTGAGTGTAGAAGTAAAAAAAATACATTCATTTGTGTTGGTAGGAGATGCAACGTGAAGATCAAAACATGCTATCTAAAATTTTTATTCACTCACTCTTCTGTTTTTATTTATCCAAAGTACTTCTATTGCATTTGATAAAATCAGACAAGACCCACAATGCCAAAACCTTCCCAAAATATGGGGTCGGCTACATAAACCAAAACAAACCATCATGATAGATCATAGTAACAATGACCATAGCTCATTTGGACTTATAAAATACAAAAGAGAACAGAATAAAATGCTGATGGAATATTCAAAAATATGCCAGCCAAAATTATGCTATATCATTTTGCATCAATATGCTGATAGTTGATGATAAATGAAGTATATTTAATAATTTGGACTATATTCCACCAATGGCTCAAGGCTCATAGTATGAAAAATCTTGAGCCAAGTTTATTTCCATTTTTTCAATATTTTTAAGACATTCCATAAACAAAGCAGAAAAAAAGAGAAAATATACTAAGGTATAAAAGCAAATAGTAAATCAAAACATTCTGATGCCTAACTCCAATCCTCTATGTTCTGGTTTGCATCCCCAAAAGCAAGAATAATTATTAACTATTAATTATTAATTATTACAAAAATGTCTAACAATATAATGGTATTTCAGAGTCTAAAAGTTAAATCACTGGTTGCTTTCAGACAAAAAAGTATAAATCAGGCACTAACTCACCAATTCCCCGAACAATAGCTATAGTGAAAAACAAAAAAGGAAGGACATCTATGTCATGCTGCAAACAAAATTTACAGTTATCCCGTCAAAGAACAAGAGTGAAAAACAAACCTTTGAGTAATATTCCAAGCTTCTTTCCAGTCAAGTCCTTTGACATCAATTAGTATCCTCATTAATTCTGGTATACACAATGTCGGATGAGTGTCATTCATCTGCACTGCTACCTTCTCTGGAAATTCTTCCCATTTTACATTTTCCCCTGATCTCCTTTCAAACTGTGAAATGATGTCTTGCAAAGAAGCCGAACATAGGGTGTATTGTTGCTTTAGACGAAGAACCTTTCCTTGCCTTGACTCATCTCCAGGGTATAGTATGCTACAGATCTGGTGCAAATAGAAACATGTAACTTCCACCATGTCGTACAACCAAAATCACCAATATACAACAAAGAAAATAAATTTAACCTAGAACGACATAATTTTCCGCAACTATATTGATTGAAGTAAAGTGAAAAATGTAAGGGGACTCGGAATATAAACATGTCCTCTGTTATCACCAAGCTAATTTATATTGCTTCTACAAAAAATGATGTTTTAATAGGAGGAGCACGCTCAAATGTTAAATGTTCAAGTTTAGAAAAGGCAACAGAGATGGCATCCAAAGTACTATAGAACGTCCCTTCTCTGAGGAAAAAAAGAAGAAATAGCAGCAAAATCTGTATATGCAAACGTTACTACATTATTACAGAAAGGAAAATGCAATGCAGAGAGGACAGCATAGCAGGCAAATCACATGTGTTATGTTATTGTCACAACATGCAAATTGCAAAACAAAGCAACTGGAAGGAACTACAAATTGATATTCAAGGAAAAATCATAGTAACGACCAACCATTTCTGCGTTTGCAAGAGCTTCATCTGCTTTGATGTGTTCCCCAGCATTAAAAGCAGATAGGTCAAATTCTTCTGAAGGTACTGTGGTAGACCACAATCGAAGACTGATGGTGGTTTTCGTTTGATACCCAGGAATTGGAACATCATAAGCAACAGCCTTAATATCCTCTCCCCCAATCCAATGACTTCTACCATCCGAGCCAATAACAACCTTTCCATAAAATTTGATTGGATAGAAAACATCATTTCTCACAATTTCCCATGGATTAGCAATCTGCATCAAACCGCATTAAATGAGAAATAGATATGGATTTAAAAATAAAAAAATAAAAATAAAAAAAAATTATATAGGTCATCAACATCATATGAAATTTCATTGCAAAAAGTAGTGACCTCAAGCCAATTCTCAGCAACTTCCTCTTGACCATCCTTGGTTATCATTTGTTTAAATAACCCATACTTGTATCTTAGTCCATAACCCCATGCAGGATAGTTTAATGTAGCTAAAGAGTCAAGAAAGCAAGAAGCAAGCCTCCCAAGACCGCCATTTCCAAGTGCAGCGTCTCTTTCCTGTTATAAACCAACCAATTTATACATTGATTGAAAAGGCATAATAGATAATATCTAGTTAATAAGAAATGATTAACCCTATAATATGAACTTCATAATGAAGTGGCAATTGACTTATGTTTTATATAGGTCACTATAAGCAGTGAACTAACCTTTTACAGCTTACAATTAAAAATATATTCTGTTTCACAGGTCATGATTTTAGGATTACTATGCATCATTGAATCAATATTGCTAAAATTTTCATATGTATTTAACCTCTAATTATAGATTAACTTGGCTCGTTGATTGAAAATCAACTCTCAAACCTTGTGCTCTGTTATTTCACCTTATTCCTTCGCGATATGCTTTGTACTATATTATATAAGCTTCATAATTAGGATGTTGGTTTATTGGTACTTAATCATAAGCAAAAAGAGATTAATGCAGAAGATAGATTTGAGAAGGCAATGGTGAGGGGGGATTAGAATTTATTTAGGAGGAATGGGGATGAAAATGGAAGGGAAAAAAAAAAAAAAAAAAAAAAAAAAAAAGCAAACATCTCTTCAGAGGGGAAAAAAAGAAAGGAGTATAGTTAAGGTCTAAAAAATAAGATTAAATGTATATAAGCTATATTGAGATTCATAGATTCAATTAAAGAGTTCAAAAAACGTCTAATGAATGTGAGCAACGTTTGCATAAGGTGTACAAGGTATCTTACATGCAAACAGGGTATGACTATAGCAAGCGCACAAAGCAGAACAGAACACTGATGCATGATCCCTTATCTTTCTTCTTCCTATGTATCCTCTTTTTGATAGTCATTAATCTTACCACCATGTCCATCGTGAAATCCCATAGTATTCACACTTCTACACACATTATGTTGTAAACCCCACTTTGGTGTGGTTTGGGAAATCTAGCAGTGGATATACTTTACCTTGAATCATCTCAACCATTATACAGGTTAGCAGAACACAAAACTCCCCCATTCCTACCCAGTGTGTCAAATATAAAAGATATATATAAAAAGAAACAGCAATATACAGCATACAAGTAAACAACAGGCAATAGCATTGTACAAAACAATACCCCTTACAAGGCTACAAGAAAAAAAAAAACTGCTAAAATAGTATCTTCTAAATTTTAGGCAGAAAAGACCTGACAAGCAACAGCTTCAAGATTGTGTCCGAGCTTTTTCAAAGCATCTCCATAAGCATCAGTAAGTTCTAAATTCCCAATTGCATTCAACAGTGCTCTCCCCTACCCAAAAAGGGAACATCTTTTTAGTTTTCAGAAGCCAAACTTCAGCAGGATAGACTTATATTACTTAACACAATGAACCCAAAAAGAATGAATAAGTGATATACCTGAAGAAATTCCATTGACAAATAGTAAGCTTGTTTCACGTTCATCTTCTCATAATGGTCATAAGTAGCATTCCAGTTGATAATAAGTGAATCCCTAACACTTTGTGCAGCTGCATAAAAAGCTTTAGGAAGAGAAAACTCATGTGGAGAGAACAATGGGGTGAACTCTGCATGGTATTTGATACTTGAAGCTATTGAAGAGGAATCTATATTTGATGGGTTCAAAATCCTTGGAGGACCTGGAAGAAGGAACAAAAGAAAAGACAAGTAAAAGTAAGGTATAAGAAAAAAATCAAGCAAATAAAAAGCACTTTTTAATACTTCATGCAACCCACTTCACTATTGTCATAAATATTGCTACAACAAATATTATGATGCTTGGATCCTTCAATTCAAGTAATCTTCAACATAAGAATCAACATTGGTACTTAATACAACATATAAGTACAGACACTAGGACAATTCAGTTTTGGCCATATTGTTTGGTAAATAAAATAGTGCTTCTTAGACAATAACAAAACAAAGAAAAGAATATTTGTTTATAGGTACTAACTTTATATTTCATAGTAAGAATACATTCAATTGATCATGTGTATTATCTATCAAGTAGTACAAGAAATTAATTATCGAAAATTATTAATGTTAAGAAATTGATATTCATAAGAATGTAATTATTTGTTATGGTCCATTGCAAGGTATGGGACTTGACTCACATCGGTTGTGTATGCAATTGGTGCGGGGTTTATTGGCAAATGGGCTTTCTCACCTACCAGGCTAGTCTTTTGGGTGAGCTCTCATGTTCGTCCTATAACATAAGAGCTAATGCATTCGACTTGGTCTATTGTTTCAAACTTAAAATAACAACACACGCACTTCTCTTATTCCATTCAGTTTTATTCTTCATAGCTACACCTTCTTCATCAAACATCCATAAGTGTCCTTTATCAAAATATCCATGGTTTTTCTCCTTCTCCATCAACCATTTATGACTACTTTCTTCTCTAATTAAATTTTTAACTTAAAATTCACAAAGAATTATAATTCAATTAGAGTTTTATTTTGAGTAATTTCATCATTGTAAAACCTAGAACAATTTAAATCTTTAATTTAAAATTGTTAGAGCTTATCTTATCCAAATTGAATTCATTTTATTTTCCGTTCTTGATTTTTTGTTTTGCTCGGTCTAATTTGGTTTTAATAGTCCCTCAGTTTCTTTTCAAACGTCTCATTTGCTTTTTGCACGTTTTTCAACGCACTAATTCAATCTCTAATATCTCTAAATGTGCATAATTAAAAATTATAAAAAATAGATATTAATACAAATTATTATAGATATTAATACAAATTATTGAGATGAATCAAATAAGATCTCATTTGATTATGTTTTAATTCATAGATTAATAATAAATTACAAATTAAGAGTGACTGATGAATAGTACTCAAAAAGCAAACAAGACGTTTGAAAAGAAACGGAGGTAGCAAATTTATTTCTCTAGCAAGTATTTTGTTGGGTTTTTTTTTTTGAAATAAGTATTTTGTTGGTTTTTCATTGGCCAATTTCTGATTAACAAAGAATATTTGAAGCTTGACTTCGGTAATTTAAATTATAAAGTAAGTATTTTTCAAGTTGTAAAGTATGTGTAATTACATATAAAAGAACGAATTTTTAAGTATTAAAGTTGGTGTTTTAACGTATTGAAATAAGTATCTTTAAGTACTAAAGTAGGTGTTTCTACTATCTAAGTAGGTATTTGTAAGTGCTATAGGTGTTTTAAAGTACTAAAGTAAGTATTTTTTGAAGTACTAAAATAGATTTTACAGTATTCAAATATGTGTTTATAGTATCAACATAGATGTTTATAGTATTTTAAAAAGGTAGTTATATATTCAAAAAAAAAAAAAAAAAAGTAGTTATAGAAGTCAAAGTTTGTGTTTATAGTATTCAACTAGGTCTTTATAGTTTTTAAAATAGGTAGTTATAGAATTTAAAGTTTGTGTTTATAGTATTCAAAGTAAGAGTATATTATAGGTGTTCATAGTATTCAAAGTTGGGTTTTTAATATTTCAAGTAGGTACTTATAGTATTCAAAGTAGATGTTTATAGTATTCAAAGTAGGTGTTTATAATATTTAAAATAACTGTATAAGATTTTAAGTAGGGGTTTTATGATATCTAAAGTAGGTATATATAAGTTCCAAAGTAAGTATTTATAATATTCAAAGTAGGTGTTCATAACATTTAAAATATGTATTTGTATTATTTAAAATAAAAGTTTTTACATGTTTTTAAAGATTTTAAGTTTTTACATGTTTTTGCACAAATTGAACATAGATCATTTTCAAAATATTAAGTAGATATTTTATCTACTCTAAGTAGGTATTTTATAGTATCAAAGTAGGAATTCTAACTAGATCCGTATTGCATCGTATTAAGTATGTGTTTTAACTTTTAACTACTTAAGTATGTGTTTCATGGTATTCCTCCGTTTTCATATGTTTTTTTCATATAAAATTTACAAATTTTAGTGTCAAACTTTGACTATTTTCTCATAGATCAATATGAAAAAACTATATGTGATTTTGATAGATTCATCTTAAAAACATAATTTATAAATATCAAATATTATATTTTAAAAACTCACAATTAAATTATTTGACTTTAAATTTGCATTGGCATATGAGTAAAAAGTGAATGGGTAAAACAAATACAAACAGTAGGAATATAAAATTAGGAGTTTCCAATGCCTTTATCCACACAAATAGGAGTATTATTTATTTCTTCATACATTAATTATATTTTCATCGTCAAACTTGATTGTTTCTAGATATAAACTTATTATATTATATTTAAGCACCTATCATTCCATTCATTCTCCCTAAATGATTTAATTAGTTTTTAAAAATTTGTAATTTTTGTATATTTTTCATTGAAAGTATTTTTAGCATGTTGATAAATGGTTTTATTAAAACGCCTACAACAATTTTCTGTTTTTTTTCTTCCTAAATTTAATTGTGCTATTTTTCAGGATCGTCACTTAGAGACTGTCTCTCGCAATCCCTCCTCAATAAAAACATTCATTCCTAATTGGATCAAGAGATTCAACTCAAAATTCAACATATGACCATCTTGATTCTTGCAGTGTTTCTACAATTTTCTTTCATTCTAAAATATAGACCAATACTGTACTACTCATAAGTCATAGCACCTTACTTATACAATAACATCCATCATTCTTCAAAAAACATTGAGAAATTAAGTTCATAAGTTAAATTGAATACTAATCTCAAATCTCAAGACAGTAATTCAAACAAAAAGGATTCAGTAGGTTTAGAAAAACAACAAACCTTGATCGACGACAGACTCCTCCAATTGATGCTTAGATTCACTGAAAACATTCCGAACCATAAGACATTTTCTAGCAATTAAGGGTTTCTTCATGGAAGAAAACAACAACTTCCGAGAATGATTGTTGCCATTTCCGAATCTGAAATTATTGAACTCAACAAGTCGAGAAATGGAAGTGAAAGAGGAATAGCAACAGTAGCAGCAAGAACAGGTTGAAGGAGTCGATAATGGTAATGCCGCCATGATTGATTTCTCTCGCTCACTCACAACAAGGAAAAATGGGTCTTCCACTGGGTGAGTATGAGTGTGTGTCTGCAAGTGCGCGATCATGTCATGTGTCTACATATAGAAAGACGATAGCGACTTGGAATCCGTGACGGTTCATTTTACCGAGGTGGATCCCACATCTGCGTCGAGAATCAATTCATCTACTATCACCTTCATTATTGTGAGTTGTGACCATTCCACAACATTTACTTTATTTTTGAGGTTTCTCAAAGACTCGTTGGGCTTGGGGGTGTTTGGCAGGAGGGATTTGACTTTACGCAGTGTCATTTTCGGTATTGTATAGTCTAAGGTAAATTGAGAGAAGTGGGCCTTTTCTATGGAGGGTCAATTTTGAACTTAACATGTCTTTAGAAAAATAACAAAGATGAACCCTATATATTATCATTAGTAGGAGTATTAAATATATAAACGTATCATATAATTCTTAAATGAGAAAAAAAAACTAATCATAAATTGCAAAAACTGTCATTTTCTAATTTTAGAGCCTTTTTAACTATGGGCCCTAGGCAAATACATATCTTACCTATGGTCAGGAACGACCCTGACTTTACGGAATGGAATAGGATTTTATTCCAAAATAAAGTTTAAATTTTTGTTTGTTTGAAGGGGATAAGAATAGGGAATGAAACTGAAAAAGAAAGTCTTAATGATAAATGTCTTGGAGAGGCTAGTAATTGAGGGTGAGACTTCATTTTTTATCTTTCTTCTAGTTCTAGCTTTCACAAACAAACTCTTTCCACATATAAACTCTCATTTATTATACTTTTTCCGTTCCGAAATACTACTTGCTACATTTTGTTTTTGGGCGTTATTCATCATTTAAGTTTATTTTATATATTGTGGCTAATATGTAAGTAATAATTTAGTCAAGTGGGATTTTGTTTGAATCGTCTAATCGCATGCTTTCATAATATAAACTTTTTATAATTTTTAAATGTATATAATTCGACATATAAATGAACAAAATAATATATTGAATTGCGTAAAAAAGTTAAATATAGCAAGTATTATGAAACAGATGACAAAGTTTCATCTTTAAAGTGTCATATAAAGTCTCACACAATTTCATTCCCACATGCCTAACACCCCTCATAAAAAACTTGAAGTAAATAGAGCTTTGTCTTCGGAAAAAAATCAAAAAGTTATGGGAAAATTTATTTTTCCAAAATAAGTCTTTGTTATTTCTTGTTTGTGATTTGGCTTTATTCATCATTAATAACAGCGAACATAAACATCTAATTAAAAGAGTCAAATTTTTGTTCACTATTACTAGCAGTGAGCAAAGGAATCCTAGTCAACTAATGATTAAGTAGTCAAACTAGTCATTTAACAAATGCTAAGTACTAGAACCTTATAACTTATTTTATTCCAATTTCCATCCAAATTCAATCAAAGTTCCAACAAAATCAACTCAAAAAAAAAAAAAAAAAAAAAACAAGTACCAATAAGTACCAACTCAATTAGAAATGGTCTCTCAAAGAAACCGTCTCTCACAAGAATTTGTGAATTCTTATATACATGACTCCTCTTATGATCATTTTCAAACTCTTTCTGCTGGATGTGTTTCATTACCCATCAATTCTTTTACCATGTCTTGTTTTGTTATTCAACGAACACAAGTACAAACGATTCACCAATAGCTCTGTAGCCACTAGCCAGCACCACAAATGAACCGGTGCCATAGCAAATTCTTAAATACATGATTCCTCTTATGATCATTTTCAAACTATTTTTTTTTTTTTGAAAGGGTAAGCTAAGAGAGAGAAAGGCTCAACGAAAATCAAATCCAAGACCTTGTCAGGCGAATACGATACTTACTCCAACTGAGACAAGACAAAATTCTCATTTTCAAATAATTTATTCAAGAATCAAAAAGATTGCTTTATGACAACTTAATTTAATGAATAACGGATATTCTTGGATGTTCAACCGATAGATTTTACACTAACATATCTTAACAGAAATCTGGCTCACCAAAAGGATTCGGAATAGATTGATGTCGTTTCAAAATGACTCATACTGATATAGCGTCAAATGTTAACATGTAAGTTTGGGGAACCAGCTCAATCAAGTCATCGCAATTGCTAGTATAAGAGCTCTGTGCTGTCTGCCAGACCCAGCTGATGTAAACTCCAACCCTTAAAACAATAGAGCTCTTCATAATTTAGGTCCATGATGATGTGTACCAGCATGAAATCCTTCCGTATATGCGGTATTCTTGAAAGTCATCTACAGAAAAAAAACGAAGAAGAAGTCCTTACAATGATCCTTATGACCAAAAACATGAGTCATCGCTTTGCAGCAGAACGTGAAATAAGCTAACTTCCATGAAGAATTAACGGACAAAATACAATAGTCAAAACCTTCAATCCAACAATAAACCGACAAAATGATGGATAAAAAAGTACCATGACTAAACCAAATTCCTGATGCACGTAAATTATTTTAGGGGGTAACGTTGAAATAACATGCTAACAAGTTTGGGGAAGAGCAATGGCAACATTGCGAAGGTCAAGCCTACCATCCCATGGTCTCTCAGATTGGGGGTGATGCTTCACCACTACTACACTAGGCAAAACACCTTCACCAGATAACCCTTTAAAAAAGAAAGGTAAAGCAGAAGGTCTTAGACGTCTAAGGGAAAAACATTGCAGCACAAGCTCTCAAGTCTGCACAGACAAAAACTTGGGTAACGAATATGATTGTTTGAGATACAAGCCTTATAATTATCATCCACCCCTTAGAACATCGCTTACTAAATAAATGAACTTATAGTCCTATACTAGCTAGCTCAGCTACAACCATGCAAGTGAAATATTAAAGTAATGTTCACATTGTCCCTTTGATTTTTTCCACACTTTATATTATGGACTGTTAGTCTGTTACTTTGATTTAGCCGCATTACATTTTTTGGCATTGGTTTCACATTGTGTCTTCTAATCACGACTACAAACTCACTCACTCATCTCATCTCATCCACATTTCTAATAATATCAAATGTTGGATGAGAAAACTTAAGAAGCAAATAATTGACCACAGAAAAGTTGACTAAAGTATGCAAGGGTAAAAGCCAAAAAACAAGAGGAAAATAACTCACTGCAAGGTGGCTGAGCTCGGAGTGAAGGCGTTTTCGGATACTTTCAGCAGCCACTGCTCCAAGTGATTCTCCGTGCTTCAATATTGTCTCGCTATTAACCTAAAAAAATAATGAATACATGAAATCTAAATCCTGAATTGTGTCATCTAGTGCATTAAAAGAAATACCATATAGATGTAGTACTCACCTCAGATAGAATGAGAGCAGATGTTTTATCCAATATCTCATCCACAAAAAGCTGAGGGTTGGAGAAAAGTGTGGAGGAAGCAACAGCATTTGCAGGTTTAGCTTCAGCGGACTTATTCTTGGCCTTTTTCTTCTCAACGGGTTGTTTGGAAGCTTTGCCTATTATAGAAACAGGGAAGAAAAAGAATCCATAAGTGTGCTTATAACATACAGTAAACAAACCAATAAACTAGGCTGTATGCACTATGAAGATGTGTGTTTCATGCTGGGAGAAACGGGTGTCAGACCGGGAGATAGGACTGATGTATAGCAGAACGAAAATCTGTATGCACGGTCTATTTGGCCACATAGTTGGCTAACTAAACATCAGATTTAGGCACAAAAGATTATTCAAACATAAATGATCAAACTACTTATTCCGGTCGCCAAAGCTACTAATAAAGTTGGAGAATTGCACGTGGGAGAGCTATACCCAAGGGAACTTTCTGCCCGTTGACCCATATATGTGGCATACTGCTAGTCCGAGGCCATGTAACATAGGTTATATCATATACCCAATGCTGATGAACTAACATATTTACAAAAAACTCTCAATCAAATGCAAAACACTCGTCTATTAAGTGAACAAATGAGTAAAACAAATCTTGAGGCTCATTTACTAAATAAGCCTAGCACAAACAACTTGGCATTGATTTGTTCAATTCGTGATAAAATCATTATTTTTTGTTGCAAAGTTATTTCTAGATTGTTTAAGAACTATAAAAGCTTGGCAAGCACTGTAATAAACAAAGTCAAAAAATGTGATGTGTTGATTTACGTGCAGAAATAGAAAAGTCAAAATTTATTATGCAGATAAATTGAAGAAACAACAAAAATACTGAATTCATAATAGCATGTACGAAAGCTGGCAAGATCTACATAGAAACAACAATCCCAAAGCCCTAGACCGAATATATGGGAATGGCTACATGAACCAAATAGAAATCAACAAGAGAGGTCAATGTGAACAAAGATTATACTACAATTAGCGTTATTCAAGACTAATCTACAACTAAAAAATCAGTGACCATCTACATATATTTCTCCTCCACTAATTCTTATTTAGTATCATATGCTGATCCAGATCTCAATAATTCATGTGATTCTTCACTCTTGTAATCAAAATTATACTTGTCCCTATATGTTCCTTTTTAAAACTCTTTAAAGTTCCAATCTTTCACTTTTCTAAAGGGTGCAATGTTAAGGGGCATTTAGTGCCATTCTATGGCATAACCAAATTGAGGTAACTCATTTTGTGTTCAATATCTACAACTCTAAGACTCTTTCTTATGTCTTCATTATAAATATCCTTATGGTATGCTTATTCATCCACTTTAACAAATAAATCTCTGCAACTCTCAACTTCCTACAATGATTTCTTTTGAAAGTCAAGCATTCAGATGCATATAGTAGTGTTAGTCTAATGGCGCTCGAGCAAAATGATTACTTTAAACTTAAAGGCATACTTCAGCACTCAGATTGGGCCATTCACACTCAATCCTTTTACATCTTGAACAATATTTATGTTCTTATGAAAAATTGAGTGATGGACTGATGGTACTTAAAACACTCACTTAATAGAGCTCATTCGTATCGAACTTTACAACGTCTTTACTAGAATTATTTGCGCCAAGTCTTATTCCACTTAATTCTAACATATATAGCCAGCTACATGAACAAAGATATAATGTGGCATTGTCATGAGCTCCTATCTAATGCTAGCCTTATTTATCTTGATTAAGAAGTAATTGATCTAGATTTCATTCGTCGTAATTCTATAAATAACCAAATGGTTTCACACTATCTACATCATATGTTAACTATAAAAAAACGTGAATGTGCAAAATCCAATATAAGTGTCATGACTCGGGTCAAAGGGTCAAAGGGCATTATTGTCATTTCATATTAATTAGTCTTTGTACTTTGTAATTAGATTAGTTGTTATCTTTTAATTGTCATTTAGGGGATTAGACTATATATATAGGTCATCCCTTGTAATAATGGATTGTCTTTGGATTAATAAAAATCAAGATTAGTCTTTTGGGAGTTAGAGGGCAAACTCGAATTGTCCTATTGGAGTCATTGGGCAGACTCGAAGTGTCCAAACTATCACTTTCGGTAACGGATCTTGGCGATCTGTTACAATAGGTATCAGAGCGGTTCTTTCCGACAAGTACAATGACATCTTCACAAGAGCAAGAACGTTGGGAAAGGAACGACCAAGAATTGAAGAGGTTGTCTTTGGCCATTGATGCAATAAACCAGAAAATTGATGAGAAGTTTGCAGCCATAAACCAGAAAACTGATGAGAAATTTGCAGCCCTAATGGAGGGTCAAAACAAACTTCTTTCACTTGTGGGGTCGAAATACGAGGAAATTCCAAGAAGGCAGCCAGTTATAGACACTTCGGATCAAGAAGAGACAAATCTTGAATGGATTTGTCACAAGGAAAGAAATGTGGGGCGCAAACCAAGAGAAGATAGGCGCGGGTTTGAGGAAGAAAGGATCAAAAATATGTTTCAAGACTGCAAAGCATATGTTCTTTGTATTGAAGAAAACAAAATTTGTGAAGGCTCTGGGGTTTATGAACAGATTGAAGGCAAAGTAGATTTGAAGCTTAAAGAAGATATAAAGGGTATGTGTGAGGGACAAATAATAGTACATGAAGAGAATTTGGAATATCAAGAGTACCTAAATGCGGAGGAAAAAGAAGAGATAAAGGTGAGTATAGTGGGTAAGAATCGGTCACAGAAAAATAGAGGACGAGGCAGGAAGAAAAGCAAGAGAAACAAGGTGAATTTGGGAAAAAGTAAATTTAAAAAGAAGAAGAAAGGTAACATTAGGCAAGAAAGATACAGAAAAAGGAAAATGAAGAAAAAGAAGGTAGGAAGCAGAAAAGGGCAAAGAAGAAAGGGAACAATCACGTGTGGAGGCTTGAGGCGCATCTGGAAAAGGGAAACAAGAAAGGAGAAAAAATACTTACCCGGGAGAAAAAGAAAGAAAAGAGTAAGACGGCGAGAAGGTGAAGTAATGACGGAGGAAGTCGATAAATACGGTTTGCTCGCCGGTGCCGATGTGAGGAAAAAAGACGGTAACGGTAGAACTTCGAATGGCAAGAAAGGAGGTAGCTGCTGTCTTCTGACCAGCAGAAACAAACTAATGTCCGACCACGTGGAGAAAGAAGAAATGGCCGGAATTTGTGGGTGGCTGACCGGGGGAAAATTGTCGACAATTGACTGCATACTCTTTGAAGATTTCAGAATCAAGGAAAGAGAAAAGGAAAAATGGGGTTGCTTGAGTATGTAAGGTCTCACCTGGGAAAGAGAAAACGTAAAGTAATGGGCAGCATGTGGGTGACGTCATTGATGATGTCATTAAGCTTGGAAATTATTGCTGGATTCCTAATGCCTTTCTCATTTTCAATTAAAGAAAGAGTGACAAGCTTCTTATTTTCAAACGGAGGAAAAGTGACAAACAAGCTTTCCCTGTACTATGGTGTTTCTATGTTTTTTTACAATTCAAGTCTCACTGTACCCACGAAGACTCTGTTCCTGAGAGCTGCACAAATACTTTACAGTTAGATTTGTATAGGATAGAGTTAATCTGGAAGGCCAATTATTTTTTTATCCACCTTGAGGACAAGGTGGAACTTCAGGCGGTTGGTATTGTCATGACTCGGGTCAAAGGGTCAAAGGGCATTATTGTCATTTCATATTAATTAGTCTTTGTACTTTGTAATTAGATTAGTTGTTATCTTTTAATTGTCATTTAGGGGATTAGACTATATATATAGGTCATCCCTTGTAATAATGGATTGTCTTTGGATTAATAAAAATCAAGATTAGTCTTTTGGGAGTTAGAGGGCAAACTCGAATTGTCCTATTGGAGTCATTGGGCAGACTCGAAGTGTCCAAACTATCACTTTCGGTAACGGATCTTGGTGATCTGTTACATTTTCCTTCCTCATTTCTCCTTCAATATCAAACTTCCATGAGCACCCTCAAAGTCAGTTTGTTAGCCTAAAATTTAGTTGTCCTTTCCTATTAGACAATCCTTATGGCTGATCTTAGAAAAGCAAGGTTCAAGCGAGTTGGATAAGCTTCAATCTCCAACTTGAGTAATTTCCACCAAGTTCAACTCAAAAAATAATTGACTGAATATGCAAAATTTGGAACCGAGCTTCAAGCTATTGTGGAGTAATTCTTAGCAAGCATACTCCAACATGATCAATAAAGCAATACTAGGTTGTTGTTTATATTCCTCTTCTCGTGTCATAAGTCATTAATTCTTTTTGTGCCATATGTGAAGTGATGGTACGATTTTTATCACTAATAGCAAGAAACCTAAAACAAACTTTGAATTCTTTGTTTTGTTGTCACCTAATGGCTAACACTCAACAGAGATTTGTAAGGAAGCCCTTGGGTATCAATAACAAAAATTTTAAGTGTTGTATGTAGTTGATCAAAAGACCACTAATATCCTTAATAACTTGGATAATGTGCCAAAGAAAATCTTTTTGAGAAGTTCGTAAAGAATCCTAAGCAGTAAACTAAACTTGAATAACTAATTCTACCTATACTACCTATACTTGCATTAGCTATTGTAGCTTAGGTTCTTAGTCTATTCTACCTATACTTGCATTAGCTCAAAGATTAAGGTGTGCCTAAATAAGTGCAAGATGAACTTATGATGTAGATTATTTTACAATGTGGAATGTGACGTGTTGCTATCAACGCATGTCAATATAGCTAAAAAGACCATGGGAGTTCAACAGAATGTGCATAACATTGTGACCATATCAACAGGTATTCCTCAAATTAACATGGTGAAAAATACAAGTTAGATTTCAAAACTCATGACGAGAAATTTTCCAAAAAAAGGGAGCTATAGAAAAACAAAAGGAGACTTTACTTGTTCCAAGAATTTAGGAGAATAGTTTATGATTCAACTCTATAAGTGCTTAAGAGTGGCTTGGCGGAGAAAACAATGGAATGGAGTAATTGAAGTTCAGAAGTTCTATGGCGTTTATCATACCCCTAAAATTTCTTGCTTATGTTCATGCTGGAGCCAAACAATATAAATTAAATTGTTGTTCACTCTATTTTCACAAAATTTAGGCCAGTCAAAAGAGATAAGAATTACCAGTAGCCATGGCACTATTTGCAGATTGATTATTTTGGACAATGACTTCAGTGGAAGCAGTATTTACAGTGGATTCCGGCACAGCTATGGCACTAGATGGTGCAAGAGCAGCCAAATCAGGAGGTTGGTCTTTGCCAACAGGAGGATTCGCCTATGTTGAAGTACAATGTAGCTGAGTTTAGCACAAAACCATTCTGATACACATTCTTAACCAACTAATAGCACATAGGCATAATGGTCGAACCTCAAGATCAACATAAGCAGGATCTCTTCCAAGCAATTTCAAAAACTTGTCTAGGCAATCAGTGGATAGAGCTGTCATCACGAGTAAAAGAAACATGAAGAAACAAAATTTCCAAGATTGCTAATATTTAACACTCAGAAACTTGTATATTCCTCGTGCTTTTAGTAAATAATAATGCCAACAAAAAGAACAAGAACGAAAAAAATTAAAATAGTCCTATCTGATTGCAATTTGCACACGTGCATGAACCTCTTTTAATTTACCTATTGACGTGTCATTGGATAATGGGTGGAATATAACGCGCCTCTGAGATTTCAAACCTTGATCCAATAACAAGGAGACATGCCTTTACAACCAAACATTAAGAAAGAAGTGAGTGACTGAACAATTTATTGAGGCCAAGATTCATAATTGTTCGGTATTGAATTACAATGGACTATATAAGTGACTCGTTATCGTTAATTTATGAGCATTTTTATATCCATGTCAAGTTTCAAATGATATTTTATATGGAGTGTCAATCGAAAAAAACTGTGAAGTTGTGTACATTTGTTTTCCACCCCCAAACTGGGTAGGAGCCAATAAATGGCATTATGAAATGTTGTAGGCTTTACTAAATTTACACATTAAGTGTCACTTTCATCATAAGGAATCTAAATTCGATTTTTCGTTGCTCCTCCCCTCGCCCTCCCCTTCCCACGGCCTATCCTATATCGAAAAGAAAAAGAAAAAAGTTGTCTACAACTCTAGTTTTTATACATGGGAGAGATAAAAGTAGGTTAAAAGTGCAGAGAATGGCAAAGAAATCCGTCCAATTCCTCCTACCTACCTGGTTACTTATTTTTGATACGGACCTACCTGATTACTCCCTCCGATTCAATTTACTTGTCCAGTTTACTTTTTGGTTACTATTCACTAATCACTCTTAATTTGTATTTTGCTCTTAATCTATAAGGTAAAATATAGTCATGTGGGATCTTATTTTGTTCATCTCAATGCAAAGATTATTAATATCAAATTTTTATAATTTTTAATTATATATACACAATTAAAGATATTAAAGGTTAAAATGTTGCCTCAGCATGTGTGAAAAAGGTAAACTGGACAAGTAAATTGAATCGGAGGGAGTACTTTTTTTTGATATAGACCTGCCTAACTACTGTTCCAGCACATTAATTCTCAAAACACAAGCATGTCAACTCTTCTCTCTCAACTACATTCTTCTAGCGACACAAATCCCTAAGCTATCATCCTTCCTATTATGTTTAGGGATTCAAATCTACACCCTAAATCATCTCAATTGCTTCATACTGATATTTGATTTGCAAAGATTTTCACGGGCAGGGATGAAAAACAAAAAGTTGCAGGATTTAGAAAACTCAATCATGCCTCATCATGACCTATAACATGAATGACATGTCATTTGAGAAACCACTTGCATCTAATTTTGAGGGAGCAAGCTATAAAACACTAATCTAGGCCTCATGTCCAACAATATAACTAAGACATAACCAACTAAGAACTAGAAAATGGGTTCGAAACACATTTAGCAAACAAAATAACACAATGAATCTACAAGTTTGAACCAAATTACATTGCCAGAATATGTAATGAACAATGTTCACAAGGCGAAGATTAAGTTCCTAATTTTTGAGAATGCAAATGCAATAACAAAAACTAATACCTCGCAGATTCATTCACTAGTGCAAATGGGGTTACACAACCAAGTGGCACCTGAAAAATCAAGCAAACATTCATCACTTAGATTCTAATAGACTTTTTTTAATGAATTACACATCAATAATGAAAATAAATTTGCAGAAATGGCTTCTTTAAGTGCCCAAATATAACTTTCTACTACCTCTCTTTTTAGTTGCATCATTTCTTCCAAAACATTCTCACATCTTTGAGAGAAATGGTGCAATCAAAAAGAATAGCGGAAGTATTTGGGACCTTCACAACTAGCTGTAAATTGACATGATGCAGCAATACATTTTTAAGACTCTTTTAAGGGGCAAAATATGTGCAGTAGTATATGTACTAGAAGTACATAAACACCCACCTGAAGTATTTCACCTAGGGCTTCTTCAGGTGCCATTCTTAAGCCTCCCTTGCCCAACCCAAGCCTCACTGATAAAACTGCTCGAGTTTGAAGCATAAACACAATCATAAATAAATATCCAAACAAAAGAGATTAACTAAATGTCACCGAAATTCTTAGGAAAAGTATACAGTAATCTACTTTAGGAACAGTTTATAACAATGTAATAGTTAAATCAATAAAACTAATACCTTTCATATCCACTTTTGTTTCCTTGAGAGCAGAAACTATGTAAAACCTATGCTTTTTATCCTACAAGTATTCACGAAAAGAAAGCATAAAACCCCCAAACCACGCATCCATCAGTACTCTAAAATAATACAGTGAATTGCACACGGTCAAGGGCGAAGCTACAACCCTGGCCGAAAATGCGATTCTTTGTTTTTTAAGCTTAGGCCCCCCTTACTAATATATGATATAATAAAGTTTAAAGAATGAAAAAATATAACAAAAATTAACTCAATGGTTAAGTAACACATTTGTAACTAAGGTTAAGATATTAAATCCTAATTTGAAATATTATTTTAAATAAAATAATAAATTCATATTACAATGTCATTACTCTTTATCTTTCATAATTTTACATTCATGTGTTTATATTTATATTTTAGCTAACCCAATTGTGATAAGTGTTTTTTTAGAGACTTACCATGCGAATATATGAAGTCAAAAAACACTTGATTTTTTTTCAAAATGAATAATTATCGAGAACCTTCAACTCCTTTGTGAATATTATTTTTTTCTATGATTCAAGTTCATTCAGTCTACATGATTTTAAAATTTTCATAACTTAACTAGTTTATGCTAGACAAAAAAAAAATAGCTAGTATATCGATTATTTGTATCCCTTAACTCAAAATTTTGGCTTCGCCCTAGGATATGACGTTCTTCAGAACTTTGCTGTTGCACTACCTTTCACTCCTGAAGACGGTGGATATAGATGCATCATTGGAATGGAAAAAATATGTTAATGTTGCTTAACAAAAAGGCCATATCTTATGTTGAATACGCTCACTTATGTCACTTTGGTTTCCTCTATTATTTATTTGTTGCCTTTTGCTTCTTGTCACTTCTAACTTATTTTAAGAGAGATTAATATAGCATGTTTCAATCTTGACAGGCATCAACTTTCTGGCATGAAAACTAGGATGTGGATTGCATGTTAGTATTATAAAAGATAGTAAAACATCTTTGCAATTATCTAAGTGATAAATCATAAAATGATAGTAAAACCGTGTGCATGTGCACCCTTAAACAAACTCTAGATATATATATGCTGAAGAAGCTAAGCATTTGTTCACGAACAACCTTTCCAGACATTTACTTACTATTTTTTATTTGATATGTGATTGGCTACTTCATATTTGTCCTTTAAATATGCATGTGCTCATGCCTATACTGTGAATAGGGCTACTATTCTGTTAAATTGTTATTCCTTCTATTTGATAATATTTTTCAGAAAGAAAGCTTGTTATTAACAAAAAAAAAATTATTCTAGTTTTCCATACTACATAGGCGCTCCTACATTCAAAACTTCTCTTAAAGGAGGCTTTTCGTGAGGAGAACTTGGCATGTAATACCATTGTAAGTGAGACTACACAAATCTGAAAGTTGTTTTGGAATGATGACAAAGCTAGAAGAGAACTTACTTGATATATGTAACCTCACTTCCGCTCATGAACTGAGTTTACTAGTTTCACTTATAAAATCACCTTAGATGCAATAGCATTCGAATATGATCTTTGGATGGATGGTGGTAATAAACTCTCATGTTCTAAGCTTTGTATATTTTTCTTAAGTATTTTAGATCCAAATCTCTGTCAATCTAGGTGAAAAACTTTATATATCATATATTAGTAGGGAGGCCAAAGCTAAAAGTACAAATAATCGCATTTTCGGCCTTGGAGCCGGGCCTTCCCTGCCCCCATGTAGCTTCGCCCCGACATACGGTTTACCTTAAGAAACAAATTTTTGCAAAATGCACCTGCTTCACTTGGAAGATGTTTTTCCTGAAAGCAAATCAAACGTAAAGCTATATTCTCACAACGTTATAGTAGTAGATAAATGCAATTAGAAAAGTAAAAGGGCTTGAAATTACTGCAGCTTCCACAGTCAGAACAACAGGATGCTTGTACAGCTCAAAATCAATTCCATTCGCCTGTATAAAAGCATTCTATTCTCTTTAAACATTTCACAATTATTGATAAAAATTACAGAACAGGACAATATTTCTGCATATAGAATACATTTATAAATAGAATTGAACTGAAACAAGTAATATGAATCCCTAGTATATAAGAACAAACCTTCAAGTGATCCAAGAACTGTTCCATAGTATAACTCATGATTTGTCTTGAAGAATAAACGCAGGAATGAAATCTACAAAGCAAATCAATAATGAATTTGAGCATGAAACCCTAATTTCTTAGACTAAAACAAAAATTAGATTATACAAAACTCATTAGCTGATATAAAATAGAGATGAGTCGATTCAATGAAATATAAGGAAATTACAATTATCGAAATAGTGAATTTCGTTGTGAAAGATAAATTACGGAAGAAAATAAATCAAACGCGCATGCATCAAAGAAATACCACGCCACGGATCATCAAACATGAATTTATCAGCAAGCAATTGAATTAATTAGGGTTTCAGTCAATAGCAATAGCAACAAATGGCGGAACCAGAAAATTTAACAAGGGCTGTCCATGCCGAACTTTCATTTCACATTGTGTTCAGAAAATTACATTAAACAATAATTGATTAAGGTAATTGTCCACGCCGAGTTTTCATTTTCATGTTCTGAAAACGGCGCATAATGTCATCATTTGACGAACTTTGAAACAAATCACATTCAAAGTAAGTTACAACCGTATCATTTAAAAACTCATTTGAAACAAATCACATTCAAAGTAATTGGTGAATTTTCAGAATTTGAACTAGATGGAATAGTTGATCCGGATGCTACTCTTTTGAAATATTTATCCATTTTAAACTGTAAAAGAAATTAATCATCAATCCACTATAAATTTCAACCTAATGCAAACAAGTAATTTCAACCAAAAACAATAAACTTTAGAAAATAAGTAAAATTGTAAAAGTAAGCCTAATTTGATTAATCAAATTCACTAAGTAAAATTAAAAATGAAATCAATTAAAACACATAAGAATATAAGATGAAGCCAATCAAAGATGGAACCAATTACTCAATATCAATAGTCAATCAAAGATGGAACCAACTAATTATTTAACGAAAAGGAATCACTTAGTTGAGTAATTTTCTAATTTAGAAATTACTATTCAAACAAGAAACAAGAATGATGATTGATGAAAGAAATTAAGAAAGCAGATGGGAATTCATAATCTCATACCTGCGGTTATGGTACAGTAGAACTCAGAAGACAAGAACAATCCAGAAAAGTCAGATGAACCGCCGGATAAAAGCGAAGGTCGTCGGCGACGGCCGGGAATAGATAGAACCGTGCAGTGGAAGACAATTAGAGAAATGGAAATTAGGTTAGGGTTTTTGTTTCAAAGATGGGGATTGAAAAAAGCTGGGGATCGAAAAGAAGAGTCCCTGACTCATTATATTTTCGAAAATTAAAAAAAAAAAATTGAAATGCAAAAATGTGGTTCAAAGGTTTCGAACCTGTGATGTCCAGCTATTAGTAAAAGTAGCTCACCAACTGATCTACCTTATATTCTTGTTTTATACTTGTTTTTTTTTTGCAAAATTTAAGTGCTGTCCATTGCCTACCCGGATACCCCATTAATTCCGCCCCTAGACTTCAGCCAACAATAAGGAAATGAGAGGAAGAATGAGAGATGTGAGTTACCACTTACCAGGCAGCCGGCGGGCAGGGTGATAAAGGGCAGTGATATGCTTCACTTGTTTTACGCTACGACGTCAACCTTCTTTTGTTATTTTTTTTTTTTTTTGCCCTTGCTGTATTGGGCGTTTGGTTGTTGGCTTAAGGGCTGTTTGGCAATCGGTTGTTGGCTGTTGGTTGTTGGCGGTTGGCTTTTTTAATTGGCTTATTTGACCAGCTGAAAAATATTAGCTTTTTTTGTTAGTTTTTAAGCTAGCTTAAAGGCTAGCTGTTTGTGGGGATGTTTGATAAATTTGAATATTGGTTGTTGGCTGTTTATTAGAGAAAAAGTAGGCCAACAAGCCAAAAGCCAACTCGAAAAGCTAGCTGGAGCAGCTTTTTCATTTTGGTTTAAAAACCAGCTTTTCAGCTGCTTTAAAAGTCATTTACCAAATACTTTTCTGACTGTTAAACCAACCAACAAGCCAAAAGCCAACCAAAAAGTTAATACAAAGGTCTGGTTGACTTTTTAGTTTTTGGCTTTCTTATTGATCAAACAGCTAAAAAGGATGTTTGTAAATGGCTTTTGAAACAACTAAAAAGTTGACTATAAGCCAAAATGCAAAGCTACTCTAGTTAGCTTTTTTAGTTGGTTTTTGGTTTGTTAATCTATTTTTTTTAATAAACAGCCAATAGTCAATACTAAAATTTATCAAACATCTCTATAAACAGCTAATTTTTAAAGCTAACTTAAAAGCCAACATTTAAAAAGTCAACCATCAACAGCCAAAAGTCAAAAGTCAACAATCAATTGTCAAATACCAATTTCAAACATTTAGGAAAACTTTTAAATAAAAATCCTTCTTTTAAAATCCATATAAGGGATTTTTGCCCCTAGCTTTATATAAAATTCAAAATAAGTAAAATGTTATTCATATGATTTGAAGTGTTTTTCGAGACGATCCACACTTACAATGTTTATTTAAAGTACTTACGGCCCCTTTGGTAGATGGTAATAAACCGCGGTAATGGGAATGAAAAGTTAGTGTTATTTTGGTTGAAAAATCTCTTTGCTTCCTTGATGTCCATGTTTGACAACCTTCAATCATCTCATTTTGTTCATAAAATTCATTCCAATGCATTACCAATAGGAGATGTGGTATTAGGTGGTAATGGAAATTTGTGAACAAAAAAACTTTTGTGTGATCAAAGTTTCATTACCATGGGAATGACATGAAAATTTTGATTAAATTTTACACTATAAATCATTCTCATTAACACCATTTAGTACCACTAACCAAACGGGCCGTTAAAGTACACTTATTTCTTATGAAAATTATACAATTATACTATAAAAGTCTTGGAAAATTTCAAGTGTCATCATTTAAAGCGGCATAAAAATATATCAAATTTATTAGAATCTAATATTTTGGTTTAAGTTTGAAACTACATTAGGTAAAGTATTTGTATGATATACTATAGCAATTGTATTTTGTTAACTTAGAATTTAATGTAGGGTTCTAGTATTGTTAACTTTTAACATGCGGAAAAACTAAAACCATCCCAAGATCCAATTATTGACATGAGATGAAACAAATAAATATCGGATAAGAAATTATACATTTGTAGCGTGAATCCACTAGCAAAATATAACCACGAGACAAGAACCGCAAATGAAGTTCCTCTAGTGTAGTCCACCCACAACGTCTTGTGAGACCTCGTATACTAGTACGATGTTTAAGAACAGTTCTTAAACTAATTTTGTGTGTATACAACCCTTGTATTATTACTCACAATTACTCTCAATTTTTCCAAAAGCCAAACTCACGGCACACACTATTATTCTCTTTTATTTATGTCTAGAAAAGCATAGATATATATATCACACTTTAAGACTTAACATTTCCTTCTTTATAGCATATGGAAAATGGAAATTGGATGTAAAAGCCTTTTCATTAACTTTGATTTACGTTTACATACACTTAATATTAGTTTTAAGAGAATATAAATATTTTCATAAAGTCCATCACTTAATGAGAAATAAAGGTGGGAGTTACAAAACTTAATATAACCATTATATTAAATAGTGAGATTATGACTAATATCTAGTCTTACTAAATTAATCACATGAACCTAGACTAATATAGGTCCAAACACACAAAATGGTCTCACACATTGATATATTGTGACCCAATAGGTTTAGCGACATTAAGTTCGTTCCATTATCAAATAACGGTTCTGTGACGTTTATTGGTCTCTAGTAAAACATAAACGTTACTCAATGTCCACTAAATAAACGTCTCGTTATACACTGACTTAATTACGTTAAACGACGTATAAAATATTCACTTGATTATTGAACATTTCTAACAATCTCCCACTTGTTCAAGAAACAAGTTTACTAGAGTTGTAGGACTCCTCCCACTAACTCCCACTTGCTCCAACAAGTTGTGAATCTCAAATCCTTTGTCAACTTTAGTCTTAATCAAACATAAGGTAAGAACAACTGTCATCCTTATTTGGTCTGATCATGTTCCTCGGACTCATGAGATGAACTGAAAACAAATGATTATCTCCATAATCCATTTGAGCATGGCCATGCATTTACAATTCCAACTCTCCGAGTGGCATGAGACTAATAACCCCAAAAGGATATGACAATTCCATCTTGTTCCTCCTCTATTCGCTATGTGATTCATAAAATTCCTGAGTTCAACCCTTATAGCCCCCTTTTACGGCATGGCGTTAGATTGCATCAAAGAACAATAATTCTCACACACGAAGTCAGTGAGAAACTCAGGTCTAAGGATTCTATTTATAAGTCAATTTGAGATATTCTTATGACATCAACGTTCTTAAAGAATACTCAAAAGCGGGTCATGTCCAAATAGAGATACTCAATCTCTATCAATGCGATTGACTAGACATCCAATGTCTCTATGATCTATGAACACGATCATCAATCAACAACATTCTAACAATTACTGGTAATTGGCGTCCAACTCAACTACCTGGCTAGGGACTTAAAATAATCTAAGTTCTCTAGTTCACATTATAGGGTTCATTTGTCGGATCACATCCAACAACCCATATAGACTTTATAGATTATAACTGGACTTTACTTAATTCTAAACCAAAACTAAGTAAATAAGTACGAAACTTTATTAGATAATCATAAAATTACATTACATTAAAACACTATAAATGTAACATATCACATATATCTCATATATATTCAACATCTAAACTTATTCTATAATGAGTTTGATGCCCATCTCAGACAAATGTTTCTCATGCTTAGTCTGAGACAATGGTTTAGTCAACGAATCTGCAATGTTGTCATCCGTAGATATTTCGCACACTTTAACATCATTTCTGCCTACGATTTCTCGCAACAGATGATACTTTCTGAGCACATGTTTGGACTTTTGGTGTGATCTAGGTTCTTTTGCTTGTGAAATAGCCCCATCATTATCACAAAATAATTTAATTGGACCTGCAACACTAGAAACCACACCAAGCTCGGAAATAAAATTTCTAATCCAGACGGCTTCCTTTGCTGCTTCAGATGCAGCAATATACTCAGCTTCAGTTGTAGAATCAGCTACAGTGCTCTGTTTGGAACTTTTCCAACTAACTGCACCTCCATTCAGAGTAAAGATGTAACCAGATTGAGATCGGAAATCATCCTTGTCTGTTTGAAAACTAGCATCCGTGTAACCCTTTACACATAATTCAGATGCACCTCCATAAACCAAGAACTTATCCTTAGTCCTGTTAAGGTCATCATCATCATCATCATCATCATACCCAGTATTCCCGCTCATAGGAAGATCTATGGTCAGGGTCTGGGGAAGGAGGCTCGACGGCGTCTCATACCCATAAGGAGAGGGCGGTCAAAAGATATTCTTGACCGCTATCCAATGGTCATTACCAGGACAAGATTGGTATCTGCTCGTCATGCTTAAAGCACACGAAACATCTGGTCGGGTACATATCATAGCATACATGATAGATCCAATAGCTGAAGCGTATGGAATCTTACTCATCTTCTCTAGCTCATCAGGTGTCATTGGACACTGCTTCTTGCTAAGAGATATGCCAGGAGACATGGGAAGAAAACCCTTCTTAGAGTTTGTCATATTGAACCTATCAAGGACCTTATCAATATAAGTCCTTTGACTAAGCCCAATCATCCGTCTTGATCTATTTCTATAGATTCGGATGCCCAAAATGTACTGAGCCTCTCCAAGGTCTTTCATAGAGAAACAACTACTTAGCCAAGCCTTTACAGACTCAAGCATTCGTACACTGTTCCCTACAATCAGTATGTCATCCACATACAAAACTAAGAAAACAACAAAACTCCCACTGACTTTCTTGTATACACAAGACTCTTCCGGATTTCGGAGGAGACCAAACTGTTTAATTGCCTCGTCAAAACGAATATTCCAACTCCAAATGCTTGCTTCAATCCATAAATGGACTTCTGAAGCTTACATACTTTCCTAGGGCTATTAGGATCCACAAAACCCTCCGGTTGTGTCATATACACTTCCTCTTCTAAATATCCATTTAGAAAAGCGGTCTTGACATCCATTTGCCAAATCTCGTAGTCATAATACGAAGCTATTGCTAGGATAATTCTGAGGGATTTAAGCATAGCCACTGGTGAAAAAGTCTCATCATAGTCTATACCATGAACTTGCTTAAAACCTTTAGCCACCAGTCGTGCTTTATAGACAACTATTTTGCCCTCCATGTTAGTCTTTATCTTATAAATCCACTTGCATTCAATCGGTCTAGCACCTTCGGGCAAGTCAACCAAGTTCCAAACTTGATTGTCATACATGGACTCCATTTCAGATTTCATGGCTCCAAGCCATAGTTCAGAGTCAGAACTCTCCATTGCTGCCTTATAGGTAGTAGGTTCTTCCTTATCTAATATAAGGACTTCATGACTTTCATGAACGATATAACCCTCCATAGGATCTCTACTTGGAGGCTTACTCTGCCTACTAGTCCTACGAACTGGGACATCCACCACCTCAGTATGTACAACAGGTGCCAAAATTGGAGCTCCCATTGGAGAAACAGTTTCTCCCACTAGAGGAGTGATTTGTGGCTGATCATCTTGAACTTCTTCAAGAGAAATATTTCTCCCACTTGGCTTTTGAGAAAGACATTCTCTTTCTAAAAAGACACCTTCGCGAGCCACAAACACTTTATGCTCACTAGGATTGTAGAAGTAATATCCCTTAATTTCTTTGGGGTAACCCACAAAGAAGACCTTATCAGATCTAGGTTCAAGCTTATTTGGTTGTAAACGTTTTACATATGCTTGACAACCCCAAATCCTTAAGAAAGACAACTTAGGAACTTTTCCTGTCCATAACTCATATGGCGTCTTATCGACAGCTTTGGAGGGAGTACGATTTAAAACATGAGCCGCTGTTAGGAGTGCATAACCCCAAAATGAAGTAGGAAGATCAACTAAACTCATCATTGAACGAACCATATCTAATAAGGTCCGATTCCGCCGCTCAGACACACCATTTAATTGTGGTGTTCCAGGTGGGGTTCGTTGTGAAACTATTCCACAATTTTTCAGATGATCAATAAAGTCCTGACTCAGATATTCACCACCTCGATCAGATCTAAGTGCTTTAATCGTCTTGCCAAGTTGATTATGTATTTCATTCTGTAATTCTTTGAATTTTTCAAAAGATTCAGATTTATGTTTCATTAAGTAGACATATCCATATCTACTTAAATCATCAGTAAAAGTAATGAAGAATTCATACCCTCCCCTAGCCGAGATACTCATAGGACCACATACATCTGAATGTATTATCCCCAATAAGTCACTAGCTCTTTCACCATGTCCAGTAAATGGTGATTTAGTTAATTTTCCAAGTAAACAAGACTCACATACTTCATATGATTCAAAATCAAATGAGTCCAATAGTCCATCTTTATGGAGTTTTTGAATGCGTTTCTCATTTACATGTCCTAAACGACAGTGCCAAAGATAGGTATGATTAGAATCCTTTGATTTTAGTCTTTTAGAATTGTCAACGTGATAGTTTTGTTTATCAAGATCTAGTATGTAAAGGCCATTTATACAAAGCCCTATACCATAACAGATTTCATCTTTGTAAATTGACAAAGAACCATTCTTTATTACAAAGGTAAAACCTTCAGAATCCAACATTGAAATTGAAATCAAATTTCTATTCATAGAGGGAACATAATAACAATTATTAAGATTCAACAAAAGTCCTGAAGGTAAAGATAAACAATAAGATCCTACGGCTAATACAGCTACCTTAGCTCCATTTCCAACTCGTAGGTCTACTTCATCTCTATGAAGATCTCTACTTTTCTTTAGCCCCTGCACATTTGCACAAATGTGAGAACCACAACCGGTATCCAATACCCAAGAATTAGAGTTAGCATAGTTGATCTCTATCACAAAAATACCTGAAGTAGAAATGATACTTCTATCCTTCTTGTCCTTAAGGTATTTCAGACAATTCCGTTTCCAGTGACCCTTCTTATCGCAATAGAAACAAATATGATTTGGAGTAGCTCCAACTTTCACCTTAGTTCGAGCAACCTTTTTGCCCTTGCCTTGGTGATTAAATTGTTTCTTTGCCTTTCCCCTTTTCTTGAAGACATTCTTCTTTTTCTGAACCGTAAGAACCTGTTTCTTTGGTTTTGAGGGAATTGTCAGCTCCGATATTTTGAGCATACCAAGCAACTCATTTATGGTCTCAAAATTCTCACTCCTAGCTTGCTTCAAAAACATAGCTTGGAGATGAGCAAAGATGTGAAAAGCTTCCATATTCATGAATTGTTTTTGTAATTCAGGGACCATAGAAGCTAACATCAAGCATGTGACATCTAAAGACCTTTCAATAGCAGCTTCATAAGCTGCCCGATCTTGAGCAGACACATTAAGTGTGGGTTCATTCGGAATTGGAGTTTCAAGAACATCCAGTTTTCGCTCATGTTTGAGAACAATTCTCAAATTCCTTGACCAATCAAGGAAGTTGTTTTTGTTAAGTTTTTCCTTTTCGAGTATTGACCGTAAACCAAAATTAGAGAACGCATTATTGTTTGAATTATTTTCCATCTACAAATGAATAACACAAAGTGTAAGAATTCTATGATTATCATGAATGAATAATTTTAAACAAATTTAAAAGGAAATTCATCCCACCAAATTAAATTAAATGTCCCTTTTTAATTTAGTGATTCCAAGACCCCATTTCCACTAACCCTAAGCAAGCTTTGGCTTGTCACCCAAAGTTAATGGTCATAGGTAAAGAAACTATTTCTTAATTATTCATAATAATTCTTGGTTGGTAATAAGATAACTCTTTATCTACTATTACCCCATGCCTCTAAGTGTCAACTTTTCTTGACCTACTTAGTTGAGTTAAACCACTTTTCACCAACTACTTATCTTAGGATAATTAATAGGCACCTCGCTTTGGCGAAACCTACCTAATTAACGATCTAAAGCTTCATAGTGTTACTAAATGGAATAGCATTACAACTCAATATTGTTAGGGACTATGGTTGTTTTTATTAACACAAATAAAAGTGAACTCTAATTATTTGAATCAATAAACTAAACAACCAAAACATGCATCATCAAGCAATATAGCAAAATAATAAAGCAATAAAATAATGCATAAATAAGGTTCCAAGTATGGCCCCAAAACACTTGAAAATCTAATCTCCAAGGTCCATCTTTTGAACACCACTTGAATCTCTATTCTTGGTCTTCAACTCCATGGGTACATACATAATAGTAATTAAACTTTAAAATGTAAAAATAAACTATTTAACTATTACATTCAAAATAAACGATACGCAGATCGTATTTAATTACATTCAAAAATAACGGTGTGCAAACCGTATAAAATATCCTAATTGGGCCATACTAGTTACCATAACATGTATAATAATTATCATTCACCCACTTACTATATGTAAGTGGCCCATGCAATATAATATTTAAAGAAATATGCAATAAGAACATAAATAAATATATAATCTTATTATTTAAAAGAAACATGATAAATAATCACATTATTCAATTTTAATTTGCATGAAATTTAATTGATTCGTAACCAATCGAAAAAATTATTTTACTTCTCAAAGCAAAATAAACCTCCCACTTAAAATAATCTCCATTAAAATAAGTGAGCTTATTATTATAATTAATAATTTCACACGGTGAATATAAAATAAGACAAATTAGCACTAATAAATATCATAATGTGAAATGTAGTGCAAAAGCCAAGCTAATCATATTAGCACTAGTCCATAAAACATTAAATAATACCAAATTCTATAATTTATTAATTAATCTAATTCTTGAATTTTGTTAACTATTAACAAAGATTCAAAAAATGACTAAATATATTATGTAAACATGCCAAATAAATCAAATTCTCAATTTGTGAATGTTATGTTAAATATCAAAATTTAATCAAACTCTTTAATTAAAAATGATATATTAAAATAATTAAATTGGCAAATGGAGGGATCAAAATTAACAAATTTAATTTTAATAAACAAAGTTCAAAACTTTATAACTAAAACAATTTTAGTAAACCCTCCCCTAAAGTTCTTAACTTTTATTTTTATGCAAATCAAAATTATCATGTGTAAATAAATAACTCGTGTTGGGGATCATAAATCACAATTACGTAAAAGGTCCAGAATACCCTTGGTCAACAAGTCAAAGGTCAAGGTATGCCAAATAAAGTCAACATCATTAATTCTGATTATACATGAAGACCGTAACTGAAGCAGCAGTTAACCGGTCAAGGACGATTCCACACATAACTTCTCTATGTCCCGGATAACCGCCCTCCACTATGTCCCTTACACTTCTGAAAACCGTAGCGGTTATCGACACGGAAATAACCGCTGGTACAGAAGTAACTTCCACAGACGTTTCCCCTTAAAAAGGAAGAATCAACGCCAATGATGAGGTTACGCAATCTCACTCTAAACACTTATTCCATTCCAACCTATTCCTGAATCTGACTTAAGCATCGGAGAGCCCTTCCGGGACATAGGCCCCCGGGTTAGCTTTCCTTGTGGTTGCAGGAACACCGCACGCGGAGGTCAGATCCTCATACTTCCCTACAATTGAAGGTATTTCCCTTAAACTTCCCCTTTTACAAATTCGACCGTTTCTTAACCGAAACAGTTTGGCGCCGTCTGTGGGGAAGAAAGAAGTATTATCCTTCAAAACACCAGAAACTCCACCCAAAGTCTAAGACATGGTACCAAGAAGAACAAAAACCAAAGAAGCGTCTGTTGCCCGCAGCACTGACACTTCCACTTCACAACGTGAAAACCAACCAGTTACAAGGCAGGATCTTGACGCTCTTGCCAACAACCTGTCCCGAATCTTTGCTGAACAGTTGCGCAATGTGGCTGCCCAACAGCCCTCTGCGGCCCTGAACAATCCGGACATTAATGCCACTTTAGCAACAATGACACAGCAAATCCAGAATTTGCGGGCACTAGTTACTGAACAAAACAAAGCTCCGTCCGATCAAGTTCGGCAGGAGGTCGATGAAAATCCAGCCCATTCCCGGGCAAAAACTTCACAACCAATCCCTTCCAAAAGAGATAACTCTCACTGCATCTCCTCTATACGACATACTAGCGATCTAAGGACTCATCTCGACAGTCGCCGGAGAGAAAGAAGCAGTAATGTTCAAAGCTTCATAGATGAGAAAAGACGACAAAGGTCCAGAAATTTTCAGGACCGGGCGGTTACAGACTACGTGGCAGAATCCTCTGCTAACCCCAGCGAGAGGGAAGCGCCTATGTTGCTGAACTCTCCCTTATCAGCGGACATTCTAGCCACACCTAATCCGTCCAAAATAAAGGTGCCCACCATACCACCATTCTCTGGTAGCCAGTGTCCTGAGGAACACATGATTGCTTACAAGAACGTCATGGTTCTGTATACAACGAACCCTTCTCTCCTATGCAAGTTTTTTTCGATCACTCTCACAGGCCTAGCCCTGACATGGTTTACATCGCTTCCTAACGGAAGCATACATAGTTTCTCTGAACTCGAGGCCAAGTTCCTTAGTCACTTCACTACATCAAAAAGACAAGAAAAATCTAACTTCCATCTGTTGAGAATCACACAACAGGATGGAGAGTCTCTATCCGCCTACCTCCAGCGGTTCCATGACGGAGTGCTGGCGGTTACAGACTTGGAAGAGTCGATTGCTGTTTCGGCTTTGATCAACGGCATGAGAACACATAAATTGAAGTTCCAACTCCTGGAAAACCAAGTAAAGTCCTATGCTGAGGCAATGAGACAAGCACGAAGTTTTGTCACCGCATCGGACATCTGCCAACAACTGGATCCTGCATCCAGAAAAAGAAAGAACGATAAAATGGCAGACATTCGAGATAAATCAAGGCATGATGATCAGAATTCCAAGAGAGGATCCGGTAGGCCTGATCGAGACCGGAAGTATCTTCCCAGAGACGTCAATGATGATGGTTTTGAGGCCAGGTTTAACCGTAATAGAAAAGACATTTTCTACGCCATCCGGGACCAGTTGCCTGCCCCTGCTGTCATTTCCACACCCAAATACCGCAGAAACATGGATTTGTGGTGTGAATATCACAAGGAACATGGTCATACCCTTCCCAACTGCCGTGAATTGAAGAAAATTTTACATAAATACGCGGAGGAAGGGAAGTTAGACCGTTTCCTCAACCGTGACGGTGACAAAAAGCAAGTTGAGGGCAAAAATTTGCAAGTTATTTTCTGAACTATTTCCTGATTCCTGTTATTTTCTACTTTTGAACTATTTAGTCGATCACCGTTTATTGTTACATTGTTGCTGTTAGACATTGATGTTGGCTTTCTAATATGAATCTATGTTCAACAATGATTTGCAAGGAATTGCACAAATTCCGAATTTACTTTGACACATGTGGAATTCTTGATTGCTGTTGGTTGTTTTGAGGTCAGGGACTCCTATGAGTCTGACCCTCATGATGAGCTTGATATGAACCTATGTTCTATGAAGCTAAGTCATTTTTCTGTTGTTTGTGGGCAGAGACTCCTATGAGTCTGACCCCCCTGGTGAGCTTAATATGAACCTATGTTCTATCAAGCCAAGTTATTATATCTTGTTTTTAAAGTCAGAGACTCCTATGAGTCGGACTCCCCAAATAAGTTGATTTTGGGGCTAAATCATCTTAGTGTACCTATGTACACACAAGGGCCGAATTATGCTCTATTCGGACCCCCTTCTCTCTTCCCCAAAAAATGTATTTTGGGGTTAAGCTATTAAGTATACCTAAGTATACTTCTAGGGCCGAATTAGATGCAATTCGGACCCCCTTCTTCCCCAAATAAAGTATTTTTGGGGCTAAATGTTGCAAGTATATCAAATTATACTTCTAGGGTCGAATTAGATGCAATTCGGACCCCCTTTCTTCCCCAAATAAAGTATTTTTGGGGCTAAATGTTGCAAGTATATCAAATTATACTTCTAGGGCCGAATTAGATGCAATTCGGACCCCCTTTCTTCCCCAAATAAAGTATTTTTGGGGCTAAATATTGCAAGTATATCAAATTATACTTCTAGGGCCGAATCAGATGCAATTCGGACCCCCTTTCTTCCCCAAATAAAGTATTTTTGGGGCTAAATATTGCAAGTATATCAAATTGTACTTCTATGGCCGAATTAGATGCAATTCGGACCCCCTTTCTTCCCCAAATAAAGTATTTTTGGGGCTAAATATTGCGAGTGTATCAAATTATACTTCTAGGTCCGAATAAATGGCAATTCGGACCCCTTTCCCCTCCCAAATAAAATATATTTGGGGCTTAATGTTGCGAGTATAGGGCCGAATCACTTATAAATCGGACCCCTTTCTTCACAATAACTAAGATTTTTTGGGTGATATATATTAAGTGCACCATGTACACTCCCCAGGCCGAAACACATAATATGCGGACCCCTTCTAAGGGAGTACTTTTTAATGCTATGTATCTAATTCGGACCTTTTATGCGGGGTTGAATTTTTTAAGTACGGAAGTTCCTTTGATTGATCCGAAATACTCTTTATTCGGACCCTTCATTTACACCTCCAAAGTCCATCTAAATGGTGTATAAGGGCCGAAACATTCTAAGGCTTGGGTCATGAAAATCTTCTAAGTACATTATTTTTGCCAACAAGTTCTTGAATATTTTTGCCAACGAGGGCCGAAACGTACTTGTTTCGGACTCCTTATATAAATTCCAATGGTTGGATTTTGAAAATATTCTAAGTATTTTACTTAGGGCCTAAACGTACATGTTTCGGACCCCTTATATACATTCCAATGCTTGGATTTTGAAAATATTCTAAGTATTTTACTTAGGGCCTAAACGTACATGTTTCGGACCCCTTATATACATTCCAATGCTTGGATTTTGAAAATATTCTAAGTATTTTACTTAGGGCCTAAACGTACATGTTTCGGACCCCTTATATGTATTCCAATGTTTGGATTTTGAGAATCTTCTAAGAGTACTACATAACCGAAACAACTCGTATATATTATTTATATAAAACCAATATTTATGTGCCCAAAACATATCAATAAAAGAGGAAACTGATACCACTGTAGGGTTCTAGTATTGTTAACTTTTAACATGCGGAAAAACTAAAACCATCCCAAGATCCAATTATTGACATGAGATGAAACAAATAAATATCGGATAAGAAATTATACATTTGTAGCGTGAATCCACTAGCAAAATATAACCACGAGACAAGAACCGCAAATGAAGTTCCTCTAGTGTAGTCCACCCACAACGTCTTGTGAGACCTCGTATACTAGTACGATGTTTAAGAACAGTTCTTGAACTAATTTTGTGTGTATACAACCCTTGTATTATTACTCACAATTACTCTCAATTTTTCCAAAAGCCAAACTCACGGCACACACTATTATTCTCTTTTATTTATGTCTAGAAAAGCATAGATATATATATCACACTTTAAGACTTAACATTTCCTTCTTTATAGCATATGGAAAATGGAAATTGGATGTAAAAGCCTTTTCATTAACTTTGATTTACGTTTACATACACTTAATATTAGTTTTAAGAGAATATAAATATTTTCATAAAGTCCATCACTTAATGAGAAATAAAGGTGGGAGTTACAAAACTTAATATAACCATTATATTAAATAGTGAGATTATGACTAATATCTAGTCTTACTAAATTAATCACATGAACCTAGACTAATATAGGTCCAAACACACAAAATGGTCTCACACATTGATATATTGTGACCCAATAGGTTTAGCGACATTAAGTTCGTTCCATTATCAAATAACGGTTCTGTGACGTTTATTGGTCTCTAGTAAAACATAAACGTTACTCAATGTCCACTAAATTAACGTCTCGTTATACACTGACTTAATTACGTTAAACGACGTATAAAATATTCACTTGATTATTGAACATTTCTAACATTTAATATGTTCAATTGAATGAAAAAAAAATTATGTATCAGGTAAATAATTAAAATAAACATTAATAATTATGTTTTGATTTAAAAAATCATGAATTTGGTAAATTTAAGCGATAGTATACAACACTTACATTATTATTTGAAATTGTTTTAATATATATTTGGCACTAATAAATTTGTGCATTACACGAGTTTCTAAACTAGTTTACTTTATTTTACTACTTAAGTGGGATTTGTTAAATAACTCTCTTAAGTTGTTGTTTTTTCTTTAATGACAAAGATTTTGTATTAAAGGAACTTTGTCAAATAGTTAAAATGTTTGATGACATTGATTTTGTATCAAAGTGACTTCGTTAATCAGAATACCATGATGACATTATCTAGTGTTTGAGAATAAGTATTTTATTTTAAATTATGAATTTTAATTATGAAATCATACATGAAGAATTTGAGAATGATAAGGTTTGGGTAGTCATTATCAAATTCTCAATTTTTACCACTTTAAAAATAATGGTATAATTTAATCCAAATCCAAATTTGAAAACTTTTGATTTGCCAAACAATAGATTTGAATCAATTCTAAATTTTCAAATAAAATCATTGTTCCCAAACATGACATAAACATTTTATTTTGGAGTGTAAGCATGATCGTGTATTCTTATAATAGCCTCCAAGATTAGTTTGTAGTAAGTATAAAGGTCGACTCGTAAAAATCTTGCAAGTGGTATATATTGACCGGACGAGTTGAAGTTAATTTACGAGTATGTTTGATTCGATAAAATACAAATCTTGCATAAAGTATAGTCAAGTGAGATCTTGTTTGATTCGTCTCAATGCAAGGATTGTTCACATTAATTTTCCTTAATTTTTAATTATACACAATTAAAGATATTAAGGATTGAATAAGTGCATTAAATAGAGTGTATAAAGCAAATGAGACACTTATAGTGAATAGCAGGGAATATAAAATATTGATTAATTTTAAAACTTGATTAAAGTGTTGTCTTTGGATTGTTAATTTAATGTTTCTTTCTTATAGAAGCCTTAATGCACAGTATTTTAAATTAAGTATGTTCTTAAATCCACCAAAATACATGAAGTATATTGTTGTACATGTGTTTACTCAGTTTTTTATTGATGTGCGTATTATTTTCACTATCCAAAAGAACGAGATATCTGAATCCAATTTTAAATGCTCCTACTTAGTATCCAAATAGATGATATTCATTTCGATATCTAATTTTTAAACGCTCATTCTTCACTCTTCAGTCAACTGTCACCTTATAATGCATTTTATGCAACAAACCAAGTTTTTATACTTAGCAATTAGCATCAATGCATCATAGGCTATACCTTTTCATTCCACACAAAACATATAGTATATTTTTATTCTTTAGATCAAACAACTATCTTAAATAATGGTTTAATATTATATTTTCATCAAATCGTTATTTGAAATGACGGTTTAATATAAACTATAATTTCAGTAACAAAAAACAAAAATCTAAAAATAATAAAATGGAGGTTTTCCTTAATTAAAATGTTTTAAGGAAAAAAGTTTTTTGGACTCTGTGAAAGTTTATGGGCCAAAATTGCAATATTAATTTAGTTACAAACCAAAGGCAAATTCATTAAATGTTCACAAATTCTTGTGAAAGACGGTCTCTTTGAGAGACCATCTCTTATTGGGTAGACCCATAAAATAAATCTAAAGCAAGAGTTGAAAATAAGCTTTGATGAACTGGGCCTAAGAGACGTCTTTCAAAGAGACGGTCTCTCAGGAGACTAGTGTTTGGGAGCTCAGTTCGTAAGAAAGTTGTCCATGACAAACGCATATTGCTAGTGGACGCGAGTTTGATACATGTGAAGAGCTAGGGTAGCTTTTAACTTTTTATTTTGTCAATTTACAAGCAAGCCGGCAGCCGCTATCTCAGATAACAATTTTCTTTACCATACAAATCGTAATGTGAGTTAGCAGCTTGCTATTGAAAAAAATAAAAAAAATGCTATCTTACATGGAAGGCATGGAGGGAAATATGTTTCCTTGTCACGTAAAATGAAAATTAATTTGTAAAAAGACAATTATGGGAATAGACTCTCAAGTGTAGGTCTTGGGTCAATTTTAAAAGAATTTATTGGATAACAATTAACAAACAATTAAAGTCAGATTTATATCAGTATCAGGTAGAATGTAAGTCGAATTTCATGAACCATATATTCGGTTAATATTGAATATGGGTCAATACTCAATTTCAATTAAAAAGTTTTCATATTGAGTTACATGTCAACATTAGATAGGATACAAATCAATTACAAGTAATCACGAACTAGATTCCGATCCGACATTACGGATCGGGTCCAACTTTTCAAGCCATGAGCATATTGGTATTTGATACCTACTAACTTGTCAAACTGATCAGGTTGGGTCAAGTTCGAGTTCAGGTCATATATAAACATGTCAGAAAATCCTAGACCCAAACCCAATCCATTTAGTTAATTGGGTCGAAAATCACAACATTGACCCGACCTGCAACAGATCAGGTTGGCCTGATTTCGACCCATTTAACCCGTTTATAATTTTTTTGTTTTCGTTTTAAGGTTTTTAACGTTGATTAAATCTAATTTTTTAGGTTTTAGTAATTTTATGTTTTTTGTTGTTTATTTTGTATTTGCAATGAAAAATAAGAAATTATCAAATGCTCTAAGTTTAGCTTATACTATTGATTTTACTCGAAATCAATACATATAATTAAATGGGTTATACAAGTTTTTTTCAGGTTTAAAATTTTAGCCTGAATCTAACCCATTTAAGAAACAGATCAGGTCTGATAGACCCATTTAATTAATTGGGTAAAAAAACTCAACCCAAATGCACTTATTTCAAGTTAAGTTCAAATCGAATTAGCAGGTCGGGTCAACTTTTGGCAGCCCTACGGCTACCTATATCTAGTGTAGTTCTAATCCAAAGGAAAACCATGGTACAATAATTTTGCAACATCAAAGAACCAAGACCCACCAAATAAGCAAAATACCAATCATAGTCCATAGAAGTGAAGTATAGAATAAAATAAGGCGACATTCCTGGTAGTCCCTCACAGATCCAATGGCTTTCCACCACCCACACAACCACCAGCAAAACCTCCACACCACCGCCACCTCCATTTGCTGCTGCCAAACACGCCCTTGTTACCCACCACCACCACCATCTCCACCATTATCAACTCCCTCTACTGATCCATTTATTGTTGCAGCCATTGTTTCTCAGCTTCTCCAATCCCCAAACCCTCAAAATCTCTATTCCCAACACATTCAAACTAACTCCATTAACCATAATCAAAGACACCCACATCAAGATCAAACTCACCAATTTCATCCTCATTCTCCTTTTCATTCTCTTCTGCAACGAATCGACGCTCTGGAATCGTCGCTTCAGTCTTTCTCTTCTTCTGGGTCTTCTTCTCGTTTCTCTTTGAGAGATTCTGCTGCCAGAATTATTCAGTTTCATTTCAGGGCTTTTCTTGTTCATAGATCAAGGACGCTTCGTCAACTCAAAGATTTGGCTTCCATTAAATCTTCTCTTGCTTCTCTCAAATCTTCTCTTTCTCGTCATGGTTTTGTTGACTTTGGTTTGCTCTCTCATAAAGCCATGAATTTGCTCCTCAAGCTTGATTCTATTCAGGTACTTTTTTTCCTCTGCATTTTTGTTGATTTTAATTTAATTTTTTTACTCTTGGGTTATAGTTAATTTGCAATTTACTTCTTGGGTTTTTGTAATTTGCTTTTAAATTCTTGGGTTTTTATTAATTTTCTTTTTAACTCTTGGGTTTTTGTTAATTTGCTTTTTAACTTTTGGGTTTTTTATAGAGTGGTGATAAGATGATCAAAGATAGCAAGAGGTGCATTACCAGAGAAATTACTGAATTTTTAGAATTGGTTGATGGGGTTTATGTGAAGAGACATCAAGTTCTAACTAGGAAGATGAAGAACTTGAGATTGGTGGAGAATGATAATAGACCTTTTAATGGAACTAGGGGGTTTGCCGAGCGTAATACTGGACCGAAAACTCGAAATCTAAGCAATGAAGAGAAGAAATTAATGGCAAATTTGAGGGAGAGAGTTGAAAAGATTGGTAGGATGTCTAAAGCCCTTGAGGTGAAGGAACAAGAGATGTTTGGAGGCAATGAAACCAAAGGATTTAAGGATGTTAATGATGAAGAAGATGATATCATCGATCAAATCACTAACAATTATAAATCGAAAAATGGGTTAAACATGAAGAATGCACAAAGCTCGAATTCGAAGCAGCATGTTTGCTTTGTGGAGAATGGGAATCTGATAAGGGTTTATGATGTTGATAGAGATCCTAAGGCTAGGGTGGTTGATGTGATTGAAGACTCTACTAAAGGAGCACTCGACGAAGAGGAAGTACTGAGCGATGGCGAAGGGTCCTCACACGACAACAGCAATGAAGGCACGAGGAACTGCAGAAGCGACGAGGAATTTGACAACCAAGACGAGGAGTTCACGTTTTCGACTACTCCTGAACCTTTAAGGATCAATCCAGGAGCCGACTTTATGTCGAGGAAATCGGGTGTAAAAATAGTTGAAAGTTAGGTCAAGGTTGCAATCCAATCTAATTAGATGAATCCAAGAGTGGACTTCATATTTTTTCAGTGGATTTGGAAGTCTTATTATCATGTATTTTTAGGCTAGTGTTTGGTGTTCTTACTGAGATTTGAGATGTTGTAATGTTTTGGTAGGTTTCTGATTCAAGTCTTGTACTTTTATTTAGATGTTAAATGCCTCATGAGTTATGCCTGGTGATATCAGCTTTATGTTCATTAAACTTGTACGTCGCTTTACTCGCTTCATTTGTTGGACGACATTACTATAAACTAGATGATGATCAGCGATTGAGCGATGGCCTGATGAAAATGGTGGGTGTTTCGATAAGCTAGGCCGAGAAGCCTACAATGTTGCTCAATTTGCTGCAAGAGGAAAGCCTTTTGTTGATCAGGAAAATATGGTTGTGAGGGCCAGGCAGAAGCAACAATGGTTTTTGGATGGATTGCAACATCTTGTTGAATGTTATTGTTAAGTGTCTGAGTCTGGTTAGAGGTGTTCAAAATAGACTCAATGATTTGATAGACACCCGACTTTAATATGGATCTACAATTATGTAAAAACCAATGCGAAAACAAAATCCGATTTTAAACTGATCCGAAACACATAATCCGAAATCAACACGAATGAACACCTCTAGTTTGGGCGATATTAATGACTAAGGACTGGTCTCGAATTATATAGTTAACAGTTGATAAAAAAAAGCTGTCTTCAATCTTGAGAGCTTGATAATATCATAGACAATCATGCCTGTGGCCCTGTACCAATCTTTTCCATGAGCCCTATAAGCAACTTTATTTGTATTTGGAAATATTTTCCTCAATACAGTCTCCACAGGAGATTCTCAAAGTTTTGTGACACACTTAACATGTAGGGATTGAGTATTAGCAATAACAATGAAGTACAATAATGGCTAAAACTGTTAGTTAGCAGTTTATGGAGATTAGTCGTCATTATTAACCAATATTCCGCTTGAAAATAGAGTTCGAGTGAGAAAAGATAACGAACAATTTATATCGTGCCCCTCCAAAGAGATGTTTTTTGGGGTATATATAACTAAATTGCTACCTGCTAAAATAGTTAATGTCCTTAGCTACCAGTTCTATATAAAACGGTTTAGTGTTGGCAACTTCATATATATATAGAACTCCTAATATTAACTAATTTTACATCTTAGAAAATTAAATAGAATAAACAAGTAAAACTATAAATATTCTAAATAGTAAACTAGTTATAAAATTAGTATCTTATAACTATCTTTAATAAAACTAATCTTAATGTTAACAGCTTAATGTTAAAAACTAAGCTTAAACTATCCCACATGATCCATATTTAAGAAACAATCAGATTCCTGATAGACCGTCTTTTTGAGAGACGTCTCTTAGGTCCAACTCAATTAAAGATGGTCTCTCAAAGAGACCGTCTCTCACAAGAATTAGTTTTTAAGAAATGGAAAAGAATATTACCATACTTAGGAATCTAGGACACATTCAATATTACATAGGGGAAAAATTGTATGGAAGGTGATCATTCAACCTTCAATGTCGAGTTCAACCAATAGCTAACGCAAGTCGCAATAATATTTATTCATGTAAATATAATGAAAGTAGAGCACCATGTGAACCAAAACAATCTATGTAAAAAAATAGACCTTCAAGTTATCACTTATTAGTTTTACTACTAGGATTCTGCAGTTGCAACTCCCAAGAGTATATCTGCATCTGCATCATAAAGCTCAATGAAACAAGGAGTCCAAATGTAAATTTGTCTCTCAAAACTTAATGAAAAGCCCCAAAGCCTCAGGCCTCAGCAACATCTGCATTTGGGAATACAAGAAAACAATGATCACTTTCAAGTGCAGAATATCAAGCCAGGATGTTCGATGATGAGAGCTTCACTAGTACGACTTTTCATCAAATATTAACACTAAAATCATTCCTATTTTCAAAATTTAAGTACCATTCAACAAACAGGATGATTTTACAGTTTCAGTAAGTGTTCTGTTTTATTCATTTATCAACATGGTCCTACTTCATAGATATCTCCATGCTGTTATGTTGCATGCATCCAAACCACCATAAGTATACGATCCTCAGACCATGAATGCGTCCTAGCCCCTAGGACAACATATGTTCAATAAAAACTAAGAAGCTGTATAAGCTGTAAGAGATCCTAGTAAGTGTGAAGGCTGACAAATGGTCAATGATGTGAACATACACAAGAACCTTATAGGAGAGGAGAATTAGTTCATTTTCTACGTTTGATTTGCAGCAATTCTTGCTCCTAGTCAAGAAACGTCTAATATCAATGTTTGTAACTCTTACTACTACAACAACAAAAAGTTTCACACTAATTCTATATTTCCGAAGCAAAAACGTTCGGTTACATTATGATTACTCAAAACATAAAAAAGAAATATTAACTAATGGGTCCACAAAACCAAGATCAACTCGACTTTAGCAAGACTAACTTCAGCCAATATCGGTTTTCAACATACATACCCTCAAGGTGTCTTATTACTTGCACCTTGACCCACCATTTTGTGAACGAAAATGATAGGTCAATACTGTACTAGTATTAAGATAATGATAAAATATTAACCATCACCATAGGTTTTGGATAAAACTGCGCAGTGTGCTTAGCTATATAGTTCCTCGAAGTTTTGATACAGCATTTGCATAGCCAAACAGTATTGATACTATGACTGCCACTTATCTCACTAATACTCCCCTGTCCAGTAAATCTGCTTTAATATGTAGTGTACAAAGTTTTATTTTGTTTGAATTATTGGAAATAAGACAATTAAATCTAATTGTGTAGTTCGTATTAAAAATTGAAGAAATGTGTGAACTAAAATTAAATAAAATGATGAGATATTTCCATAAGAAATGTAGAAAATATATGAGACGTCATAAATTGAAAATAGTAGCAAATTAAAAAGGACAAAGAATGTATATACTAAGAAAAACATAGTAAAGAGAATTCCTTTTAGATTCATTTTCATGCATCATAATATCAATATTTTACATATTTTCCTTTAACTTGACTGAAACTAATACAAATCCATGTTTTGTGTTGGACAACGTGCTTGGAGAAAATGTTGCAAGTAAAACATAAAATGCAAAGCAAGTTTTTTTTAAACTGAAAACTAGAGCAAGTATTGATACTTCATAATCAGAAACTAAAAATTTTTGCACTTATGCCCAAAAGAGACATTTGTATAACATAATGATATCATGTTCCAATCTTCATTAACTCGAGGAATGATTCCCAGAGATCCATGTAACTCGGACTCGTGAACTCAAATCTGACACATGTATGTATTTAAGAGTTAAATTCAGCTAATTTGCAGAAAAAAATCCTTCTCTAAGTCTATTATGAAGTGTCCAAGTGTCTTACCAAGGTATGAGTATCAAAGAGCCAATAAAAGTACTTGAGATAAAATGAAGAGTTGGGTAAGATAATAGAGGCGACGTTAGAAACTAGAGTCAAAGTAAGTATACATGGACACATGTAGAATGACAAAATGCAAATGTATTGCCTGTTCAAAAGTTGCCCTAAACGTGTTTTCAAGTGCCTTGGATTGAATTTAAGTGGAATGAACTATGAAGACATCAACAAAAACAAGGACCAAAATGTGAAAAGCCTAGGTAGCTCAAAATGGACAGCAAAGAGTAACTATGGATATAGCACGACAAATACCACCAAGGTTGAAGAGAAATTAGATCAAAACTGCTATCAAACCATCACTAATATATACTTCCTCAGTAAATTTTTTAATAGGTTCTTTTCCTAATAAGCTCGAATATAGAATAGAGATATGTTGCGATCAAAAAAGGAATGGATGAAGAATTCAAATGTTTGCCATGCAATTAGGATAAAAGTTAAAAGATGGAGGGTAGTAAAATGCATAATAAAATGAAGGAGTAGCCTAGAAAAGATGCATATGCTAAATGGATGTCCAAGCTTTTTAGACGATAGAACTGTATAACAAGATGGCTGCATACATGGAAATGAATATCGGATAGACGAACTTTCAATAACAAAAGAGTTCCATAGCATATTCAACATTCAAGCACCACAAAAGAGTTACATGTCATGTTCAGTTGTTCACGAAGTGTTCATAAATTTCCTTTCTTTTTAGTTACAACAGTGCTTCTTGCCATAATTACTTTACACGAAATACAACATACTAAGTTCATGACAATTTTTCAAAAAAAAAAAAAAAGTTCATGACATTTCAATTACTAAAACAACTAGACCCAAATCCCAAGAGATGAGCATATCCAATGTCTAAACTACTAGGGCTAGACTCTTCTTCACAAACTTTTAGCTCCTCTTTTTAATGCGGACACATATTCCTCCTCTTTTTCTTTATTTGTCTTCAAAGTTTTCATAGGATTTTGTTTTGAGTTTTAAATTTGATTAATAATTGACGGGTTTAGCGGCGCCTCACACATTAAGGCTATCGACTTTGCCCGCCGTCTCACGCCTATTGAACTAAGGACGGAAAGAGAGGAAATCATGTATAAAACAAATTATGAACTTCCATGTAGGTCCTCTATCAGTTTGTAAGCCAAATCCAAATAAAAGGGAGAACTTAAAGTCCTGAATTGAAGTTTTTTCAGACCTAATTGGCGTAACGCACTTTGCAGCATCGCACAATCAAAACAGTACAATAATCAAAACGATTCTATTAAACTCGTTTTACGTCCAAGCTTAATGGAACAGCAAAAATCAAAAAAACATAGAGAAAATTCAAACCAAAGTTAGAATAATGATAACAAGGAAGAATTACCAGAAAAACAATTAGGGTCTACTGATTGGGAATCTCCATGATGCTCTTGACTTTGGGAGCATAAAGCGAGTAAACAACGGCTTGACGTCGAGCAACATCAAGCTGAGATTTGGCGTCGGCGAAAGCTTGAGAAATGGCAGAAGCGTCGGAAATTGATTTGTTGTTATGGAAAGCGTCAATTGTTCGACGCTTAGCATATTCTCTAATGTTGTAGTCGGGAAACTGCCGAGCTACTCGAAGAAGTGAGCGGAATAAATGGAGGATTTCTGCTCTTGGAGGAAGCGTAGCCATTGCAACTCCGGAGAAGATGGAGAAAGGGTTCGCAATTTTTACACTTCGAAACTTTGTAATAATAACTTAAAAAACTTGACGGTCGTGAGGATTCGGTTCCACGATTTTGATATATTTTTATTTGGGAAATTTCACCGTGGTAGTATCGAACTTTCATGAAACGCCGGTGTTAGCATTTTTGTAAGGCTTTTTCGCATGGTAGCTATAAGTCAAAATGCATAAAACATATGTTTTTATTTTTTATTTATTTTTAAAATTCTTTCCTTTTGATTTCGCCTGTGATTGTGAGTGCTTGTTGCTTATTGTCGTTCAAGTCTGGATATAGGAAGAGGATGATAGTAGGCTAGTAACAATCAACTCAGTAAAATTTAGTAACGTCTCAAGAACCAAAAATCAATTCTCGTGGCGTACCCACTTAGCGATGTGACACACTTCTTAGGCCTACGTGTAGTGAAAAGCAAGCAAAGGTCAGGTTTTAGTCTAGAAGAAATATGCCATATTGCCTGATTTTGGTGTCAAATAAGCAAGGAAATGGTTGCTTATACTAGGACATCGTCAAAAACAATGCATCACATGTCTCGAGTGTGGTGTCAAATGAGCAAGGTCACATAGGGTTTAAGCATAGGAGGTTAAAGATAACCAAGGGTCTTAGGTTTAGAACGATATCTTCAAATATTAAAAGCTTCACTTGTAGATTTTTAGAGCCGGTGGATATCATGAAATTGAGAAAAAGATAATATTTTCTACTACAAGAGACATTATGGATTAAAAATAGGGACAAAACCATAGTAGGTGAAAGGTAGAAATATAAATTGTGGGCTCAGGACAAGATAGAAATCGAAATGGAGTTGGTATCATTGTGGATAACGAACATCTAAGGATATAGTAAAGGTATAAAAGAACAGCAGTATCATAAGAGTGAATTAAGAGTGAATATGGTAAAGATAGTTAAAATGTAATAAGTGTCTCACATCGCAAATGGGGATGAAAGTAGTGAAAAATATATCAACGAATTAGAAGCTTTATATTGGAGGTGATTTGAATGAACTAGAGTAAGTGCAACTATTTTTTTAACAAGAATAATAGATAGAGGTATTTGCTTAAACTGTAAGGTTCTCTCAGGAGAGTGTGCAACCATCCAACACAAACTCCTTATCCTATAAAATGGTGAAGATTAAAAGAGTATAATGCTAAAACATCTTCCTGCAAAAATTATTAAAGCAAATTGGGAGATGACTTCGAATGAAAATAAATACTTGGATAAAGATGAAAACTTGCATCATTCGAACATCTAAGGAGATTTTAGGAGAATCAGACAATAGTTTCGTAGTAAATAAGGGTTCAACGTGGTCGGATGAGGAGGTCAACATAACCAATTCATCTTGAGCAAACCCACATACTAGATGTTGGATTCGGCTCCAAACAGGCCATTGCAACCAGTTCGATAGATCGTTGCCGCCCGAGCAAGATGTTTCTCTTTTATTCGTTTCTCCATCTTATTATACTTAAATCCTGTCAATTATTGAAAATATTTTGTACAAAATCTCCATTGAAACATCATAACAATTAACAACCAACTGCACTATAATAAGACCCTGTTTGCGGATCATAATAACAGTAGTGATAATAACTGATCATTTGTCTGAGAAACAAATTTCTGCACATTTAGATAGCCACCACGAATCGTACACCAACCAAAAAAATGACCTAAATTTCCCAACTATATCGTGCATGTACCAGAAGATGAATATCGAATCTTACCTTAGCCATCGATAATACTGGAATCTAGTTGATAGGAAATAACAAGGATCAAAAAATGATATAAAAAAGAATAAAACTATATCCCGATCTTTTCGCTGAGCAGACGAGGAACCATTGGGAAAGCTCGTAAGAAGTCCAACGTGACAACCTGCTTGATGCACTGAGCTACAAAAGTTCAGGAAGGGTAATATTTCTGTTTCAGTTGTAGTATGGTATCTTCCGTTATTTGAACTATATATCCCATAAGACGTGAGAAGCCCACAAGGAGTATTACTGTCCTTTCGCAACCAAAAAGAATAAATACGAGTTGTTATTTTACAGATGGAGAAAATGAATCTCGAGCCTTGCTATTAGTCTCCACCACCAAGGCAATCCGTTAAATATGGGAAGCCATTGGCGAGGCTTAACCTTAAATCCCTCTGACGAACTTAATGACGTCCCTCCCTTTAATTTTAGAAACGTTTCTCGTAGCCAACAGGAAACCCATAAACCAGAGCAGGCATTATCAAGTATCATTTGTTATCCTGCCTCATTTCTCTTCATATCTCTTATATAATAAACTGATGATTATGAATCCAATATATGGCAATTTCTAATAAAATCGTTAGAATAATTGACATACTTGGTCCAAAATGGCCGCAGATGGTCAAAGCCAATCGGTAGCCATGGTTTTGACTGACCGTTGTAATGAATAACTGCTGCTTTCTTTACACTTTCGAGATTTGTCTTATTCTGGTAGCCCAAACCAAGCATGTGCCAGGACGGGTCGATCGGATGAACATGACCTTTGAATGCAATCAAAGCCGGAGGTAGTGTTCCAAGTTTCCACATGGTAAGGTTTGCGTTCAAATTCTGCAAAATGAAGACCATATCCTCGTCAAATCAATGCTGATTAAGAAAATAGAATTTCATATTAGAAAATCAGATACAAATTACAGTAATACATTTTTTCACATTCCAATTATAATGCTTATCAGATGCAGTCGAAAAATCTCCCCAATGGTCATGAAAGGACAAAAACAACACTATCACCTTTCCCCTCCCCCACCCCACCCCATCCAGGCCTCCCTTGTTCCTTCCACCACTTTAATTACAATTTCCTTGTCGACCCAAGAATTCTTTCCACTTCTAATTTGAGTCAAAGACAGCGATTTAAGTCTTTAAGTCATTTTTTCCCTCCATCCCATCCACTTTCACACTCTCTCTGTAGCTTTCAAAAATATTTCATTCTACTTTCGTCACTACCAACTACCAACTTTCAATCTGTGTTAGGTCCATGTAAAGAAATTCAAGAAATGCAATGTCATACACATGTTAGCTAGTTAATTCGGTAAAGTCTAGTGGTGGTAGTACGCAAGACAAGGGATCAAAAACCATCTACACCCTGCTCCAAGCAACTCTTTAGCACCAGAAAACCATTCTATTTTGAAAATCTGAATTTGAAATGAGTAGGCAAAGGATGAAAGTAGAGTATAAAAGGAATATCAACAATTTCAGTCCAATTTTTCACATTTATTTTCTTAGTAGTTTTAAAACAACTTCCTTAAAACCCTTCCAAGACATAGGAATGTACAGAGCATCAAGGGCAGCAAATTCAAGAAATGCACTCATCAAACTTAGAATTCATCACATTATTTAAAAATCCAATCTCCACGTCACTCAAAATCTTACCATATTAATTTGTTTAGTTCTTCAAAAGAGAACTTTAGCAAAGTGTCCCTCAATATTTCTCACAACTGTCTCTATTCTCTAAGCTTGTCAAAAAACGCTACACATTTCTATTTTGAGTTCAAAAAATCATAGCAGCTATTTCCATCACAATTCACATCAACCCTTTTTCTCCCTCGTACTGTATTTTACAATTCTCTCTCCATCGTCTTTCATATTTATTCTACTTTGATCGCCCCAAGTGCAAGTATACATTAAGGAAAGATAAGAGTAACAAAGATGCTGAAACGGAAAGAAAACATACTTTCATAAGCAAGACATACCTCAAACTAACTTCAAACAGTTTTAACTAGTCTTAGAGAATACTCATACGTCCGATAACATTCAAATTTCAATACATATTTAAATTTGGCAAGTGCTCATCGAGTTTAGGATTTGGTGAAGTACAATAGATATTAATTGAGATTAATTCAGCCTTTTAATCCTGCCAAATGCCCAGCATGTGAAAATATATTTCATGCTTGATACCTATCCAGATTGCCGAACTAATCACAGCATTAAAAGACATAAGGATACAAAAAAAAATCTTAGCACTTTTACCTCCTTAAGCCATGAATGATAAGTGTCCCTAATGTTTGCCTTTCTCCATGCACGCAGATCAAATATATTCATCCCATATGCCCATGCACATTCATCTGGATTCAAATTCTGAGCAATGCGAGGGTGGGAAAAATTGAAATAATTTCTCAATCTCTTAGACATCACCCACTCATCCTCACCTCTACACGTCTCTACAGCTCCATTTACCTTCCCCTCAAGGTCAATATCCCAAAGAGGAGCTAGATCACGCTGGATTACCACATCATCGTCTAAAAACACCACCTTGTCAAGATTTGGGAATAGCTGCACCAAAATCATGTCAAAAAGCATTTACTCAGATAAAGAACACAGCTTTCAAAGGAAACCCAAGCTACATCATCACAGAATATCGAGATTATATGAAAGAAAGGTATGCTGCAATATCAAAATGGGCATATAAAATAGAGAAGACTCTAAAAAGAATAAATAAAGCACCCAGCCTAGACCATGAAAATTGTGAAAAAAAACAAACAAGCTACAAAATTATAAGGATTCCGCATAAAGGTAGAAAACCGACTACCTAAACTCCCGACATACCAATTTCCATATAAACCTTTCAAAGATATGTGTAGGTGTCTAATTCAAATCAGTTTAATGAAATATTCCAAAAACAATTATTAAAAGCTTCAGCACAGTTGCAGACTACTAATAAGTTGGTCAAATCACATTTCCTCCATTTAATTTTTTTGATATACAAGTTGCAAAACAAGTAGCAACATTGAACTTTAGGACGGGACTTGTAATAAAGGAAAGATTGACTAGTTAATGCTTTAGATGAGAACTTTTAGGATATAAAGAATGTAACACAAGAAAGAAGATAAATAAGAATATAAAAACTTCTATACACTACCACACTAGTTCACAAAAAGTTTATTGTGCTTGCAATTTAGCACCTTGAGTTTGCTCTAAACGTCATAAATGGAAGTCCTTTTGAGATTAGCCTTTTACTCAATGGAATGGGAGGCCACGTTTTACTCCTTTGTCTTTCTCTAGCCACCCACTCTTTAGAAAGCTACTATTTAGCATGTAAAGAATTAAATAAGATAAGAGAGCGAGTGATTGTGTGTGTGTGCGAGAGAAAGGGAGAGAATAGGAAGCATCAAAATCCTGGAGTAAACTTATATATGTGTGGGAATTAATTACTTTTGTGCATTTGAGAGAGAGAGTAGGAAGCATCAAAGTCCACTGCCTACATATTATGATGTACTAACAAGAAGAAAAGCATAACCAAAGATGAACTGACTCAAGTCTACCAACTGAAATCTAAAATATGGTGAAATAAGCATAGAATTAACATGGGCATCCACTCTTTGTCTCTTCCCATATCCTATTATCTTTCCTCAATGTCCGTTGTTCATTTTAACTGTCTTCGTCCCAAATTAGTTGCAACCAATGTGACATTATTCGCAGGTAAATTTGCTTTTTGAATACGCAATTCGTGAAAATTAGTGAATCATATGGCAATGGTTGCAACATAGGCTATTATAAAGCTCAATTTTTTAATTCTAGGGTCGGGAGTAAAAAGTTAGGGTTGATAGTATCATTACGACGAGATAGTGCTAATTTAATGAATTGCATAGTTTAAATGCATTATGGTAGGGTTGGATGGAGAGTAATAGGTAGGATTTATTAGGTAAGAGTTTGTCATACAAGGAAATGTTGCGACTAGTTCGGGACAAACCAAAAAGAAATGTTTGCAGTTATTGTTCAGGAGGGAGCACAAAAAGTGCATTAAGTGCAAGCGTTGCAGAAGAAGAAAAAAGAAGAATTGCTACAAAAGTAGATGGGAAGACAGAACTATAAAATATCTCTATTCTCTACCACTGAAATAAAAAGTTCTAAGTTGAACTGATATTAATTTTCACAACTCTTTGGATATGTTACCTCAGGCAAATAGATCCGGATGTGGTTGAGCAATGAAATGTATTTTGGACTTCTTGCCTGTAATTTTGAAGCAAATGTTCGTGGAGTAGTCTCGGTGAGATTGGCTCCTGCCACATGGTTTCCATGATAATAATTCCGTATTCCATTATGGCTTTCAATGGCTTCGAGAACCGGAATGTTCTCTCTTGTCAACCAGTCAAACTGGTGAACACCCTTCACCTCAACAATAGCAGGTGCAACAGAATTCAGAGCAAACCAAGAGTGCATGCCAGCATAAGTTTTCTTGTCAGTGATAACATGAAACACTATCTTCTCAGGTTTCAAGGATGATCGAACAGCAGAATTAACGACTACTGATGCAGCCAGAATATTATCCGTGGACAGGACAAAATGATGCAAGGAGTTGTCAGAAAGCAAAGGGAGCAACTCCGGCGGAGGCAATTGTTTACGAGCATGAGCATTAGAAGAGTACTCATCTGTCAAACGCAGAGACAAACAATGGATGCCTTTGGGAATAGAACTTGCAGCAAAGTGTTTGTTCATCAGCTCTGCAAACTTCGCTTCCCTAATTTCTCTTTCAAGTTTCTCCATCTGTAAAGTAACAAAATTCTGTTATTCACAAGCACCTCAGGAACAAAGGATTTGAAGTCAAATTTGCACCGCACGACCTACACATATTCAAGGAACAGAAAAAACTAGTTCGCTAAACTGACATACGAAAACTACATAAAGCAATAAATAGAGAAAAATGAGAATTTTTAATCCTAAAAAACACATTAAGATCCACAACTGAACAGCAAAAAAAGGTTCTGCATAATGTAATTAATAGATTCATCTATTCATAGGATGTCAACTTTCAGGGCAACTCCACATCATATAATTAAGCAATACACAACTCCCAAAACTGTCTAGAACGTATATCAATGTGTCCAAGTTGGAGTGCAAGCATTGTGTTTGCAAGATATAACTAGATCTGTGAAAGAATCATATATGTCTAAGTGTTTAATATGAAAAATATTATGAATTTGTAGTTTCGTATGAACTCTAGTACATTCATAACTTTTGTCAGTACTTCCATCTTAATTTTTCTCCATACACATTACTAATGGATGAAGTCTCAAAATAACAAACTTCTCAATGGAAAAATGAAAATTTCACAGCACAATTTATCATTTTACCAAAGTCAGGGGCGGTTTTGGGCCCATTCCGGGTGCCCAACCGCACAGGGCCTCGAAAATATGAGGCCTCATATTTAATTGCATGCTTTAAAGATCAAATAATTAAATTGTCTCAGTTGGCTAGACATTGTCCTATGAAACTCATTGCCCCATGTTCAATCCCTACTACATCCAAAATTTTTGAAAGAATTAAATTTTTGAGTGGGCCCATATTCTACTCTCTCCTCACGTGTAGTATCACATTCTAATTTTTGATTTCTATTCTCTCTCATATCTTTATTATTCATCCTTCCCAAAATAATTTTTCATCTTAATCTCTTTCTCAAGGTTTCCATCTCAATTTTTTTTTTCTGATCGTTGATATCCCAAACGTTTTTTATACTCATAATCTTTTTGATATCCCAAACTTTTGTATTTTAATTTTAGAGTGTAATTTAACAATTTATTTTGTATAAAGAATTTTTGTAAGTTGAAACTATTTTTTTTAGTTACTTATAAAGGGCCCCATTTTGATCAAAATTGAAATATAAACAGGACCTCGACAATCTTTGCTCCGCCCCTGACCACAGTATCACAGGGGGAAAAGAATGTTCAGCGACAAATTGCCTATCAACATAAGTTTTTACATGACTATTAAACTCATGATTACAGATTTATAATAGTAACAACAAAATCCAGACGTTAACGAATATAATAATATAAAATTTGAACATAAAAACTTGAGTATCACATATACATGAGCAAATATGTAAGAACAGATCAAAAATATAATAATATAAAACTAAAATTTGCACATAACAATATGATGAACAAACATCAAACATGTTCCAGCATACTGAACAGATCATTAAGATAACTGATGCTGATAAAACAGATAATTCTATGTATTCCAGTCTCTACTCTACGAATTAACCACTTTAAGGAACTTTTTATCCCCGTCCCCCTAAAACCAAGCACGAGACTTTGAAGTCCAAAAGCTGCCTAGTGCCTACTTTCCAGATATATTGATCATGTACATTTTCATAACAATAGGTAAGACAAATTACAGAAGGGCAAATTTTATGACGACAGTATTGATAGATATTCAAATTGATACTATGAACAGCAAAAGAGAACAATGATTTCTCTCGGTCTCTAACAAGTTTGTTAGGAACCCTCTAATTATCATCACAAGGAGTTTAAGAGTATCATTTTCTAAGAAACACAGAGAGGAACATCTGGGATGTAAAAGAAGTCCCAGGAGAACCTATCAAGTAATTTCTAATTTCATCATTCCACTAATATACAAGAGCTTTCCTCATAATGATTAAATTAATCGAGCGACAAAATGTCGGGGAAGGTGTTGAACATCAACTTTTAAACTAAGTTAGCTTAAGATGTAAGTTGTAACCAAATAAAGCTTTCATGCCAAAACTCTTTAAAATTGTAAATTAATAAGAAATCTTGATCTCCAAATATTCAATAAGAAAAAAAAAGAGGGGAGAAGTATACGGTGTCATTTAGATAATCATATGAATTTAAGAAGTATCGCCTTTGGATCTTCAACACTCACACATGGGTAAGACACTTGGACACTTAATTTTGGACATAACACATTACATTTTTGCACAATTTATCCAAGTCGAACAATCGGACACGTACTCGAGTTCCCGAGTCCTGGTAACATAGAGTAGCCCTACAGAAGAAAGCGTCTACCTTTGAGAGCTACCGCTACAAGACATCAAAGATCAAATATCCCAAAAGTCCATCTTATACAAATTTCTCCAAGCAATGGAACATGAGGACAAACAGAGAGGCAGAGAGATAGAGTAAAGCATACCGTTCCTTTTAGAATGAAACCAAAAGTTTTTGCATCATATTGGTTGTTCTTCATATCAGACATGAGTTGCTTGAATGATTGTGGAAGCTTCAAATCGGGTGGTAACTCTTCACTATCTACCTGATTAAGAATTTTGTGAAAATCTCTAACCAATCTCTGTTTCAGGAAAAAATGAAAAATGAGAAGTGAGGAATAATAACATAATAATAACAAAGTCTAAATTACAATTTACAACACCATTCACAAAACGATTTACCCCTGAATCATCTCTACCAAGGAGCCTGGGTCCAAAACGCCTACCTAAACAATCTTTGACATACAAGAAAAGAAGCAAGTCAGTACCACTGTTTACATTATTAGTCGGCTGCATGGAGCACAAGGAAGAGAAAATATAAATGAACCAAAACAATATTTGAACTTTTATGAAAAACTTGATAGAGCTCAAGGATGAGAATAAATGATAAACAAGAATGTATGTTGAAAAAAGCCACAGAAAAAGCAAATGTTAAACAGATAACAAAATTAATAATATTCTAATAGCTGTGGCATTCAGATCGAGTTGCAATCATTTCATAAATTAATCAATTATCAGAGATTGAAATATGAACACATTAATTGACAAGGAAGAAAGGGGAAAGACACATATACATATTTATGGCCAAAATAGTAAGTGTGACATCCCTTGATTACGTGAGATTAATTATAACATCCCACCACTATACCAGAACCAGAAATGGCATCGTTTTTTGACATATCCTCGTTAGAAGAAAACAAAGAGCGCAACTAAAGCAGTCCAGCAAAAAAAATGGAACATGATTCCTTGAAAGCACAGATTTATTGCATCCATCAGCTAATGTGAAAAAAAGCTAACAAGACGATGAGATCATATTACATAAAGGTAAAGGTGGCTGTAGATATCACTCAAATGCCACGGTGCAAAAAAATTCAGCAAAGTTGCCTCTCATTGGTGTCAAAAGATCTCAAATGAGGTTTGAGTGACATTTTCAGAAATTGTCAAATGCAACTTATTATATTAAAAGAATCTATGATCTTCGACAAAGATGTAAAGATCTAATAAAGAATATCTTTAAATGAGTTTTCTCAGCACCTCTCAAGAAATAGAGTCCACAACGTCCATAACGTTTAGTGGACAATAATCATATTAGTCACATTCAGACAAAACATAAAGCACAGATCCTTAAATATCAGTCATGTGTTACTCGGACTCTTATTTTACCTCACTTATCCAGTACCCATGTCTAATGACTAATCCTCCACACTCGAGCATAGGTACGGCACACAAACACTTCATTTTAGACCAAAATAATAGAAACGTTCATGACGTTGTTGAGATACATGTACCGGAGTCCAAGTGACTGAATACCACTAAAATCAGATGTTCATTTACTGATGATCTCAACACCACTTTAGGAATTAATGCTAGCACCAACCTTTTCTCCATTATAATACAAAAAATTGGAATGTTGAATAGGATAGAATAGATGCCCACTTCTAACCTCTAGCTGGAATCATGAAATGAGAGAGTCTACGGATTAACATCCCTCAATTGCATTACAAGAAACGAATCAATACAAATCAACGTGAAAATTCAACCAGTAAAATAAAATGTCTCTCAAATCGAGTCAAAATTAGAAATAAACAAGGGTCAATTTGTGCAGAAATAGCAATAACACCCAGTTTTAATATCAAATCTATAGAATTGGAATCCACCATGGATAAATAATGATGGAGTATTTAACAATGACACCCACCAATTTACAATGATTCGTTTATGTTAAAATTGAACCTATCAATCAATATTCCATTAATGATTGCCAAAAAATATGGAAGATTGAATGAATATATATATCAGTAAACATAATAAAAAGGTATCCGATAAATGTAAAAAGAATCCTTATAAACTCGCACACACTGCATCAAGGGGACATGGATAATATATTTGGAATCACCAATCACCATAAGCAAATTACAGCAAATAAGATCATCCAAAGTCAATAAATTTGAGATAATCAAGCAATTAAATCATCATAATCAAATTATAGCAAGCAATCATCATTCATCCACCAAAAAAGAGGGCAAAGATTTGAAAAAATCCCAACAAAAAATCATCATAAACAAATAGATTCAAGCAAGATCCCGAAAAAGGGAATAAGTACCAAGCGAAGAACACTTGTTGACACCTTCAAGGGTAACAACAGCAGTGAGGATGAAGAAAAACGGCAAAAGAAAAGCTGAGATGAGAATGATGTGAAAAAGAGTGCGATAAGAGATGTGACGAGCTGCGACTTTGATCTTCATTAAGTCAACGAATCCATTGCTATTGCTGCTCGATATCGTTATACTTTTCATGCTCGGCGATAAATGCAGCTGCATCCTCTCCAACAATTTCTAAACAAACGATGATGGCATCAATCCTTTTCTTTCATCTCTCATGTTCTTGTTCTTCATTCACTCTTATTGTTGTTGATGTTGTTATTCTTACATAACAATAACAACCTTCCGCCCATCTCCCCCTCAAACTCCCCACCATCCAATCGATCGATCAAGTAATCAATCAATCATCAACCAATTCTTTTTTGTTTTCCCCTTTTTTATTGATTTTCTTCTTCAGATTCCACCCAATTTAATCTTATTAAATTGAACTCAAAGTTTATAATCTGGGAATTTTTGGATTGATTGAGTTGTTGCTTGTAATTTGTATGAACAAATACTTAGGGGGTTTAGGTCTTCAAATGGATTGGGAAATCAGTTGAATGTGTATCGAAAAGGCGGCATTGAAGGAAGGGATGAAAGCTTAATTGCTCTACTCTTCCATGGATGGATCGGAGTAACAGAGGAGAGAGAGGAGGAAAAGAATATGACCCAAGAGAAACAAAATTTTGCTAAAATTCCCTATTTTCCTTTTTTTTCATTATTATTTTTCCTTCGCCCCTCAAATTTTTGTATTTTTTTTATGATATGATTTTTTTATATTTTTTACAACCCTCTCTTGAAAAATCGTCTATAGTATAGAGACTTAGAGAGACCTCTTAAGATCCCAACCTATATCTCTCTTTTAACTTACAAAACCACCAATCAAGCCAGCCCAAAACTTGAGATGTCTATTGTATAGACGGTCTCAAGTAAGAATTTGTGTGTTTTTTATTCGAAATAAGCTAGAATTCATTTGGGTCCTTAGGTTATATGTTTTGGATCGGTAAATCAAGTCTTGTGTCCAATTTAATTTTTACATAATTCTAAATACAATTATAAAGTTAGGTCAAATCAAGTTCAATTACAAGATTCGATAAATATTGAATCATTAAATGTGTTTTGATCACCTTTAAGAATCACTGCAAGAAAAAAGAATTGTAAGATGAGAGACTTAATCTTTGCTAAGAGGTGATAACCGATAGAATCGGACCCTTGCAATGAAAGAGACAGTCTTCAAGCATTAAGCTAACTTATGATTTTTTTTTTACTCTTCAAGATTTGTTCTTTTGTTATTTTATTTAATTAAAGTTGTTTGACAAATAGTTGATAGTTATTATAACTAAAAATTAATGATTGATGAGAGTGGTTGATATGACTAGCTAATTTTATCAATTAGTTTTATTAGCTGATTTTAAACACGTGCAAATGAACAACTTTATGTAGTAAAGTAGTTTACACATAACAAGTTATTTGTACCGAACAATTAATCAAACACTATTATTGACCACTTAACCACCTATGTGTACCTATATAAGCCAAATTGTCCAAACTCTAATAAATTAATATTTTGTAAACTTCTATTTCTCTAGTATATATTTTCTTGGTAGTTTTTTTTTTCTTTCAAATATTTTCTTTCTAGTTGATCTTGATCCCATAGATTTTACCTTGTTTTCATTTATGCCCTTGAGTTCTTGACTTAAGTTTACATTTTCATCTTATTCACACATATTATCCACCTTTAATAAAATACTTCTTCCAATTCAGCATAAGTATTTCATTTGTTTTTTGCAGTCTCTCCAATACACTTATTCAATCCTTGGTATCTCTAATTGTGTATAATTAAAAATTATGAAAAATTGATGAATAATCCTTACACTGAGATGAATCAATCAAGATTCCACTTGACTATGTTTTAACTTATAGATTAAGGATTTTCAAAAAAAAAAACTTATAGATTAAGAGGAAGAGACAAATAGTGCCCAAAAAGTAAATGGGACACTTGTAATGTATAGGATATAATATATATTTTAATAATTGAGTTTTGAGCAAATATCACATTCCTCCCACAGAGTCCTAGAGCAAAATTGATAGAAGACGAGATATTATAAGGTTAGTACTATCTCGTTCTATCTAGAGGTGTTCAAAACAGACTCAATTATTATAATCGAATTCAACTTAACCTAACTTCAAAATTAATTTAAAATTACATAAAAATCAATTAGAATATAAGACTCGATTTTGAACCGATCTGAAATACTTAACCTGAAATTAACCCGATAAGTCATATATCAGAATCGGGTGCAAGTATTTCGAATAAGATGTGAAATTAAAAAAATAGGGTATAGTAAATTGTGAAAGCTCAGGGAATCTACGAATGCTTAGATCACTAAAGTCAAATACTCCAGATTGCAAGCCGTGTTTGGGGAGCCGTCGGCGTACTGTTGAATGTTAATAGACAAAATAAATAAATAAATATCTACAAATATTTTTTTCCTTTTTTATTATTTATTATATTTGACTTTTTATGCAAATTTATTTATTATTTTAATAATTTATATATTGATATATAAACATCTAAATAAAATTATGCATTAGACAATTTAAATAAGATTTCACTTAACATTGTAAGCTTAAACAATAAATAATTTTAATAACCAAGGCCGGCTATTAGGGTGATCACCATGAGCTCCCGCTCAAGGCCCCGATTTATGAAAGGCCTCATATCTGCGATTTATGAAGGGCCTTATATTTTTGCTATATGTTTAAAATTAAAATGAGGAATTTTTTGTGTATTGTGTAGAAAAATTAAATGGATAGGTAGATTATTAAAATTTAATATATTCGCATTTAATTTTTTATAAAAGATAGTTCAATTTATATCAGCTTGTATTAAATGATTACGATATATTAGTATAAATTATTCTAGGTGAGCAATATAATCTCTCTTGGTAATTTTAATTTACTACTTTTATAATTATTAGTTCAATTAAGATAAGTGATAATAGGATCCTCAAAAAAAGATAAGTGATAATAGGGGTTTAAACTTAAAAGAATCACTATTTAAAAAGGACGGTGGCAACTCACATCCATAAGGACAACGCGACCAATAAGTCCTTCAACTTGAGCAAGATCGTAAAATGAAGAAAAATTAAAAAAAAATTGAAGAAAAAAGAAGAATAAAAATTAAAACATTTGATTTATCTTTTGACTATAGATTCGGTAATTAATAGGTCTTTAATAACACTGTGGTCGGTGTTATTCTTTATCCATGTACTCTAATTTCCTTGGTTTATGCCTTTTTTAATGGATCCAACTAATTGGTATTTACGGTCCATTTGGTTTGTGATATTAAATGATAATAATAAAAATGGTTTATGGTGTAAAATTTCATTAAAAGTTTTATATTATTCTCATGAAATGAATTGCAAATCACAAAAAGTTTTTTTGTTTACAAATTTTCATTATCACCTAATACAACCTCCCCCGATGATAATGCATTGGAATGAATTTTATGAAGAAAATGAGATGATTAAAGTTGGACAAGCATGACCATCAAGATGGCCAAAATATTTCTCAACCAAAATTACACTTGGAAGTTCAATGTTGCCACGAGGATTTAAAAAATATTTGATGTTTAACCAAAAACTCAGGGTTATCACGTGGAATTTCCCAAAATTTTATATTGTCATAAATCAAATTTATTTGAGTATATTGATCTCTTACGAGAGACCGTCTATCAGTGACGATTTCAAATAAGGAGTCAATGTTCTCATAATATTATTAGGAGTGATATTTAACTCACATATAAAGCACATTTCTTGGTAAAACTGTCTCATATAATAATTTATGCAGGAATAATAATTGAATATATTATTTTTGATTATATATATACACACACACATATATATAGGGTCGATTTCAAATGCGAACTGTGCTTAAGTGTAAACCGTCCAAATCTTGTTTTTTTTTAGCAAAAGATATTACTATTGAATTTTTTGTGTGTGTAGAACTTTTATGGTTGAAAAGTTACAATTTTTGATTTTTTTTTCCATGAAGTACCAAGTTCGCACGGTTCACACTTCAACACAAACTTGAACTTGATATATATTGTGGCAGGATCAGATTGAAATGCACACGTGGCAAAAGGTGTACAACATTTAAGCTTTTAAGTTTCATGTACACCTAGTTACAGGTTTTACCACATTATTTGGACATTTTCTAAAAAGTATAAATGTAATTAACAATGAATTCTTAATTATTTATTCTATCCGTCATATTCAAACAATAATGAATTTTTCAAGTCACGAATTAAGACTCAAAATAAAGACAAAAGTGTTAACTTTAAAATATGAAAACAATTTTATTTATGTAAATGAAAGAAATAGCAAAATAATAACAATAGTAGAAAAGTTAAATAGAGAGAGCAAAAAAAAGTTATAAAAAACTTCCTAAAAGAGATTAGAGCATTTATTAAACCCAAAATCAAATAAATATTATGACGTTTATAAGAATAAACTATAAAGTAAGAATATTAAATAAACTTTGGAAGGAAAGAACTGCGAATAAGTCGTCATAAAACATATAATACTTACAATGTAATTTTAGTGGGGATAGCAAGTAGAAAAATTTAAATTGAGTGTTAAAAAAGATGTAACGCAAATGACCAAGTTTAATTATTTAGGATCAGTAAAAAGACGTAATGGATAAAAGTCAAGTTGGATGACTTAAAAGGAGATCAACCACCAAAATGTTGTGTGATAGAATATTCACAGTTTAATACTTTAATTAATACGTAAATATTATTGAGTTGCAATCTAACATGTCTTGTTGTAGGAATATTGGCCAATTAAGAAGATTTATGAGCATAAGATGGGAGGAGTAGAAATGCGAATGTTAAGGTGGATATATAGATACATTCAAAAACCAAGTTTAGAGAAAGAGGCAAGATTTGCACCTATTTTGGTAAAGATGCGCGAAAATATACTAAGATGAGTTGGTTATGTGCAAAGAAAGATCACCAATAAGCCTGTAAGAAGGATGATGAACATTATTGTCGATGAAAAAAGAAGTCATGGTAGGACTACGAAAACGTGGGAAGAGCAAATCAACACCTATATGGGGACCTAACTAGAGATAAGGCTAGATGGAGAGTCTTTATTCGTGTCCCAGACTATCGATAGTTAGTTTATCTTTGCCTTATTTATTGTTCGAGCCTTTTTTTCATACTTTTCTTAAGTATTTATTTTTAGCTTTATTTTTGTCTTGTATATGTCTTTATATTCATTTGCAAGTTCTCTCATGGTGAAAGTCTTATTGAAAGCAACCTCATATGTGTATGGTCTACCATTTATTATCTTTCTCCATAGCTTGATTATAGTTTCTATGACTATGACACACCGAGTATGATATTGATGATACATAGATTCTATTTCCAGAGTTAGCTTTTACATTTGAAGTGCCTTGAATATTTGTTTTCATTTTTTTATGAAATCACAAGGTAAACTAAAAAAAAAAATGATAAAATTAGGTGAATATCGAACTCACTATCTTTTCTGAAAGCTTTTCCTACTTTCTGTTTAAGATAGGACACAATTCTACAAAATTTGTTATTCTAGGGCCTTGAATAACAAAGAAGTCAACAACTTTGCATCCATGACCTTCTTTGTTTTTAAGCCATAAGCAGGGCCGACCCTAGATTTTTAGGGCCCGGGGCGAAAGATTATTTATGAGCCTCTAAACTATTGAATATATAGAAAAGTTCGAACCGTATCACTAATTGAAAACTAAAACTTTTTAGGGGCCCTGAACGTAGGCACACCTTACCCTTGCTTAAGACTGGCACTGGCCATAATTTTTAAACTAAAAGTCATTCACTTATTACTTGTCAACTAAATATGCCTCTAATCTAACCTCACATACAAACAGTTGGTTATTATACTAACAACTATTACTGTCAAGTGTCAATTTGTTCAATTTTATATATTGAGAGCATTGATAGAAAAATATTTCCTAAAATATTGTTTGTATTGCTTAAAATTATCAAACTAGCACAATAAAGTTTTTTCTACTATATCATCTACTTATTTTTAGCTTTATCGTGACTAAGAGAATCATCAATAACATTAACACTTTAACAAAAATACTCAAAATCTGTTAGATGTTTTGTATTAATGTTGTTAGTCGAGTACAAAAATGCTAATAACAGGTGGTAATTTAGCAAATAAGTGATAGCTGATAGCTCATACTTGATTCGAATGACTTATTTGATTAATTAGTTTAACCAACTAATTTTGAAAACACTATTACAATTTTATGATAAATCGTCAATAAAATTAGCAATTTTGCTCTATATAGTTAAAATTGTATTATTTTATATGGATAGTAATAGTATTGTTAAAAAAATTGGAAAAATCACTTAAAATAATCCAATCTTTTAATGATACTCCTATAATAATTCCATTTATTAATTAACCAAAAAAATCCCAAATATTAATTATCTCAAAAAAATCCCAAATGTGAAAGTATTTTCTTTTAATAAAATCGGTAACCTGATAACTTACTACTTATAACAAGTTTTTTTAAAGAAAAGATAAATTAAAATAAAATGTCAAAAAAAAGTTGAAAAATTGTTGATTTTTTTATTTTTTAAATTATTAAAAATTTTTTATGTAAATTTAAAAAAAAATTCTCTAATTTTATATATTAATTTTTAGTTTATTTTTTTCGAATTACCTACTATAACACGACATCGGATTACTCAAATTTACTCTAGAAAAATACCCCTAAGGTTGAAATTATTTATGGCTAATCAACATATAAAATTATTGTTAGAGAATCATAAAAATTTTGGATTATTCAAGGAAATTTTCCAAAAATTATTTATGTTATGATAAATTGTGAATTTTTATAAATTATTTTGTGAAAAAATAGAGCATGGGAAAGTGTACAAGTGTTTTTGTATTGGTGCTACCTTCCTGAACTCTCTGTACTTCCTTTCCCCTCCTAGAAGGTGCTGGAATTTCGCCAATCCAATTGGGGATTTCCCCTATTTTGCCAAACCATTATAAAGCCAATTCGCATCCAATTTTCTCTTCGATCTTCCTTTGTTGAATTCCCACGCAAAGCATACTCAATTCCCTTTAATTATTCTTCAATTTGATCGATTTTCTGTACCCAATTTCCTACTCGCTTATGGCTACTGCTACGACGTCGTTTCCGGGAGCCTATCTTCGTGTTCCACCTAAGAATGGGGTTAGAAATGCGTTGTTTTCTCAGTCTATAGTCTCCATTGCACTCAATTCAAGAAAACCCAAGTCGTTTAAATCATTGAAATCGAGTGCAAATTCATGTAATTTTGGTTTACACAAGAGTTGTAGGAAGGGTTCTAAATCTGGCTCTTTTGTTGTTCGATGTGATGCAGCAGGTGGAAGGGTGAGGTTTATCAAATCTTACTTGTTTCTTAGTACCTAATATATGCCCATATATCATTTTTTCTTCTATTTGGAGTTGTTTTTCTTCCATGAATTGGAATTGTGAATTGTGGGTCTTTTTGTATGCTGTTTTAAGGAATTGGGTTTGGGATTTTTGAAATGTTGGAAAATTAATTATCTTTTGAGTTTTTTTATTTGATAGTTTCTCAATTGAATGCGTGTATATTGAATTACTCTCCTTTTCGATAGTACATGTTTGGGATACTGCCATTGAAGTTAAAATGGAGGTGACTTTCTGAGAGTAACAAGTAAACTATTTTCTCTATTTGTCCAATGGTGGTAATGGGAATTATTTAGGGCATGTTTGTATTAGGTGTATATATTTAAGGGAGTATAGAAAGTCAAAGTAAGAAAATGTAGTTGATAAATGAGAAATTAGTGAACTTTGATTGTTGTAGAGGTGGAAAAATGATTGCAAAGTAATGAAAAATGAAAGGAGCTCTCAATTTTATGGGGTAAATATTTATGCTGGGAGAGGGTGAAGGAATGTATTACCTCCATAATAGGGGAAATTATCTTCTTTTTCCTTCACTATTTTTATTTTATGCTCTTTTTACTATCTCTACAACTATCTCAACTACTTTAAATGCATTTCTATTTGCTTTCATTTCATTAATTTGACTATATTTCCCCTTTAAATATTTACACCTAATCGTTAAATTTTCATTAAAAGTTCCGTATTATTTCCATGATAATGAAACTTTGATCACAAATATTTTTTTTAATTTAGAAGTTTCCATTACCACCTAATATCATGGTAATGTTAATGAATTTTATGAAGAAAATGAGATGATAGTGTTAATGAATTTTATGAAGAAAATGAGATGATGGAAATTGGACAAACATGACCATCAACGGCATCAAGGTAGCCAGCCAAGATATTTTTTAACAAAAATTACATTAGTTTTTCATCCCCGAAATGAATCAGTTGGCTACCTAAGAGTTTTCTGAATGATCAATATGCCATTTTATTTTATCCCTGTCCTATTTTGAGCTCATTATGTGCAGATTGCATAAGAATGCTTACCTATATCTCAATTATCCTTTGGTTGAGGTAGCTCGTCCCGTATCGTCTGAATCTTATTTCGAAGACTTAATCTAAAATTAAAATGGATGATTTTTTTCCTGTAGATTACTCAGCAAGAATTCACAGAAATGGCCTGGCAAGCAATTGTTTCTTCTCCAGAAGTGGCAAAAGAGAATAAACATCAGATAGTGGAGACCGAGCATTTGATGAAAGCCCTTCTAGAGCAAAAGAATGGACTTGCTCGTCGCATTTTTTCTAAAGCTGGAATTGACAATACCAGTTTACTCGAAGCAACCGACAAGTTTATACAACGGCAACCAAAGGTTTGATGAAGTTTATGTTGATTTTGTTCTGTTTTGATGGTTAAATAAGTTTGTTTATGGTGAGGTATATCATAAATGAGGAAACCTAAATTGTTTTAATACTATGAGCTAGGTGTAATCTACATGGACAATACCTTTAACTGGCTCATGTTTCTTGATCTGCAGCCCCTGTCTCTCCTTTCCTATGTGGTTGTTGTGATTGTAATATAGCTCTTCAGAGGTTATTAGAGCTTGTCTGCTATTGGGCCTAATGAATACTTCCTATGTTTTTTTAAGCGCACCATTTCATCCACACAAGAATATAGAATTGGTGCGGTTATAGGAAATGGCGGAAGTTATAATTTTTGTATATATCAAATGTATGCTTCCTTGTCCGCTACAACAAATTTCCTTAACTTGGCAAGAGCTCATAGTGAGGTGTTGATTACTAGCAAAAGGCCTTCCATGAATTTATTCTGACTAGTCAAGTTTTTGTCCCCTCTTTATGCCAGGTTCTGGGTGAATCTGCTGGTTCAATGTTGGGACGAGATTTTGAAGGATTGATTCAAAAAGCTAGGGAATACAAGAAAGAATACGGAGATTCATTTGTGTCCGTGGAGCATTTGGTTCTTGCTTTTGCACAAGATAAAAGATTTGGGAAACAACTGTTCAGTGATTTTCGGCTTTCTGAGAAAACTCTACGATCTTCAATACAAGCTGTAAGGGGACGCCAATCAGTCATTGACCAAGGTGATAAATTTTCTTAAGATTCAAAATCTCTTATAAACCTTGCCTAATTAATAATTTAATATGAAGTCCCGAACCACGCTTAGGTGGGAGCCTCTTAGGAGCATTGGCATAAAGGAATGTTGTGATCAACATATGGAACAGTTTGCTCCAGCTGTCAAACTCATCTCTTTATTTTGTTAGCTTACAGTTGGAACATTTAGAATTTTTGTGACCTGGTGCCGAATGATATAGCTTGCAGTTTGTGAACTATTATGTTAATAGATTTGAAACTTTTTATCTTAATCTTGCAGATCCAGAAGGTAAATATGAAGCTCTGGAGAAGTATGGAAAAGATTTGACTGCTATGGCAAGAGAAGGAAAACTAGACCCTGTAATAGGAAGAGATGACGAGATACGTAGATGCATCCAGATTTTGTCACGGAGAACCAAAAATAATCCTGTTCTAATTGGTGAACCTGGTGTAGGAAAAACTGCAATCGCTGAGGGGTGAGTTTTTCTTATTTTTAGTTACAAATTTTAGCTTGTTCTTATCATGTAAAATGCAATGGTACTTGGTTTGGTCTGTTTTTTGATAAACATATTCTAAAGTTTGCCTACTTGTCTTCTTGGTTGTCTCGACAAGTTTTCCATGTATCCAATCATTTCGGGGTTTATCATAGGCATTATTTTAGAGTGGCAGTACCATATTCTAAAAAAGTTCATTTTGTTTCTGAATCGGGAGTACCTCCAAAACAATGCTGACATTTGGAAGTTGTGCTCTCCCGTGTGCACAAACTGTCTCCTAATGCTGTTGGAGGTGTTGGTTTTTTTTAATCTTGCTGAGTAGTGTTGTGCTTCTTTTTCTGAGAAAAAAAAGGCATTTTCGAGCTTTTATTTAGAAAAACTATCAGTAGAGTCCCAACTAATGTTTGTTTGCCCTAATAATAATACTCTTTACTCTATTGTTTCAAAAGAATTAATGACTTCGAGAGATCAGTACAAAGTGATGACCCTGTTGGACCATAAAGTTTCAGGCTCAAATGAACTATGTCACTACAAAGATTAGGTCTCTCCAAATTGATACGTTTAGTCGTTAAGCGTTGCATGTGCAATTCCCGTACTGTGAACCAATCAACTGTACATCTGGGTCACTTGGCACTTGAAGATTTTAGTAATTAATAGTCTTTTTCACTGAGATCCAATCCTTCTTTTCTCTAAGATCCCTTCCTGATTCTTGCAGAGTTTTTCCTAGTTTTTGTTTGGGTTTTAGAGTACCTTTTTCAATCACTTAGACTTTTGAGGATGTGGTCACAGTTGGGGGAAGGATTTTCGTGTCACTGGTCATTTGGGGTTTATCGTTGGCATTATGTTAAAAGTGGTCTGTTGTTTGGTGTTTTTTGGGGGGGAGGGGGAGGTTAGTTTGCTAATGTGAAGGGTAAGATATATACGGTGAAAATGTGTCTAACCAGCCATTATCTGTTTTTTCTTCTATATATAGGCTTGCTCAAAGAATCGTTGAGGGGGATGTTCCACAAGCTTTGATGAACCGAAAGGTATACTACTGTATCTTTTCATCCATATTTTTCTGTTTCATCCTTGTCTATTTTGTTTCCTATGCATTCATTCTTGACCTGCCCCCCAGTCCCACACTTCTCCATTCTAGTAGAAAATGCTGTTTATGTAACAAATACGGTTATATTTACAGTTAATTTCGCTTGACATGGGAGCACTCATCGCTGGAGCTAAATATCGAGGTGAATTTGAGGACCGACTGAAGGCTGTTCTGAAGGAAGTGACAGAGGCTGAGGGTCAGACCATCCTTTTTATCGATGAGATTCACACAGTAGTTGGAGCAGGTTAGTTAAAATTTCTTTGACATGGAATTGATGAGATTCATATTCTGCATAGTTATTAAGGAGAAATTATTTAGAAGTCTAGTTGGTTGTGTAATCCGTTCAGTGATATTTTGTATCAAGAAATGAAACAAATCTGGCATTTGTGCAGGTGCCACAAATGGTGCTATGGATGCTGGTAATCTTTTGAAGCCTATGCTCGGCCGTGGAGAGTTGCGATGTATTGGTGCTACTACACTTGATGAATATCGTAAATACATTGAGAAGGATCCAGCATTGGAGCGACGTTTTCAACAGGTGTATGTTGACCAGCCAAGCGTTGAAAATACAATCTCAATACTTCGTGGTCTACGTGAGAGATATGAGTTGCATCACGGAGTTAGGATATCTGATAGTGCCCTTGTGGAAGCTGCTGTCCTTTCAGATCGCTACATTAGTGGACGGTTCTTGCCAGACAAAGGTGAGTTGGTAACTTATATTATGATTGGAGACATATTCAGTAACTTATTGTTGGATTATTTATGTATCTTTCTTTACTACCCTAGCTAGTTATGAGCTTTGAGCTTCTTAGGCCCGAGTAATTTAAGCTGTATATGGTGCTGACTCTTTGAGGTCTGATATCATAATTCACTTCCTGTGGATTGAACTGTTAAGTGGCGTGAAGGAAAATAACTCTTCCGCTATATTGGTTTGGCTGTGATATTATGGGAAAGAATGAGGATATTTTACGTGAAACATAGTTCGATTCGATACGAGAAATGTTCTAACAAAATTCAATCCAACCGAAAAGCCGGATACGGTCTTGATATTGTCCAATACATAGATAATACGTTGGAAATATAACCGTGGCACTAATCATATGTCAAAAGTCTTGTAATAGAACCATAACAATAAATGAAACAAAAATCAAGTTTCCATCTTGGTGCAAACAAGAAATGAGAAACGTTACTTCATTGTCTTGGATCGTGTTTTCGTACAATTTCAGTACGGAACGTTCGAATCGAAACCGGAGGCAAAGTTTGGCATTTCACGCTTCCACGGCTCTCTATTATGAGAGTAGTTGGGCCTTTTCAATCTTGGTAGTGACCTTATTTGTTGAAATGATACTTTTACTGCAGCTATCGACTTGGTTGATGAAGCTGCTGCTAAACTAAAGATGGAGATAACATCAAAACCTACTGCACTTGATGAGATTAACCGTTCTGTATTGAAGCTTGAGATGGAAAGACTCTCACTTACCAATGACACTGATAAAGCATCAAAAGAGAGGCTTAATCGGCTTGATACAGAGTTGTCCATATTAAAGGAAAAGCAAGCTGAATTGACTGAGCAGTGGGAGCATGAGAAAAGCGTAATGACACGCATACAGTCCATCAAAGAAGAGGTATGCGATTCTCCGCTTTGCGAGAAACTTAATGATTTATGATTGTTCTGCAACTAAGTTCTGTTTATTTGCTGTGCTATTTTGTTACTCCCTCTGTCTTTTTAGATTTGCTACATAACATCTGAAAGGCTCTCACTTTAATTTGCGTAATGTAGCAAATTCAAAGGGAATGAGTCGTACATCATTATATTTCCAGTAATCTTAATTAAGACTGCCACCAATGCGCTTAGATATAGAATTTGACATCTTTGTTAATTTAGATTGACAGGGTAAACATTGAGATCCAGCAGGCAGAGCGAGAATATGACCTGAATCGTGCTGCTGAACTAAAGTATGGAAGTCTCAATTCTCTACAACGCCAATTAGAAAGCGCGGAAAAAGAGCTGGATGAGTACATGAAATCAGGGAAATCTATGTTACGAGAAGAAGTAACTGGTAGTGATATCGCTGAAATTGTTAGCAAGTGGACAGGAATTCCTGTTTCAAAGCTACAGCAGTCAGAGAGGGAGAAACTATTGCATTTGGAAGAAGAGCTACACAAACGTGTTGTGGGCCAAGATCCAGCAGTAAGGGCTGTAGCCGAGGCTATTCAACGTTCTAGGGCTGGGCTCTCTGATCCACATCGCCCAATTGCCAGTTTCATGTTCATGGGCCCCACCGGTGTGGGAAAGACTGAGCTAGCAAAGGCCTTAGCCTCTTACCTGTTCAACACTGAGGAGGCCCTTGTTAGAATTGATATGAGTGAATACATGGAGAAATTTGCCGTCTCGAGACTTATAGGTGCTCCACCTGGTTATGTGGGATATGAGGAGGGAGGCCAATTAACAGAAATAGTTAGGAGGAGACCATATGCAGTGATCCTATTCGATGAGATAGAAAAGGCGCATGCTGACGTTTTCAACGTGTTCCTTCAAATTTTGGACGATGGTAGGGTGACTGACTCACAAGGACGAACTGTGAGCTTCACCAATACTGTAATCATTATGACTTCAAATGTTGGGTCCCAATACATTTTAAATGCTGAAGACGAAACTTCGTCGAAGGAGGTTACGTATGAGATTATAAAGCAAAGAGTGATGGATGCGGCCCGATCAATCTTCCGTCCTGAGTTTATGAACAGAGTAGATGAATACATTGTCTTCCAGCCTCTTGACCGTGAACAAATTAGCAGCATCGTGCAATTACAGGTTTGTCTCGTATAACTGTGGCTTATGTAAATTTAACGGAACTGAATAATTGAATGTGGGCTAAATTTATTTTCTTTTACGCAATTCAGCTGCAAAGAGTTCAATCGAGAATTGCAGATCGTAAGATGAAGATTGAAGTGACCGATCCTGCAGTTCAGCTTCTCGGCAAGCTCGGATATGATCCTAACTATGGTGCCAGGCCTGTCAAGCGTGTAATACAGCAGCATGTGGAGAATGAGATTGCAAAAGGCATCTTGAGAGGAGATTTTAAAGAAGACGATACCATTGTCGTTGATACAGAGGTCACAGCTTTTTCAAATGGCCAGCTTCCGCAGGAAAAACTCGTATTCCGGAAACTGGAGCCTGAGTCTGGCTCCTCTGCTGAAGAAGAGAAACAAGCTGTTTCTCCTTTTTAGATCTAAAGTATTTTACAGTTTATAGTCTTTATACCAAATTGTTATCTAGTTTGAACTTCCACTGCATATAAATTAGTGCAAGATTGTGGAACTGGTACAAAATGGTTTTATAGCAGTCTTAGGGTAGTTCTCTTACACTAGTATAAAAGACTTGTACACAAATAACTTGATTAAAGTCACAAAATAATTCTAATAGTTTTTTTTTATTACTATTCCCTCCATTTTGTGTAAATAAACTTGTTTATTTCTCGAGGGTTGAAGTGTGTATTATAGAATCAAGATAACTCACCCAAAAGGCTAACTGAGCAGGTGAGAGAACTCATTTACTCTATAAACCCGACATTAATTGCCGCATACAAATGATGTAAGACAAACTTTCATAACCTTGTAATGACCCCAAATTCATTCCATTACATTCGAACCTCTATAAGTTCTAACGTCCTAGTTGGTCACGACTGGCTTACCCAAGTCACCACTCCGAGTCGATTTTGATACCATTATTATAGAATAAACAAGAGAACTCACCCAAAAGGCTAGCTGAATAGGTGAGAGAGTCCACTTGCTCTATATAAATTCCACATAAGTCGCCCGCATATAATTGAAGTGGGACAAAGTCCCAGAACCTTGTAATGGCCTTAAATCCATTACATTACGGTGTATTTACCTTAGTATCTAGAAACCTTGTTAGTCAACATGCAATTAAAACATATTAGTGGCAAAACTTGAGAGTTGAGAGGAATGAATGAAAAGTTGAAGGAAACAAACTAATAAACGGCTCAAGGCAACACTCTTGTCTAGCTTTAGCAGTTAAGAACTAACCAAGCAACTAGCAATTTATATTACATCAGGGCTATCCAACTATTTTGAAGCTCAATGTTTCGGGCAGAATCATACGTATATCATTAAATATCCAGCCCGTCATCAGTTTCATCATCTTCTTCGCTGAAATCCAAACCTTTGATAGTCATCTTGCCAACGTTAACTGAGATGAAAAGAATTACAAATAATTAGTTACATACATTCACTAAAAGTAAGACATGATCATTTCATTTTCATACAGTTCACAGTATTTCTAAGATTAGGAGTTTAGGACTCCTCCTGCTTACCAGGCACTGTTCTTTGGAGGTTGAAGCAGTTAGTAACAAGTAACGAATCAGCACTAGTGTAAATCTATTACACTTAACGGATGGGTGATCAGCGGGGGATGGAGAATCAGCAAATGACGACCACGGTAAGTCAAGTTGACAAATATGTACTGGCACACGAAAAGACGACACTAACGACCAACATGGTTATTTTATTTGGTGGCAGTGGTAATGAAAATTTAATGTAGTTTGGTTCCGAAATCTACTTGATGACCATGCTTGTCCTACACTATCATTTATTTTTATTCACAATTCTAATTCTCATCCATTACCACTTGAAATGTGGTAATAAGTGATAATGGAAACTAATGAAAATCATGAAGAAAACACATTGAGGATGAAAGCTTCACTACCATGAGAATGGAATATCACATTTGTGACATTTAATGCTAAAACTCATTCTCATTACCACCTCTTAATACCACTTACCAAACGAATACAACAGGTTACCTAGTAACATAGATGGTTATCCTATTTATTGCAGTACCATTTGAATTGATGCAGAATTGTCATATCTGCTTCATAGAATTCAACATAAATGTGATTTACTATGGGCATATTAGATTGTAGGTCATAATTCATATCAAGTTGTTGTCAATCAGAATATTTCGGAAATTCTACGTGATGACCCCGAGTTTTAGGCTTGCCACATCGTGAGTGGGGACCCTAAGTTTTTGGCTTTGCTAAATGCTTTTTTATCCGCATGGTGACACTAAGCTTCTCACTTTTTTAACTTGGTAGAAAAAAGTTAAAAACTTTTTGTTAACTTATGTTGTTGTTATCCATCATAACGACTTTTTTCATAAAAACAAATGCTTGAAATCGTGATAAACCTTATGGGGCACGTTTATCGGAAATCAGTTTGAAATGAGTACTTAATTTAACAAAGACCTTGACCTTTTATCTCCCACATGGAAAAGTTGAAAGCTTGAGGTCACCATGCCGATCAAAGAAAATGTTCGTCTACCACGTGAATAAGTTGAAAACTAAAGGTTAGCATGTGGAATTTTGCCGAATTTTTTAATGCAATTTGAAAATTATTACTCAATCTAAACCATAATGAAATTGTTAGGATTAGGTCATTTGGTTAGGATCAAATTCATCTATCAACTTAGTAAGATTGAGCAAATACACAAGTCCTTCTGGAAGGATGAGTGAGAAGTCAGCACAGGGTAAAATATAACATAGTACTGACACAGACACAGGAAATAAGTATTGATTAACGTTTGCAGGTCGTATTTGGCTGATATATTGTTCGTTTCAGTCAAGATAATATCCATTCTACAACAAATTAGCTAGTTATTGATAATTAAGGCATTTAAATTCGGTCCATTCAGGTTTGAGTTAAAGTAGGGTCACATTCTCTCAGGTGTTTGCATTGATATTGTAGTAATAGAAGATGCTAGAGCACGGATGAATAGTAAGTTGGATTTAAGGAAACAAGAGGTGGAATCGCAATGGTTCAAGATTGTTGGATTTGGAGTAATAGAGAAAGATTCCTAAAGATTGAGTCATGAAATCACCAAACATAAGACATAGAGGGGGCTTAGTCGTTGCAAGTAATAAAGCAGCTGAGTTGTAGCCATGTCGTAGCTAGTAAAGCAGCTAATTGCTACGTATGTTTGTGCTATATATTCAAGCTACAAATCTGATTGTGTCGGTTTGGACATTTGCATCAGCGCTCACTAGAGTCACGCTGAACACTTTTGAGCTTAGAAACTACCAGATTATTATGTTCTATGTCTTATATCATCTCATCATCAATGAAAAGCTTTTTTATCTGTCTTATTGGACTAATATTCTGAGATTGTTGGAGTTTGTAGTTCATAGAAAGTAATGGGAAATGAAGAACTTGAAATTCCAAGAGCATAAAGTAGTCATTAGAAACCAATGGAAGAGAATATTGTGGACGATTAGTCACATGAGCGGAAATCTTGGTTCATGCAGCCAACCCCATTTGGGGAAAGGTTTTCGCATTGTTTTTGTTGTTATTTCAGTCGCAAATGAGAGTATTTACAACGGTGAAATCTAAGAAGGTAATACAAGGGATGGTCCAAAGCTATGGCCTGCCGAGTTTTATATTGAATAAGCTTCGAGTTTATATTGTCGATGTGCCAAACAACACAATTTTTACCAGTTATCAGCCAAACACCTAGAAAAACTTGTAAGAGTACAACTTACCAACAGCATCCATGCCCATCAATTTAGGCATGAATTGCTTGATGTGATCTTCTGCTGCTTTATCAGCCTTGAGTGACTGACACTCAAAAGACACTGTAATCTTGTTTTTTGCTTGCTTCTGTTCAACTTCTTTAGTGACATCATCTCCCCAGCTGTCTAAGAAACATGTAAAATAAAGGGATACTTGTTAGTAGTTTGCTTAAGAATAACGAGCTTGAAGACTAGGCTGTCTAGGAAAAGTGAAAGCAAAAATAGTAGGGGAAGTCATAGAAAAGTGAAAACACTAGCTTCTTAAGCATCATAAGGACCAATGCACCTTCATATCAATAGTAATCCCAAATACAAAACACAGGCTACAAATGGTTTAATAATTTCAAGTCAGCTTACCCATGAACATGTTCAGCATTGTTAAATCTTGCGGCATCATGTCCTTTACATTCTACGACCACAGTCGCTTCTCTTTTTGTCTGTTATACAGCAAAGTATATCGAGAATCAAATAAAACTTGAATGTCAGAAAGTCGCATGATATACAGCTACAACAATGACAATACTTTAATCCCACATATTGGGTTGGCTACATAGCCCAAAACAAATCAACATGAGAAATTGTTGGTAACAACAAATATAAAGGGAGAAAAATTGGCAATAATTACACTGAAATCAACAATATTGAGCTTGATCAAACGGTAGTCGTCACCCCTGCTGCACTCTCGTTCACATGCAAGTTCTAGACCAGAGCCGCAATATTGTGATCAGTGAAGGAAAGTACCTCAAACTTTAGAAAATTGTACACCATAACAGAAAATACTTAGTAATAACATGACACTATCAACATCCCATCAGGTCAAATCACAAGAAAAAATTTCCAGGTAGAATGTAACAAGAGTGCAAAAACAATCAGGTGGCAAAAAGCACATACGTAGTACTATTTAATTATGGAAACAGAAGATTGGTCTAAGCTCGTTTCCAAGGGAAAATCTATCTTGGAACAACCCTTGGGTACATAGCTGATGCCTGACAAGAGTGCAAAAACAATCCAAACCAAAATATTTCGGTTTTGAAAATTCCAATTCAAAACCAACCCAATTTACAAAAAAAAAAAAAAAAACATATTTCTTATTCAGTTTGGTTTGCGGTTTTTATCCAAATAACTTGCATCCCTAGTACAGTCAGTCACCATGTCACTTGAGTTACCACATCACCATGTCATTGCTCCAACCGTTCCCACATTTTTGCACTATTGTCGCGTGAGGTTTTTATCGTAAATGTAGCAAAATGATTGGGGTGGATTCCGAAGAGTAAATGTTAGGTTTGGAAACATCATTTTGTCTCTTGGGTAGCACTACATGGAAGACTACCATTAGAAATCAAAGTCATCACTTCTCTCAGTCCCCAGACAATCAATTAAAAGATTTCAAAGAAATACAGTCAAAATTGGCCCAATTAATACAAAAATCCTCTCTTCTTGATACGGGGAATTTAGTTACACATTCGGATTTCCAAATTCAAGAATATGCATACAGATAATACAAAACCCTGAGCTAAAAAGAAGCATAACTCAATCAATCTTATATAAACAATAGCATATAATGAAATACCAAATTATCAAACACTTACACTAGTATATAAGGCATAATTTGCATAATCAGAAAAAAACATCAATTGTAAAAAGAAGAATTCAAAAAACGATAGAGAAAGAGACAAAACCAGTGCCATGGAGGCCATAGCAAGTAGAATGAGGAAGATGGATGAAATGACCGGAAATTGAACCGCATGGAAGTAGTGCTATCGATGCTATTCCTTCCATTTCCTTCATCTTTCTCTTGTTTGATTTTCCTTCTGCTAATTAATTTTACAACAAAACTATAAAACTAGATAGACAATTCACCATTTTCAGATTGGGGAAAGGGAAGAAAAGATTTAAAGAGCATGAGAATAGGATTTGAACTTTACCCATGTTTTTGTTCTCAGAAAGCAGTATTGTAAATCTTTGTCAATTCCAATTCTTAGTATTGGGATGGTACTCGAGAGTGATGATCATGAGTCGGGTCTAAAGGTATTCGAGGGGCGGGTCGACCCAATGGGTTAAGGGTCGAGTCACATTTTAACGGGTCATTAGCGGTTGGGTTAATAGAAGGGTAGGTCATTAACAGGCCTTCGTGTAAAGGCCCAAGTCGGATAATTATAAGTATTAATTGCGGGAACAAAATACCACTTTTTTTATATTTTCAAATGATATTATTATATATATAAGTGGCTCGACCAAACAGGCTATTAAATATAATTAAAAAGAACTATTTTATGAACATTTAAAAAAGGTCAAATTGGATCAGATTTAAATGGACTTGACCCGATCTGCGCCGCCCCGGCTCGTTGAACACCTCTAGTCGGGTCGGGTGTGTTTGGTTTAGTGACTCGTTTCGAAAACCAATTTTGTGATTACATTTATTTTTAATTAACTTTAAATTCATATGAAAGATAGATATAACGTAGGGTGATTATTAAGTTGTCTGGTCTATTTTGAACATCTTAGTGATAATCAAGAGTTGATTTTGGGTTGGATTCAATTAGCTAAGGATCAAAAGAAAGTCAAATTAATTGAAAATCAAATCTTATTTTAATTGAAGTATATACCATTTTTCTTATGTAAATTCCTATGTTTGATTTTCGTTGCTTTTTCCTATTTCTTTTTTTTTTTTGTCAGCATACCATTTGTTAGAAAAAGTTATATAATTAATTGGTTTTAATAAATGGGGATGGGCACAAGATTTTAGGACCAGTTTTTTGATGATATAATAAGAAAAAATATTAAATTGTGTGCATAATATTGAAAGAGTGAAAATTGTATGAGTGAAAAATTTTAAAAACATGATGGGAATTACTTATATAAAGGAAATGAAGCAAATTAAATAAAACAAACAAAAATAAAAATTATAGCAAATTAGAGAGAAATAGAGGAAGTATGATCTTAACAGTGTCCATAATAATGTATCTTCATTTCCCCTTGCATCCCATTAATAATCGCAACTTATATGAGTTAGTTAAAATTAATAAACTATAAATATTCATCACGAGTGTGATACATAACCTTTAACCGAGATTACCATAACCTAAAAATGACCGATCCGACTGACATCCGACCCGAATCATGCTCGAAATCGAACTCAATCCGGCTAAAACCGATTTAACCCGAACGAATTTTAGATCGAATAGCTTTAAACCTGAACCAATTTTTAACATAGAAGTATGATACACTTTACTCAATCATCTTATTAGTTAATCTAATAAATGTATAGATTTTTTTTTTCCTTTAATAAACTAAATTTTATAAAAATGATCAATGTTTATTTAACTACTTTTAATCGTATTAGATGAAAATTGATAAAACTTTATATTTTAATTTCCGGTCAAACAAGTAATCACTAACTGATTTGCATTTTAACTATTTTGCTTTAAGTAAAGGGAATCTTGTCATCAGTAAAAAATTCACAAACAACTTATTTTGATATTGACTCAATCAATAGTAATTAATAATACGTAGTCGAATCCTTTTTTTTTTTTTTTTTTTTTAAATCGAACCTGATCTGTACCCGACAAAACCAAACCAATTATTAACTAATAACAACCCGACACCGATTAACACTCGACCCGAGCTTCAACCGACGCCGAACCTATGCTAACCCGATATCTAACAGAAGTAACCAATACAAAATACAACAGAACCAAATGACACGCATCCGAAATCGACCCGATCACCCGAATCAACACATCAGGTAACATACTCATTTCACTAACTTATGCACATGCCGTTTAATTGAGATATCTTAGCCAATAGCCCTCCAAATATCTAGCTCGCCCGGGTAGTTTATCTTTCGATATTGAGTACCAATGGGCAATGGCTTACAGACGCCATAGCCATTAGCCAATATCATTCTCTGTACAGCTCTTTTGGCCGCTGTTACAATCCAAATCTCAGCTTTATAGCCTTTCATTGTTGTATATAAGTTGTCTTACCACGGGAAGGTAAGTATGTTTTTCTAATACTCTTTTTCTTCTTCTTGTAACTGATTATCATGGCGGATGTATTCATGAAGTCCCCAACTAAATTTTTGTTATTTAATGAATTTTCTCATTGTTCATCTCCACAAAATCATGGTAGAATTGAGTGCTATACATGTATGAGTTCAGCTAGTTCAAAATTCCATGCAATTTGTACTCCAAGTAAAATTTCAATCATTAATGTCAATTTTCGAAGTTCAAGTGGTGTTTGTATGTTTAATGAGAGGAAAAAGTGCGGAAATTCTGTTAATTTAAAGTTTAGGGTTTCAAGTGTCGAACATGAGTTGGGAGAAACTCCATTTATGGAGGATGAAGCGGATGGGAAGCAATTGTCTGGCACGAAATTGGATTTTCGCACTGCAAGTGCTAATCATCCTCTAACGCTTTCAAACGGAGGTGAATTAAAACTGTATTATCTGGAGGAAAGAAATGAGGGTTTATTGTCGAAAAGAATTGTGGGTCTTAGTCGAGCTAATAAACATATGAGTGCTTTGCAATTGTTCAATTCGATGATATTTTCTGGATTGCGACCTGAATTACTTGCCTGTAATTCTCTTTTAGCTTGTCTCTCTAGGAAAAATTTGCTCGATGATTTGGTTAGAGTCTTTACAACTATGAGGCGTAATAAGATTATATCAGCGCATTCATGTAGTTTAGTATTAAAGGCAGTCGCTAAGCATCGCGGTAGTAATGAAGCCTTGCAAATGTTTGATGAATGGGAAGTTGTAAGTGAGATGAAAGAACATTTTGATGTAGTTCTTTACAATACTGTGATAACAATTTGTGGGAAGGGGAACAAATGGATTGTAATGGAGAGGGTATGGAAAACTATGAAGGAAAATGGGATTGTTGGGACAACGATTACTTATCGTTTACTTGTTTGTTCGTTTGTTCGCTGTGGTCAATATGAATTGGCTATTGATGCCTATGGTGAGATGCTACAGAACGGAATAGAACCCGAGTGTGATGCAATGCATGCTATAATAGGTGCTTATACGAAAGAGGAGAATTGGGATTTGTCTTTAGATGTGTTCTATAGTATGTTGGATCGTGGAATGAAGCCGAATTTAATTGCTTGTAATACCTTGATAAATTCACTAGGGAAAGCTGGTAAGCTTAGAGCTGCATTTAAGGTTTATAAGCATATAAGAGATTTGGGCCATACACCTGATTCATACACATGGAACGCTTTGCTTGCTGCTTTATATAGAGCTAATCAATATGCTGATGCCCTTCAGTTCTTTGATAGCATTAAGAAAGAATGGAGCTTTGAACCAACTTTACAATTATACAACACCGCGCTAATGTGTTGCCAAAGGCTTGGATTTTGGGATAAAGCTCTTCAGCTTCTATGGAAAATGGAAAGTTCTGGAATTTCAGTTTCAACTGCATCATACAATGTAGTTATTGGTGCTTGTGAAGTTGCTAGAAAGCCTAAAATTGCATTACAAGTATATGCACACATGCTTGATCAGAATTGTGTGCCTGATACCTTCACTCATTTGTCACTAATCAGAAGTTGCATTTGGGGTGATTTATGGGATGAAGTGATACACATCTTTGATGTAAGTTCAAACTTCTCTAAGTTTACTTCTAAGCATTGGTTTTATATTTTATGGTATATAATGTTGTGTATTCTCATACTTAAGAGTCTGTATTCATAATATTAGGCTATTCTAATGATTATTTGATGGCTAATATTTTATATTCCTGATATGATATTTCATAAAACTCTAACAGGGTTGATAGTCTTATATGCTGGTTCACTCAAATGTAAACAACCAAAAGAACTTAGTCCTTGTTGAATTTGTTACAACCTTTAACATGTTCAAATCTCTCTTCTCATTCTTCTTTGTTTTGAAGAATATTCTTTTTCTGCTTTTCATTTTCTGTCTTTTGAACTTAAAATGCTATGTTGTTCCTCTGGCAGGAATCAACACCTAATGTATCTCTTTATAATGCGGCAATTCATGGAATGTGTCTAAGAGGGAGGATAGAGTTGGCAAAGAGGCTATACATGAGAATGCGAGACATTGGTCTTGTACCTGATGGTAAGACAAGGGCGTTGATGCTTCAATTTATGCAACAAGATTCAACTCGAGGCTGTGCTAAAAGCAGGGAGTGAGTGCCTTCTGCTGCCAGCTTCCTCATCAACAAAATGTTATTCACCTATACGGCTTCCCAAGTCTGGAAAAACATGCAACACTGAACACAGACTGGTGTATGTTATATAACACAATAACTACAGGTAGTATCACAGTCTGTCATTGCAACCTGAGACAAAAAATAAGCTTTGATCATTTCGTTCTAATTGAGTGTATCATTTTCAAATGATGAATGGTTTATATCAATTAGCTATTGAACTCTTTACAGGAGCTCACATTGGCCAGAGTTGATTATCAGTTTGGGTTTTCGAAAATTGTTCGTTTCTCCAATGTTGCTGAGGTATTCATTCTTGCAACTAAATTTTTTTACTCCTAAAATAGAAATTTGTGCTATACTATGTCATGCTTTGTCGTAGATGTTTCTTTAAGAATTTTCACAGTTTCTTGCGTTGTTGTTGTTAGTGTGTTTTCCCGGTTTCTTCAAATGTGATGTTTAATGTTTCCATTGAATCATCTTGAAGTTTTTCAGAAACTGCAACTATCCCTGTGGCTTGATGTTTCGAAAATTTCCCTGTTTTATTGTTTAATGACTTGGGACTAATTAATGAGTATGATGATTGGATGTGTTTCTTTCTTTTTTTTAACCAAACTTATGACCTAAAATTTTCAGAGCACTGCAATTTGTATAGTTCTATGATGTTTGATTATCACCAACACAATTGAAATTAACCACTTATAGAAATTTTTTTATATATTTTTCCATCTGTATATGAATGACTTATGAGTGGACATTGAATATGTTATGGATATGTATGAGACTTGTCTTTGAGGAATTAAAGGGATACAAATGATGAAAGGAGGAAATTTAGAACTTTTGGTCAACAAGATAGTACCGAGTCAGCTCTATTGAAAGAACCAAAAAGACAACTCGACTTATAAAGATTTTCATGTAAAGAGTTTAGAAACTGAATTGGAGTCAACTATTCTAGTGACTAACAGAAAACCGACTCATTAAGATTTTCAAGGAATTTTCAAGGAGTCAACTCTGATTGGGTCGGCCCATAAAGAAAAATATAGAGTTAGAGTAAGCATTAAACTCTAATGGACTGGGCCTGAAAGGCGTCTCTCAAAAAGACAGTCTCTCAGGAGACTTGCTGGTTTCTCCTGATGGTTTGTACAAGTAGATATGTTCACAATGTGAGTGTTGATCTTGTACCACCTTACTAAATGTGACGGTTAATTTGTACTTTTACTTTGTGCACCAATATGTCAGTATGCTATGACTGGGTATTTTGGGATTATGATTTACGAAGGGGTAATTAGGTAATTACAATATTAGGAGTAACTTGGAGAATAATCTAGTCTTAAGTGTTAGTTTTCTTATAAATAAGAGGGAAGAGAGGATCATTGGTATCAAGAAACTAGTAAACACATTTTGGGTGAGTTTTATACTCAATGGGGAGATCTCAAGCGTCTCGAATAGCTTGAATTTATCGTTTCTTGTTATGCTTTTATGGTTGTAATCTTTCTTTTATCATCCAATCAATAGTATATTTCTCTTTTGGCATTTTATACATTTTATTCTTGATTTACTGTTTTTGTCCAACTTATCGGTTCATAACAAACCTGGTATCAGAGCAATGTTAAACCATGCTCCGTACACTGGTGAAATACGGGCTGTTTCCGGCATATTCAAATCTGAGATGGAAAAGATCCGTTCGGAGTTAAACATTTCTACCCAGATTTTGCAGTCCGCAGTCCACAAACTTAAAAGTAATGTTGAAAAATTGAGTGAAATACTCACCAACCCATATACTATCAAACCAGTCATCATAAAACCATTCATCCCTAATCAGCCAAAAACACTGCCATACAACAACCCTCAAATCACCCCCACATTCTTCATAAACCCATTCATCCCAAATCAACCAAACTCACTGACCCATAACAACCCACAAATCATACCCACCCCTGTCCCAATTACCATAAACCATGAAGCCAATGATGTAAAGGGTAGAGATCTGGGAAAGAGTGAAGATCCATTCACAGATCTTGGTGAGAAAATGGAGTATAAGGAAAGAATCGGAAAATCAAGAAGAGGCGTGAAAACGAGATGTCCAGAAAATATAACAAAACAAAAGAAAAAAGTGGAAAAAATCACTAACAGTCGTATACAGGGGAGAAGGAAATCATTAAGGGAAAGCAGGGCCACGAAAATGAAAACACATAAAAAGAAAAAAATAAGGAAAGGGACAGAAGAATCGTGGGATACTCAAGGAGTGAAAATGATTCAGGTGTGCAACGGAAGCGGCGGTGGGCCAGGCTACTGGCGGCTTAAGCAGAGGGAGACGAGACCATTAATGCCGAGAAAAAGAGAAAGAAAAAAGGAGAAATCAGAGGAGAAAGTACAGGTGGTCGGAGTTTGCACTTTCGGCGGGAAGGCGGTGGTTAGCGCGGTCAAAGGGGGCGAAAAACAAGGAAAAAGGGCCTTAAAGGCTGTAGTGACGGCGGAAGACTGGGGCAAGAAACATCTGAGTATGGGGAAAGAAGAATCGAAAAGAGAGGAGAAAAACGGAGGTGGTAGAGGCGGCATGAATACTTGGTCGGAGAAGAAGCTGGTCGGGAAAAATGGTAGTACCGACGAGGGAAATATCACGATGATGTTACTTGGGTTTGTTAAAGAAGTAGAACTGAAAAAGGGGAAGGGAGACGGCGGCGGCGGCGGAGTTGAGGCGGAGACAGCAACTGTCGGAGGGTTCGATAGGGTCGCCGGCGAGTCAGAATGTTCCAGTGGAACTGCTGGCAGTAAGAAAGGGAAGTCAAGGATGGGAATGATGCAGTTTGGGTGTTGGGGTTTTAAGGAGAGAGAGAGAGGGGAGATGAAGGCGGGATTTCTAAGGTCCTGGTACTTGAGATGGTTTACAACTTTAAGGATAATTGAGGGAGGGAGAAATAAAGGAGATGAGAGCAAAAAGGGGAACGGGCAGCTAGGGTTTAAAACTGAATCACTGCATATGGATGACGTCACTGCTGAGGTCAGCACAGCTGGAGGAAGACTGGATTTTAATGGGCTTTTTAATTTCTTTTTTAAAGTGGGCCAAATCATTTTAAGCTCTACACTTTGGAGGAATTGGGGATCTTTTACTGTGGAAGGTCGAGCTAATTTTTATCCACCTTGAGGGCAAGGTGGAACTTCAGACGGCCGGTATTGCTATGACTGGGTATTTTGGGATTATGATTTACGAAGGGGTAATTAGGTAATTACAATATTAGGAGTAACTTGGAGAATAATCTAGTCTTAAGTGTTAGTTTTCTTATAAATAAGAGGGAAGAGAGGATCATTGGTATCAAGAAACTAGTAAACACATTTTGGGTGAGTTTTATACTCAATGGGGAGATCTCAAGCGTCTCGAATAGCTTGAATTTATCGTTTCTTGTTATGCTTTTATGGTTGTAATCTTTCTTTTATCATCCAATCAATAGTATATTTCTCTTTTGGCATTTTATACATTTTATTCTTGATTTACTGTTTTTGTCCAACTTATCGGTTCATAACACAATAGTAGGCTTTAATGTCTGCTTACTTCAGTTTTGATCATAGTTTATGATATTTGAAACTGCTATGACTGTTATGAATTATGATTAATCCTTGAAGCCCCTGCATTTTACTTTTTACTGAGAGCATTCCCATGTTATTCTTCATAGACTTTTAATTACTATGATGATCAACATCTATTTTGCATTGAAATTAAAGGCATAGCAAAACATATTGCATTGAATTTAATATGATATTATGAGTGCATTATTTCCGAAAAACAATACTTAAATCTTTCAAAACAATCAGATTTGATCTGATATTATGAGTGTATTCGCATCACTTTTTTTACCTCCGGAAATCATATGTTATCATACTTGAACAACCCTATTGAGTCTTGGTGAGTCCTGGTTAGGGCTTATGATTTAAACTTGTCAGTTCTGGATGTTATATGGGCCGGATAAGGAATGGGCCGGGCTTTGAGAGCCCGTCCCGGCCCAATTAGGCCCATTTTATTACTATAAATTATTTTAATCCTCATTTATTAATGTATAACAATTATATTAACATTTATAATAACTAATTTAAATTAAAAATATTAATAATCCCATTGACATTTTCATTTATAATATTTAAATTATATATTAATTACGCTATTTACAAAGCCCGTTCTATACCCGTATTGAGCACTTTTATAGTCCACTTCTTTTTAATTATAGTAGAGCCCGTTTTTGGTCTGACTCATTTTGGCCCGCCCTTACAAAGCCCTTCTAAAAACTGGCCGGATAAGGGCTTGTAATGGGGTCCGGCCCATTGAACACCCTTAATCCTGGTTAATGTGGTAGATATTGGTTGGTTCTTAATACTTAAATATATTCAAGGTGAAGGGACTGCACCTCTGTTTTGGAAAATTGAGGTTAGATATACTGGTGTTTTGATTTAATTCTCCAAAAGTCAAACTTGTTTCCAATCTGTATGAATTTAGGAATGCAAGCCGTACGTGTGCTAAGCGGTATTATTTGCATCCTAGAAAATCTTAATCAATCACCGTGATTTGTAAATCACCATAAAAGACAAAAAATATACTAATAAAATAAGCAAAACATAAAAAGATAAATTACAATTTTAAAAATGTCACCCTATCGAATCTCTCCCCATGAGTGTGATTTGCCAAGTTGGCAAATAACAGTTATTAACCTGGTGTTGCTCATTTGCATCCTGATTAGTATCTTCGGATTGCTGATGTTTCTTTGGTTTTAGTAGTTTTTTTTAGTCTTCCCAGCATGAGAGTTTCTTGTCATTATCTTTTCGCTGGTTTGGCTGTTTGGTAGAAAGTTTGATTAGGTGATATCTACCTGTTATGCTCCAGGGGTTGTGTATAGCTTTGTCAGGAGAATGGTTGTGTTGGAAACCAATGTTTTCAGCAGCGTAAATTCACCGCTGATGGCAACGTTTCCGATGGACGGTGGTATCTCCAAGAACCCTTCTATCCGAAATGGAAACAGTGGGCTTGCAACATTGATTGTCAATACCATTGTATGCTGCACGAGAGGAGGAACGGAGAAAGTTTGCGGAGCAACCTGTCAAGTATCATGGAAGGTAGCCTTTTCGTCGTGCTTATAATTTCAGGTATTTGTTTATCACTCTATCTTTGAAACATGCTACAATATCTGAGAGCTTTAGTTACGAGAGACTAATAATTTGAACATGTGGATCGACGCAGTAGAACAACCACTTGTCATTTGCATTCAACTGTTTTTGTGAATGCTCCGATGATATACATTTTCATTCTGTTGTTTGATATACTTTTTTTTATTTTGGAATATTGATGCTGAAAGACGAGCCAGTTGATAAACGCTATGATGATATACAAATGGTAGAGAGAAAGGTATATTGTACTTTTTTCTATTAGTACTTATTTTCCATATGTAACAACAATCAATGAGAGGAATACATACAATAAGGACAATCATGTCCTAATTTCATCTATTGTGAGTTTTTGACTTTTGCCTAGGTGGAAAGATACAATTTTACTTTGCTATTCTACAACTATTATAGCTAGTGACATTAATGTTTGATTTCTGTTTATAGTGAACTTTGTGGAGCATATTTACTTTAACGGCCCGTTTGGTAGGTAGTAATAAATGGTGGTAATGGGAAATAAAAACTAGTGTAATTTTAGTTGAAAAATCTCTTGGCTACCTTGATGGCCATGTTTGTCCAACTTCAATCATCTCATTTTCTTTATAAAATTCATTCCAATGCATTGCCATTGGGAGAAGTGGTATTAGGTGATAATGGAAATTTATAAACAAAAGCTTTTTTGTAATCAAAGTTTGATATGGAACTTTTGATGAAATTTTACACTATAAATCATTCCCAATTCAACCATTTAGTACCATTAACCAAACGGGCCATTAGTTTTTTGATGATTGAAATAGTGAACATTTTTTTGTAGATTTCGGAAACTTTATATTTGTATTGAAAAATAGATATCTTGTATATTATTTTTGTGCTTGAGCAAAGCCTTGCTATAGTAGGGTCTATATTTTCTACTAGAATATACTTCCTCCGTTCAGAAATACTCGCTACATTTTCGTTATCGACATTATTCATCGTTTAAGCTTATTTTACATATTGCGGCTAATGTATAAGAAAAAATAGTCAAGTGAGATCTTGTTTGAATCGTCTAATCGCATACTTTCATAATATTAATTTTTTTTTTATGTTATTTAGACTTGTATAAATCTAATATATAAACGATCAAAATCACGCATTGAATTGCGTAAAAAAGTGAAATGTAGCAAGTTTGAAATGTAGCAAGTTTAGTGGAACGGAGGAAGTATATCACTATTAGTGAGTAGTGATGTCAAAAATAATTGTAACGAAGACAGGTGTCACAGAAGGCAAAAAGGACAATAATAACGACGCAAAAGAGCCCAATAGTGACATAAAATTGTCACAAAAACATAAATAGTGACTAAGAAAGTCGCTAACTGAAAACAATTGGTGCTAAAAACAAATATTGACTTCGAAAAGCGTCACTAATGTAAATAGCACCAATAAAAAAGTTCCGTTACAAATTCAAATAGTGACAGTTTAAAGGCATCATAATCTATGAAAATAGTGATGTTTATAAAGTGTCGGTAAAAAACTACATTGAAAATAACGATACTTTTTTGAAGTGTCGCTATCATTAATTGTAATAATTTCAAAACAAACGTCGTAAAAATACAAATAGTTTGTTTCTAAAATTTGTGTGTAGAGACGAATTCTAGAAGAAAAATATACCTGTTAAATAAGTATAGCCAACTAGCAAAGATTAACCAAGGTTGCTTGAATTAAAATTACAATAGTTTACATTTTTACAAAGTGATATACCTTATCAATGTTTTATCATAGAGTAATAAATATTAACAAGAAAAATAATATATTATTATATTATTTATTACACCTTATATTTTTAGTACAAAAAAACTTGGCCGAGACGGTCTCATTATGAGACGGGAGATGGGCCGGCCCAATGATAGGCGCGTGTGTTGCACGCGCGCACTTTGCCCTTTAAATTTCGTTTTTTTTTTTCATTTTTTCTGAAAATATATCAATTTGGACCTTAAAGGTATCAATTTTAACCTTAAAGATATCAATTTTGCTCTTACTTTGCTCAGTTTTGCATTTAAGTTTAGAATATGTATATTGAATTACATTTATGTAGTTCATACAAAAGTCTAATCAATTTTTCCATTAAATTGTTCAGTTTCATTATTAAATTGTTCAAGTCTTCATTGCGCAAGATTTTAAGCATAATTCATGTTATTCAATGCTGTTGTGTTGATGCTTGTGAATTTTCTGCCTCATCTTCAATTTCATTACTATCCTTTTCAATTATCTTATTAACTTCATCAATTGTTGCATTGTATAGTGTTTGTACTACCTTTCCTTGCTTCTTCATTGCTTTGTGACTTTAAGACAAGATTGTAAAACTTACGTCCCATGATTTGTCTCCATGTAAGTGTGGAAATTCTGGGGGTTTCAAGCCTGTAGGTAGGCAATGGTTATATCCCATATAATGTAGTTCATACAGGTATTCAGTTTCATTGTTAATTTATTCAATTTTCATTTTATACTATTCAGTTTCATGATTAATGTAGTTCATACAGGTATTAAGTTTTTATAGTATTCAGTTTCATTGTTAATTTATTCAATTCTCATTTTATAGTATTCAGTTTCATGATTAATGTAATTCATACAAGTATGATTAAATTGAAATTAATATCTTTAAGGTCAAAACTGATACCTTTATGATTAGAATTGAAAAATGTCCAGAAGATGGAATCAAAGAGAGAAAGGTGGGCTGGACCTCGTCTTATAATGAGACGGTCTCGGCCAAGATCGACTGTTTTTAGTATCCTCTTATCTTTCGCGTACCAAAACTTTGAACAGTTTTCAGAAGGAACATAGAATTTGTACTATTTGGCATAAAACTAAAATTAGTCATGATATTGAATATAGATGATTGAGATTTAATGTTTTTTTTTTAATTTTTTTTTTTTTTGAGGGATTTTTTTTTAATTTTTTTTGTAAACTATAATGTATGCTTTGAAAATGAACTACTAATGTCTATTGAAAAGCTGTTTATAAGGAGTACGCAAAATTTTCAAATAATTCTGTGAAAAAAAATTAGTTTAGTGAAAAATGGTTAGTTTGACGCAAATGGTTGATTTAGTTCAATTTGGATTGACATTTAAAACTTCAGTCCAGTTCTATTCGAATTATAAAAATATGATTTAGGCGATTAAGTTATAAAAGCAACTGTTACATCATTTAGGCGATCAAGTTATAAAAGCAACTGTTATATCCGGATCTAACATTAGTAATAGTGATAAGGTTTTCATTCTAAGGATCTTGCTCACACCTTCTGATAGTTCTAAATTTCCAGTTGTTCTCCAAAGAAGGCAAATTTCTAGCGTCATTGTTCTAGTTTGTTACTTTGTTATCGCACGTTAGTTTGTTCCTTTCTAAGCCTGTTTTTAGTCATGGACAATTATTATACGTCGTAGTTTCTAAAATGACTAGTATAAAAGGTCTAAAAATTCTCATATTTCCTCCGTTCCAAAATACTCGCTACATTTCTATTTTGTGCATTATTCATCGTTCAAGTTTATTTTACATATTGCGGCTAACGTGTAAGTAAAAATATAGTCAAGTGGGATCTCATATGACAATATTTTAACTTTTAGATTACCGACAATATAAAAGTCAATTTGCTTGATAAATAGTACCGTAGTCAACAACGTTGCAAGTAAAAAAGAACGGAGAAAGTAGCACTGAAAATGTTGTATACAAAAAGGTCTTCCAAAAACTCTAGTATATGATACTGCAGTTGTTTTAACGTAGGTATACGAAGGGTTCCCGCCAAAATGTAAGGCCACGATTAAAACTGCTCTGTCACGTCTCCCTGTCTTCTCTTTGTTGTATAACCCTTGTATATAACTTAAACCCTTAACCCTAATTAAATACTTTATCATCTGATTGCAGAAAAATATTCTCTTTGCTCCAAATATCAGGTTAACTTGACACTTCTTTTAGGCTTTAAATTATCATTTTTTTGTGTTAATTATTAGTTCTTATGATCATCTATATGTTGAGAAATGAGAATTTGATGATTCCTTTTATGGGTTTGATTTTGACAAAATTTAAACTTTTCTTTTTTTGACTTCGATAAAAATGGAAAATTTCATACTTTGTTGATTATTATGTGTTTGTATATTTGATTTGAAGTTATTTCTTGTGATGTGAACTCATGAAATCAATTTCACAAATTCTTAGACGGGTAAATATGAACCATCCTATTTTGCAAATTAAGTAACTGATTAGTAATCCGCCTTATTTTTAAATTTAAAATTATTGTGCTGGGCTGTTGGGAGAGCCGTCTTTGTCATAAATGGTCTTTCAGGAGACCTTTTGAGGTTGGTTTTTTGGGCTTGACTCAAATGTTTTGATTATCCTCGGATATGGAGTAGTTAGATTTGAACATGATGCCAATATTAGTTAAGAAATGATAGTGTAAGATTGTGAACATGAGGTCCAAATTTAGTATGTTAACATATAAAAAGATTTTACATATTAGGGTTGAAATTTCAGAATCTTAGGGCATTTGTGTTCGAGCCAAGGTTTTGGTTGAGTTGGTTTTTTAAAATGGTATCGGAAACTAGCGTGATAAGTTGTCGGTGTCACAAGTTTGAATCTCAACAATCTCTCACTTACAAGGAATTATCATAATTGGTTATATGAGAGTTCAAACAAGAATAGTTTCATCTATTTAGGTTTATTCTTCATATTGAGAGTTTATACTATCATGTTCCTTGTAGTTGTTTAGTCCATTTATAATTTAAAAATGTTCATAGTTCATGAAATGTATAACACAACGTCAACATTTCAAATCTCAAACGCCATTAAGTGGCTCTCACCTAGGATGGTGAAGGATCAAATATATACAACCTTACCCTTGTTAGTAATAACGCTAATGAAGAGGTTGTTTTCAATTGACTATTAGTTGCAAACTTCATGTCCAACTTTACATAAATAACAAATGCGCATGATATAATGTTTCATTTTACTATAGTTTATTATAATTTATAATCAAAGAGTTATAAATCTTCCGCCCCATTGAAATAAGGGACATGGTTCTTGAAATGTACAAGTATTGTCAAATTAATTGTAGAGATTATATATCTTATGTTGTGTATTAATGGATTGTGAACTGATTTTCTTTACTTAGGAAAACATGTCTTCCCAATCTGATGTATTGAAAGTGCATAAGAAAAAGCTAGAAAAGGTGAAGAAAATTTTCATGAAACTTGATGGAAAGATTAGTCTCTCAACGGATTTACAAAAGGATATGAGGAGTTTTGAGGATTATGTTTGTGTATGTGCTCATTTTATTCACGATGATTGGATTTTGCGGAGATGGGTCATTAAGTATTGTCCTTGGAATACCTTAGAGTCTGATCACCCGACTGTTGTGATATCGAAGTCTCTGAACGAGTATGATATTGAACGAAAACTGCTCACATTAACTCTTCTAGATGATGCTGATGAAATGGCTAAGGAAGTGAAGGAACGAGTTCAAACGAAGAGAGAACGTCCTTTGTCTAGCCAATTCTTTCATGTGAAGGCTTGTTCCGATCTAATATGCAAAATGGTTCAAGAAGGATTCGAGGAAATCGACAAGATCATCGACAAAGTTAAGTTGTTAAGTTGGTCTAACTCGATGCCCTTATGGTATTTAACAACTTATAAGCTTTCACAAGCCTTGAAATTGGAAGAAATGGGAGAGTTTTCATCAATTGGAGATGATGGTTTTTATGAAGTACCCTCAAAGGAGGAATGGGAAAAGGTTAGGAAAATGTGCACAATTGCTGACAAAATTTATGAAGTTACTGAAGGAGTATTCCGGCTTGAGAACGCTACATCTAATCTCTTCCTACCTCTTCTCCAAGAGATTCAGTCTTACCTTATCCAAGAATCTGTCGGTACAGATGAATTCGTGAAGCATGTGGCGTTGAAAATGCTTAAGATCTTCAACGGCTACTGGGAAACCATGTACTTGGTGCTTTCGATTGCTGCATTTCTTGATCCACGCTACAAAATGACATTCGTGGAGTTATGTCTATCTGATGAAGACTCGAGGGCTACCATTGTTTCAAATACCATTCGTAAGCTCTATAATGATGACTATGCGATTCAATGTGATCAAATAGAGTCTTCATCGGCTAGTTCAAGTTCCGAAGTCAAGGCAATGCAAGTTGTGAATGATACGACTCAAAAGCTGGATTTGGAGTTGTATATGGAAGAGCCTGTGTTGCCAATGAGGGAGAATTTTAGCGTGCTGCGATGGTGGAGTAAGAACTGCGTCAAGTATCCTCGCCTTTCTAGGATGGCTCGTGATTTCTTGGCGATACCTATGTCTCTTGCTACGTCTTATGAGGAATCGTACAATATCGAACCAAGGGAAGCTGATGGGAGAGTGTTGTCTTATAAGCCTGAAGTGATGAATGCTATGAAGTGCATTAAGTGTTGGAAACTTGATTGGATTTGTGAGAATTAAGAAGGTATATATGCTTACTAAACTTGTAGTTTTCTTGTTAAAAATGATTTACTTTCATCTCCGCTAACTCGATTTCTGGTATTTTGTGGGACCTATGCAAACTGAATGAAATGGACCCTCTATGACTTTAATGGGTCATATATAGGGGTTTCAATGGGCCGGATAAGGGTTCTTTAAAAATAATATGGGCTTTAAATGGGCCTGGCTTTTAAAGCCTCGGTCCGACCCAACCCGACCCGTTTTTACTACTAAAAATTATTTTAGTTCCCATTTATCAATTTATAACAATTAAATTATCATTTATAATAATTAGGTTGAAAAAATATTAATTATTTCATTGACATTGTCATTTATAATATTTAAATTATATATAAATTATACTATTTACAAAGACCCGTTTTCGGCCCTTATTGAGCCCTTTTATAGCCCGTTTCATTTTAACTATAGTATAGCCCGTTTTTGGCCCGACTCATTTTCGGCACGGCCCTTACAAAACCCTTCTAGAAATGGGCTGGATAAGGGTTCAAAATGGAGGCTCGACCCATTGAACACCCCTAGTCATATAATTCTTAATCGTTAAAAGAACTAATCATAAATAACAAATCTTTCCATTTGTCTAACTCATCAACCAAAAGTTTTACTGCTTCTTGTAGGAATATGCTGCTATGGAGCAAGACTTTTGATATTAGAAGTATAATTAGTTGAAGTGGGCCCTTCTGTTTGTTCTTCAGCTGAACTATTACTGGTATCTTAAACATGATTTAGCTGATGTTTTATGTATGATGTTAAGAATTTGGCTTTTGTTTTGGGTATCAAATCAAGATTTGTTCTATGGAAATGTTGGTGATTTATTGTTTTCGTGCTTAAATGCAGGGCCAACCCTAGTTATTTTAGGGTACTGGGCGAAATAGTTTATTGGGGCTATTTCTATTTGTAATTTATAACTTATATGGACCTTCTACCATCATTAATTTTGTTTTTTTGATATAAAGCCCTAGGCGACAGCTCCTCTTACCTATCCTTAGGGCCGGCCCTGCTTAAATACTCCTTAGTGAATGGAGATATTTCAAATTTGCTGCTTAACTTCTCTGATCACTAATTTATAGGGTTGTTTATTTTTCTTAGTTCATTAGCCATAGATCATCATTAATGACATTGCATCTTTCCATATGGGGTTAAAGAGAGTAAAATATACGCTAACTTACAATTGTCACTGATTACAAAATGATTGTTTTCTATTGATTTTTATTAGCATAAAATCTATAATTTCACGTAAATACAAGACTCACGTGATGTAATGAGTCATGACCAAAAGCATGCTGGTATATGCTATTATAAGCTTTTTTATAAGCAATGTCATTTTTGTCTCAAATGTTCTAATTTACAAGATTGATTAAGAAATGTCTCCAAAAATAAATGGTGGTGTTTAGTGATGGCCACGGTCCGGGTTGGGCCGGTTCCGTTCTGGTTCCATCCGGAACCTGACCTGAACATTTCCGGTTTCGATTCCGATTCCGGTCGGTTTCAGCCGGTTCCTTGGCGGTTCATGAGACGGTTTCGGCGGTTCCAATTCCCGGGTCGGGTGGGTCATACCATCGGTTCCATTCTTATTTTTCCTTTAATATTAATAAAAAAATACTTTAATAATGCGGACGTACCTTCGTCGATTACTTAATTATTAGCGAAATTCATTGGTTGTTATTGTTATTAAAATATTTGCTAAAAAGAAGGAAAAAAATAAATTAAAATACTATAATATAAGGATAATTAGTGAAATACACTTTTCAGGTATCCATATCTACAAGAATCGGCTTTCAAAAAACGTTACTATCATCATAAGAATGTCTAAGAAGATGATAAAAAATAGTAATACATTCACTTATTACTAATTGAACGTTTGGTTCATAAACATATGAAAAAATCTTAGTTGCGTGGACATATGATAAGTGCAATTATTTGCACTCATCATTCACATTTTTGCTCTCCTTTTTGATGTTTAGAGGCGATTTAGAATTGTTTTATGTGTTTTCACTTCATTTCAGTATTCCATGTCCAATTTGTAGCCAAATGGGTGAATTATGGTACTTTGAGTCATTTTTGTGGGTTTTTGGTGCTAATCATGTTTACAAGGCTCAAAGAACGTATCAAGCTATCAATTTTGTCAAGTCATGAAAAGTAAAAGAGCACAAGAGTAGAAAAGTGTTGTTAATGCAAAAGTATTATGGTGAAATTTGATACATGTCTACTCTTTTGGCTATAACTTTTTATAGAAATATCTCATTAATACAAGGTTTGCGGCATTAGAAACTAGACTTCAAGGCTTTCCAACGGCATATTATACGTCCAATTCCAATAACCGAGCAAGAAATGGCGAGCGTTTAAAGTTGATGCGGTTTTTCAGTCCGGGGGAACCGTACGATTTCGACTTTCGGGTCCGGTTCCTTGGAACCGTTGGGGTGGGTGAACCGGACCGGTTCGATTCCAGGTTCTGGGCCGGTTCCTTGGAACCGTTGGTCCTGGTGAACCGGCCCGCGGTTCTTTGGTCCGGTTCAAACGATTTTTTCCGGCGGTTCCACGGTTCCGGCAACTTTTTTTCCAGCATATATTAAGTTTGATTATGATCTTATTGTATGCTTTTTTTTGATAAATAATATTATTCATTTCAAATTTTCGCTTATAACTAAACCAAACAGAATGAATTAGACTCATTATCAAACATTAACATACTGCTTATTATTTATGTGAGAATTCAGTTCATTTACAACTTCCATTCTCATCCGGCAACAGTCAACAGTCAACAGTCAACGATCATTCACTACCAAACAGAACCCGTAAAAGCTAGAAAGAAAATGTTAGATTTACACTGTCTCAACTAACAAAGCTTACAAGCCGTGAACTCCGTACTTGAAACTGTTGTTTCAGCTAATCAATAAGTAGAGTTGTTAATTGTAATTGTCAGCTACCAGCAGCCGCAGCAGCAGCAGCAGGCTTGCGCTCCTGAAGGGAGATCACAGTTTCAAAAGCGCCAACCAACGCCTTTACTTTACTCTTCCTCTTTTCGACAAGTTTACTGGCAGTTTCTTCAATCACATTATTCAACAGAACTTTCTCGTCTTTCTTAATCTCCATTTCTTGGTGTTTCAAAACAACCTTCACCATACCAGTTTCTTCCTCCTTTTTGTCACTGTCGGTACCCTTTTTCCTGTAGTTCTTCCTTCGGGACTCACCATTAGCAGTTTGCCCGTCACCTAAGCTCCTTCCTTTCCTGAATCGTAGCTTTCTCGGACTGTTGGATTCATGTTTAGGTTCAACCACCTTTCCTTTTCTGAATTTCAGCTTTAAAGATGCAGGGTCTTGATCAGTGGAATTGTTATGGGTCAGCTCCTTTCCCTCATTTAAGCTGATAGATGCTTCGTTTGAATCGGCAGAGCTATTGTAGTTTGAGATCGAGCCATCAGCTTCACTATCCGTGTGCTCCTGAGACGTAAAAGAGATGGAGTTTGTTCTGGACGAGGAATTAAGTGACTCGGGTGACAAAGGAGCAGGAGACTGAACATCCATTGATAAAAAATCCTTCTTCGTCTCAATCACATGCAATGTTTTCTCCTCGATCTTCTCCGTAGGCTCCTTCGGTTCAGCCTTTCTACCCAATATCTGATTCTTGGAAAAAGTTCTACTTCTCGGGTTATGATCATTTGGACTTTTACCAGCTGTTCTAGGAACCGGTAACATTTTAACCTCCATTTTCGAAGTTCTTTGAGGCAATGTGGCAGCCATGGAAGGTGCAGTCTTCCTGATAAAACCTCTAGAAGTCCTAGGATTATAACCCATTTCAGTCTCACTAGTCTTTTTGGCACTTGATTTCATGGAAGAGTTTAGAGAGGATGACGATTTTACAACCCTATCAATTGGTTTCAAAGGACCAGCCGAGACATTCTTTTCCTTAGGATTCAAAGGAATCCGCTTAGACGAAACAGTTTTTTTAGCAGTAGACGCAATCTCTCGCTTTCCTGCCGAATGAACTACATTCTTGACCGCTTTTGGGGCATCAGAGGAACGAGATTTTGTGGACAATCTAACTTCTTGCTTAGCGAGTTTTGATGAATCACGAACAGGGGATTTCCTAGATAGAATATTTTCATCAGGAGCGGAATCTTTGGCAGGTTGAACCTTAGGCTTGTCCGATAGAACAGCTTTCTGAACCTTTTTATCAACATATATCTGAATCTCCGGTATTGGCAAAGATATCCTCCTCCTTGGAGGACGTATTGGCTTATCTTTAAATACGTGAGGATGCCCGTACTTGCAAGCATCATGGCAAGAGCCACTCGACGTTCTAAGATAGTGAGGAACCTTCTTTGAAGCACTAGGCTTTCCAGCTGCGTGATTTGGCGAATCACTTTTGCTTGTTTCATTGCTAACAAGAGAATTTCCAGTTTCTTCAGCCATTATTAATCTTTGACAAAACAGCTGCACAATCTAAAACCTGGAAAACAATAGTTTAAGTTATTCACAAATCACAACTGCAAACGGAAAATCTTAAAATGTCACACATATATTGACTGTGTAAACGGAGGATCTAGGAAGCGAGACTGAAACATTCATAGTTCACAACTTGTATGTATGTACACACCATGTCAACATGTACAATACAAGTTGTTCATAGCAGCAGGTTCAAATCAACAAGTCAAATCAGCAGGTCAACCAGTTAATAAAATCAGCTGGTTATATTAGTCACTGTAATCAGCTATCAGTTGTTTTCCAAACACCCTCATTTTCAAAAAAAAAAAAAAACATTTATATAGGGTTAGCAACAGGAATGAAAAAACAGTTTGGACATCTTTTAATCCCCCTTTCCTATAATGATGATTGAAATTGAATCTTCTATAAAACCAGATGGCACAGGAAACTGAATCAGATATGACATGACATCATGAGTCAAAGGCAATAACATAATAATTTATGTTCATGATTATAAAGTAAGCATCATTATAAACTTCCTTGTTAATATTAAATCTAGGCTGATCCTGGAAAAAAATGATGTCACTGATAAAAACAAAAAGAAAATTAGGAGGGGATGCAAATTCATACTAATGGCATCCTTTTGCACTGTGTCTGTGTTTGAAGACGGTTCAAATAGGGTTCAATTTCAACGTTAGGTAAACATCAGGTTGTCCGGTCTGTTTTGAACACCTCTAACCATGTGTTTGAAAGGTAATTACCCGGTTCATTTTTACTCCCTATCACACTACAATTAGATTTTTAACATTACTACCTAAACTATCCATTCGATTCGCCCCTAGTAAAAGATATTCCTAGACACTTACTCTACAACAAAAGACTTCACCAAAGAACACATAATCAAATGGCAAATTGAATTGCTTATATTTCCTCCGTTCCATAATACTTGCTACATTTAACTTTTTTACGCAATCCAATGTACTATTTTGTTCATTTATACGTCGAATTATACACATTTAAAAATTCTAAAAAGTTTATACAAGAAAGTATGCGATTAGGCGATTCAAACAAAATCCCACTTAACTATATTATTACTTATATATGTGCCGCAATATATAAAATCTGCTTAAACGATGAATAGTGCCCAAAAACAAAATGTAGCAAGTATTTCGGAATGGAGGAAGTATGATTAAACCCACTTTAGCCTTGACTGTTCCTGATCTTTTAAGAATGTCTTATAACAATCTATATAAAAAGATGTTAAAATCAAAGATCATTATTATTATTGTAGCTAATCAAAGAAATGCAAAATCAACACCTTTCAATATTCAAAGTTTAAATTATCATATTACTATCAAATTCAAAAACAAGCAAATAAATTACAAAAAAAAAGCTCAACAATCAATCATGAATATAAACCCAATCTCAGTTTCAATATGAACTTTCAATCAACAATATTAATATGCAATATAAATTTTTATTAACAAAACAGAAAATCGCACCTGTTGTATAGAAAAAATCACGCAGCTTCACTAGAATCAAAAACAACTCGTCCACAAATAGCAATCAAAAACCCAAAACCCCAAATTATTTCTCAAATTTTGTGAACTGACGTAATCTATATTTCTCAAAAAGAAATTAAAAACCACAAATCAAACGATTTATTCATCATAATTAATGACGGCGATTCATCTATCAATCAAAAGAATCTAAAAAAAAACAATTTAGTTTAGTTTTTGAGAAAAGTCGGTGATGGGCGGTGGAAATGGAAATAACAAGTCTAAAAACAAAGAAAGGAAGAACGCGTAAGGAAGAATACCTTTTCAGCAGGAAAAAGTACAACTCTAAAAGAGATTTTGTTTAATACTAAGTCTTAACGTTGCCAGAAAGCAATAGATTTTTATTGAATTACAGCAATCGAACAGTAGTTAATGTATTGAGGGATTCAAAGAAAGCAAAAGGAAGAAGATCGTGCAAGCAATCTTGTAAACAGTTGTTGGGTTTGCATCAAAATTTGTTAGGAAGAAGATCAAGTTTTCATGGGGTTTTCGGCATTCAAATTCCAACAACTTTTTCGTAGTTTTGATTTGAATGTGCACGAAAATTGTGCATTTCTAGGTACTCAATACTGATACTCGATCGGGAATAGGAATGGGAATGGAATATGGGAATGGGAATCTTAGGAAGGAAAGAATGCATTAAAGATTTATATTTCATTTTCTTTATGGGGGTGCAATCTATTGTGATGCCTTTTTGCTTTGGGTGGTAGGGGTTATACTAGTTAGGGACTCTTTTAGGAGTCAACAATGATTTTGTGGGTCCAATATTGTTTTTGTTGAATGAAACATTCACGAAAACACAAATTCTTGTTATAGACTGTCTATAATATAGACGGGTAAATATGGGTTAATTCATTTTGTAAAATGAGTAACTTATTGTGTGCTTCTTCCTTATTTGTAATTTAAAATCATTGGGTTGGGTTGTTGGGAGAGTCGTTTTTGCTATAAACGGTTTTTCAGTAGACCTTTTAGAATGAAAATGGGTTGTTTTGGAATTTTTTTTATTCTACTAGAAGCATGATGCCTTTTTTGAAGGAAAATGATGGGTTCAATAGATTAGATCATCATTAAAGATAAACAAATGGTTATAGTGGTTGAAATGATTATGAGGGTGTTTAGGAAATGGTTGATAGTGGGTAGTTGATAGCTGATTATAGTGGCTGATTTGATCGGCTAATTATAGTGGTTGATTTGATCGGCTGATTATAGTGGTTGGTTTGACCGGTTGATTTTATTAAATGGTTTGACCAGCTGATTTTGAACCCTTTGTTATAAGCAACTTGTTCAAAAACAGCTTATTTGTATCAATATGCTGTTTCAACCAACTAATTCACCAAATACTAGCATTAGCTGATTTGAGCACCCAACCCTTTACTTATATCAAAATAAATTAAAATTACTTAATAAGCTAATTTTTCAAACACCCTCTTTATATATATCAAATTAATAGTGGATGATTGATTATATGTGTTTGTTATTTGATTGTTACACTACAAAAAAAAAAAAAAAAAAAAAAAAAACACTTTTGTTTTTTTTTTTGAAGTGAAAAAAACACTTTTGTTTAAATTTGTTATTTGATCAAATTGAATAATTCTTTTAGTAGGTAATTTATCCCCCGTTGTAATACTTCTTGCTATTTATATTTGGTTAGACCATAGTAGGAGATCTTGATCATATTATAGGTATAGACAAATGATGAAGAATGCTGACCATTTTTGGGTAGTCAAATGGTAGGAATTCCCAATTTTTAAATATCGCCACCCTTTTTATTTTATTGCCGAAATTACTAAAATGCCCTTAAACTCAAAATTATTATAAAATCAACCATTATTATTTCTAAACTAAATTTCTTAATAATAATTAAATTAATATAAAAATATAAATTTTAGTAAAGAAAATAATTTTTAAAATCGAAAAATAAACTTGATCACATGTTTTGTATCGAAATTTGATACATAATCACTTCTTTGGCCAAAACTTTTGATACGAAAATCACATTACGGCAATATTTGTTGCATTAGAACCTAGACTTTAAGATATATCCAATGATATATATATATATATATATATATATATATATATATATATATATATACATATATATATATATATATATATATACATATATATATATATATATATATATACATATATATATATATATATATATATACATATATATATATATATATATATATATATACATATATATATATATATATACATATATATATATATATATATACATATATATATATATATATATATATATATATATATATATATATAATATATATATATATATATATATATATATATATATATATATATATATATATATATATTATATATATATATATATATATATATATATATATATATATATATATATATATATATATATATATATATATGCCTAATTCCGATAACCAAGCGAGAAATGACGATCGTTTGAAGTTTATTTGTGCTGAAATTTGATACATGTTCATTCTTTTGGTCATAACTTTTTATAGAAAAATCGTATTAGTGCAATGTTTGCGGCATTAGAAACTAGACTTCAAGAGCTTTCTAACGACATATTATATGCCCAATTCTGACAATCGAGCGAGAAATGACAACCATTTAATGTTTACAGTAATTTCTAACGACCAGTCCATGGTCCAATCGCACAAAATGTGCGATTCCACCATGGTCCAATTGCACAAAATGTACGATTTCACCATGGTACAATCACACAAAATGTGCGATTCTACCATTGTCCAATATATTGGTCAAAAAATATGTCCAAAGAAGAAAAGATTCAAAGTGAAAAGTTCTTTATAAAATTTTTTTTAAGGAAAGTAGGAAAAACAAATAAGGTTAGAAAGAGTAATTTAATTTTAATGGTTTCTAAGAACACATTCAACTTGCTTACCGTTGAAAGAATGGATGACCTTTTCTACTGCCAATTTCAAAATAGCCAAAACAAAACCAAGTGAATGGGCAAGGATCTTATGAGATTCTATTAATACAATAATTTTATTCATTCACACACCTTGTTTTGTTTATATAGGCAAACAAAAGATAGAATTTGAAGAAAAGTAATTTGCTAAAAGATATGAATTAATAATTAACTAGTATAAATAAAGGAAAAGATAGTTTTTGATAATTTGACAAGTCTTAGATATTTGGAAGGGGTGCAGACTCCTTTCACATATTTTCTTCTTTGACTCTAAGTTCACGTAAAATTCTAGTCAACTTCCAAATTTTTTTATGTGGCCATTTGGATGAATGTTTAAATTGCCTAAAATTTCGTCTTTCACACATCTAGGCACCAATGCGACATTGGATATTTAAAGAGAGGATTTAAAGCAATGTTGCAAACCTAATTTTAGATGAAACCAACTTTGTAATCTTGTTTTATTGAAATTAGGTGCCTATATAAGCTGGCGTTATTCATGAGCTTTATAAATGACGTGTCTTGACTATTGATCTTGGGCACAAACTAATGTTGGACTTTTACTGTATTCGAACCTATCATGCAAGTCTTAGAAAGAACGTACATCAACTAGGGCCTAAACGGTTTTGTACTCCATTTAAGCCTTTTATCCATTGTTGGATCTTCTTCGCTTAAACATCAACTTGAACTTATTTCTTGTAAGTGTTTGGATGTTAGTTTTCCTATACTCTTACTATTACTAGAACAAGACCCTTTTACAAAAACGAAAAGCAAATACTCTTACTAACAAACTTCAATAAATCAAATAAACTTCAACAAAGTAATAAATAAGTAACTGATCTTATTAAAGCAATGATAATAATAAATGAACGTCAAAAACATCGTTCTCAATATTCACTATAGAAGTGAAGATCCTTCTCCTGAACAATAATTAAGATGAAGCCTCATCATCAGGCATCGATACCAAATCTAACATCCTCATTCAAATCTCAATTATAAATCTCATCAACATTTTTTAATCCACCTACTTTTTGTTAAAATTCCCTCACGAACAACTACCAAAATGGGAGAAAAAATAATCGAAAAACTATAAGAAACTACCTAATAATCTATAGGTCTTTTTTCAAAAAATTACCTTCTGTAAATTTTTTTGCAAAAAACTACCTAATGTAACATAAACGTTTGTGGATGACTACCAATTAACGTTTTTCGTATGTTAACTGTTAACATTTTGCAAAAAAATTTACATTAGGTAGTTTTTTAAAAAAAGACCTATAGATTAGGTTTTTTCTTATAATTTTTCCAAAAATAATAGTAAATTAATAGAAATAAATGAAGCATTATATTTTGTCTTTCAAATAAAAAATCCTTTTTAACAATATTCTTAATTTCTTAATTCCAAAAAAAAACAATATTCTTAATTTCTTATATAAAATAAAAAAGTAATTTCCTCATACTTGTAAGAATTGGAGGAGTATTTGGTATTATCCAAATCCAGAGTTTCCTTCTCCTCTGATCCTTACCCCTTTTCCATTCCCTTTCCTTCTTTCTCTCCTCCCACAACACCGCCAACCCAATTCGTTCGTCACCGCCAAACCCAATTCTTCCGCCTCTCCACGCACCGTCAATTTCAGGTACCCACTTTTCTTCTCCTTCTATGTTTCTTCCTCAGCTTTGCCATTCTCCTGTAATTTTGATTCTTTGATTAATGATTCTATATCAATTTGGCTGTTTTGTTCTCTTTTACTGTTTTACATTGTTAATTTGCTCTTTCATATGCGCTTTCTATCCCTATTATGATTTTGTTGTCATTATCCAGCTGTAGAAGAACCCTACCATGTAGAAGTATGTTTTAATTATTCACAATAGGCTGAATTTAAGAGGGTTTTGGATATATGCGCGGATTAGGATTGGTGCAATTGAAATTTTGAGAAAGATTTGTTAGTGATGCTATAAATTATGTTGAAACTGAATTAATTAAGAAATGGGTTTATATTAATTCTTTTTAAATTTGGTACATATTTTGGAATTGTAAACTGGGTCTTATTGGTGAATTTGAGTTGTGAATTGGGTTTTATTTGTGAAGGTATCTGAGTTTAATAACTAAGTATAGTGATAACTTGTAGGAGCCTATGTTAGTCACTCCTATCTCTCACACTTCTTGCATCTTCGGTACTCATATTGGATTCACAAAACTCCAACTTGTGCAACATAGTTAGGGGTTTGTGGGATTCTTTGTTTCAAATTTTATATTTGTATGACCAATTCATCTTGCAATATCCATGAAGCCTTTGTAAAAATTCTCTCCTTAGCTTAAAAATTCGTGAAGCCATATCTTGACATAATTTTTACTAAAATGTTTTTAACAGGTCTAACGGTGTAAATGTTTTGCCGATTAGCTTAGATGAGATGGTGTTGGTGACCCATCTTCATACACAGGTAACAGTTGATCGTAATAGGTAGTTCTGTATGCTTGTGGTTTTGTACCTTTTTAAATCAAATTATACCTTTTGTTTGGACACTTGTGTTAATTTAAGGGGGGTATGCATCATTTGTGTCCCTTTAATTCATGTAAATTATTTGTAAATAGTGTTTTGAGGTTTCCACTCATTTCAAACAATCGAATTCAAAGTTTCAATTGGTTTATTTGATTGGATATAGAAATGACTGGTCTTGTGAGTATGAATACAGTTGAAAAGGAAATTTTGTTAGAAATTCTTGCCAATGGAATTGTTTATATGTTCGTTCTTCTGTCTGTATACATGTTTTACCTTCCTCTGATTTTTTTTGTTTTTTTTCTCAGAGTTCTTGTGTTGCGGTTCCTTTAAGAACTTCATTATGGAGCAAAGGAATAACTTTAAGGCATAATGTTGTCCGATTTCAAACGTTTTTAAGAAATGATAGATGTATCTCACTAAAGCACTCTTTTCCTTTAAGGTGATGGTCTTGCTCTTTTGTTTATTATATGTGAATAATTTTTTTAAGCTTCTTCGCTATTGTTCACGTTAATGTTGTTTTCGTAAGTTTTTTGTCATTGACATGAACTCTTGCTAGACTTGCATTAAACAATAAAGCAATCATTCTAAACCCTTAATAGTGACAATATTGCGGGATATACATGATTTAAAACAATTTAGCAAGGAATTAAATTGCTAACGAAGATTATACTTATTCGACCCTATCTAATACTATTATACAAGTATACAACTAACAAAATGATCATGTACATATATTTTCCTCCTCCAATTATTAGTATCTATAGTCAATTGTTCATCTCAACTTTTTATGTCATTCATTGCGAGACTTCTAATAGTGATATAAAAATGAGTTTTTGAGGAAATTGGTTTTAGTTTTAATCTGTTTAGAATATTCTAGATACCGTGTTGGCTCAGAAGCACATTTTCCAAATAGAACTATTCCTTTTCGAGTAGATATGGTACATCGATTCAACCACTAAATAATCACCTTTTCCTAAAAGTACTTTACCATTACTACATCTAGCCTTATAAGAGATCTAGACTTGCGTAATTATTACTACTTCGTAGGCTGTAGTAACATAGAAGAGATGAGTACCATTGTCCCGACGCACAGATCAATTTGTATCAATAGGAGTGTTAATGTTGAAAATATTTGTGTAGTTCTAGTCATCCAACAAGTGAACTTGTGGTGCTTGAGATTATTGATTTTCATACTCATATACCAAACCCATCTATGCCATTAAATCGTAGTTTTATAATGTAATCCTTAGTAGAGTTAAGCCACTATGTAACCCTTCTTAGGGTTAAGCCACTTGTAACCATGAGAAATAGTGTAACCCTTCTTAGGGTTAGGACAATCGTAACACTGGATATAGTGTAATCCTTATTAGATAAGAAGTCGTGTAATATCCTTAATCCAACTTTAAACTTAACTGTGAGCCTGTGGAGTTATTTTGTTTTTCTTGTTGCCTAGGAGAGTACATCTTTTAAAAAAAAAGTGTTCCTAAGAAGCATTAGGATGTCGAAAGCATAAGAATCAACTGCCATTATTATTCATATGACATGGGCAAAACAGTTTCAGTTACTCACGCCTTAAGTGAGTGATGTGCACTAAGGTGTACTTTACAGTGCATTTGAGGCCCACCTAAGTTGCACTTTGCTGCATTTTGGTGTTTTTGCCATCTGCCTTTGCAAATAGAATCTTAAATTTCAAGGATTGTGGTTCACTACTGGCTGATACACACTGCGCTCTGTGCTTATGGACTATGGTCGTGTTACGACCAGGTTTAGTGTGCCTCAACTCCTTTTTGAACATTGGAGTCGAGATTAATTCCACTATTTCTTTCCTTTGAGATACATTTATAGATATGATCCTAAATATACTTGGCAACATTTGCTAAGTTCTAAGAAGAACACTCCTTCAAGTCTAAGCTACATAAGGAATGGATCTCTAAATCCATGCAATTGGGTTTATAGGTCCCAACCCTTGAGGTAATTTCTGCACATTACGGTATTCAAACTGTATCATATTAGGAAAAAAATAGGTTTCGTGACGTATTTTATTATTTCGCGCATGGAAAAAAACTATGGTTGTAGATGTGTTTGCAAAATTGGTTGTAGTGTCTCAGATAACAACTATAACAGAGTAATTATGTGAATAGCAGCCTATGCAGTGTCAATTTGAAAAAAATGTGTAGCGGCAAATTGAAGAACATTGGAGGTAATTGGGTTAAAATAACATCCTCAATTGCGAATTAGGATTTAAAATTAATTTAAACTAATAAGTATAGGGTTAGGTTTAATTGAATTACAATAATTCAATTCATCAAGCAACCTCTTTCACAAATTTAGGGGAAAAGTAACACATTATTTGAACAACATCTTTGCTCTTTCGGACTTCTTTTTAATTGTGATTGTTGCTTTACAATGATGGTGTTGATTGTTGGTTTTACAATGGGGATAGGTGAGAATTGAAGGAGGTGAAGCGAATTGGGACACCGGACATAGGAAATTGGTGTGGTGGGGTTATGTATATTTTCCATAAAATGTTGCTCATTTGTGAGAGAAAGGGACGAGTGTCGGTCCCACTTAATAAAAAATTGAAAAACCATTAGTTTAGTGGCACATAGACAAAATGTTTGGATTTGAGGTTTGATTAGAGAGTTTTAATACCATACGGTTCTCAAAAAGTTATATAAAAAGGTAGTTGACCATCTTTGATAAACATAATGTTAGTGTTTCACTTATGATCAAAAACTAACCAGGCATAATTCACACATGAATGAATTGAACAGAATTGAAAAGCTTCAAGCTCATTCATTTAGAGATGGAAAAGCGTATTAATTCTTCATGTTTTTCCTCCTTAGTATTTATTAAGTGAGAGATTTTGGTAATGCTCATTTTGAGCGGCATCATTTGTCTCTTTAGCTTTGCTTTTAGTGCGAATGTCTTTGAATCTTTCTCCCTTGTTTATGATTTATTAATTCTAGTGGCTTACTGCTCCAGGCCAGTGCCTAGATGCTTGCGTGAAGGTAAAGGGAAATCGTTGCGGATTTCATCCTTCAAAGGAAATGTTCAAGATGAAAAAACTGGTGATGCATCAAGTAAACCAGTGTCACCCAAAAGCTCTGTCAAAGTATCTTTTGTACCACAAGAGAGGGAGGAAAATCTTACTGAACCTTGCACATCCCAGGACACAACTGTTTCTTGTGCATCTGAATCAAACAAGATGATTTCTCAATCTCAGTCTATACATAGATTATTCACAAAATGGTTATCGCTTCTGCGAACTGGAGCATCTACTTCCAATGAAGATGGAATCCTGGAAAGTCCGTCTCAGACGGATCATCTTCCAGAGCAAAAGGCAACCGACGCTGACGAAAAAGGCAAGATTCTAAAGGCCATTATGAGCTACTTTCTGGGACTGGATGCGGCAATTAGTGTTCCCTTGCTAATATTGTAAGTAAATGATTATGCTTCAAACTTTGAGCTGTACTTCAAAAGTGCTCTCTCTTTTTCTGTTTTTCCATATCCATGTCCATTATTGCTAAAACATATGCTGGTCATTTTGTATCTTTACATTCGTTTGTTGGATTGTTTCTTCTCTGGAGAAAATTTTGGATTCTGCTTTCTTTAGGCGAAGACACCAATCAATTTTGTGTTTATTTTTGGGTACCACATACATTAGATTAATAGATAAGGGATTTGCTGAGCCTTGTTATGAGAAATACTGATTTAGAACTTTGGTGTTAGCATTTTATTGCACATACCATATTAGGACATGTGTTTGCAAATTGATTGTTAGGAGTCAATCATTGAAGCTGTCACGGCAATAAAACATTGTATATGTTAGCAAAAAATTATTCCCTAAGAGAGTTGAAGGGAAGATCTGAGAGAAAAATGCATAGGATGTTGTGTTATAGAGTCTAAAAGGTTAAGATTGAGTAGAAAAGTACATTTGATGGAACTTTAATTTGGCTGGCGAATGAAATATTTTTTGAGTCTTGAAAATATTCATGCTATGTCCTAGAACGATAATAACTTGCTCCCTTGAGAAATTCATTTTCATGTTGTTAGTCTAATCGGAGTTATAATGTGTCTGTTACTTCTAGATAGGTAGTACACTTTATATCTAAATCTACGTTTGTTCATTGATTGATTTATGCTGGTTGAACTTCTAGTCACTTCTATTTGATGCATCTTTAGTATCTTTTAATGCACATTTATTGTTGAAAATCTAGTGTTTGGGGTAATGGAAGGTTATTTTAGCATTTTGAGGCTTTTTATTTTATTCAAAGGGTCACTAGTGACTAGACAATGGTTTTGCGAATAGCTTGCACGAAATCCTAGGAAGAGGGCCATCAAAATAGTTTTGAGAAAGAGGTGAAAGTGAAATTTGGAGCAATTGGATGCGTTGGTCATGACTACTTTCAAGTCTTCGAAATATCTTTGCATAACAAGGCGATCCTTGTAGCATGTGGGGCACGTTGAAACAATAAAATGTCCTTTGTCATATTACTTCCTAAAACAGTGTTGCAGCAGGAATACTGGAGTTGAGAATTGTGTTACCCAATAGTGTTCCTTGAACATTGGCCATCGGGTGTAGTTGGTCACGATTGTGGTGAAATGGCTAGATGCGCCTTGTCCACGTTGTTGGATGTGGGCCAATCAGACTTGTGGTTTTGAAGTTTCTTCTTTCTTGACAAGAATAGTGTAGGGTAGATAAGATATATGCGGTAAGGTGATTAGGTGATGCTGTATCGAAAATGTTATTAGAGTAAATATATTTTTATTCTTTCTTATTATTGGTATGGTTATTTTTAACGGCATCAGGGTATGGTAATGCTGTACATGAGGTCTGGGGTAGTTTATATTTTAATGGTCACCTAATTTTCAGGCTGCAAAGCCAAACAAGATGACATTTCTAATTAGGGGACACCGGACCACAACCTGACATCTTGGTTGACTTTAGGCTGTCAATATTTGTGTTCGGTTGAATTGCTTCGTAAGACAAATCTTTGTTTAAGATGGGATATATTTTCATGGGACTTGCGAGTTTAGCTGGAAAAATCCACCGTTGAAGAGTCCATATATCGGTCGAAATTTGCGAGGATGGAGGTCAAATCATTTGAGGACTGATGATGAACAAGCAAAGAAATTTTATAATAAATTTTGAATTGATGACCAAGGATTTTGGGCAATTAATATGCTCTTGCATCATTTCATGGGGTTAAACATACAAGTTTAATGTATGTGGAAGGTTTAATTATGTGACTTGTCTTCAAAATTAATTGATATCTTCTTAAATATCCTTTTTGTGTTCTCAGAAGATTTCTCCTCACTAAAAATGTCTAAATGACCATGGGGTACCCACTAATTTACCAATACTTCCATTTATTTGCTCCCATCATTTTTCGTCTTTCATCATTTCCGAACCAACAGTTAAAAAATCAACAAAGCAACTTTTGATGGGGTAATTTTAATGAGAAACTAGTATTTCTAGTGACCTTTTGGGTGCAATCTTTTATTTCTTCTTTGTTATGATTCTCTAAGTTCATGGTTTATGGACCAGGTAGATGTTGTTTGGCCTTATAAAAATGAAACTTTTATTTTCCGTCAAAAACTAAGAATAAGAAAAGGAGCTTAACTAGATACGGGCAATCTAGTTTGACGATTTTGATTGCCGAATTTTGATCTTCCAATTTAGACTTCTAATGAACATCACACAAAGCTGTATTTTCTTCGATTATGGTATAGTGATAGTGATATATTGGAGCTCTTTAGATACTTTAATGTTTACTATTACTACCTGCAAATATCGTTCTTTACTTGTTTCTTATTGTGGATATCCTGATGTCGCGCAGCATTCCTCTCTATTTAGCTGTAAACGTGAAGTATGGCTCTCAAGTTTCAAGAGAATTGACTCCGTTGTGGATCCTAGGTCCCTTGATTGCGGCTTTGTATGTTAAGCTTCTTCGGTGGATTTTTGCTCTATACGTCTTCACCTTCAAGCAATCTGTGAAGCTAATAAAAAATCTACCTGCTTACTACTCAACCGCATCACATTACATCGGTGACGGGAATCTTCGAAGTCGAATATGGCAACCAATTACCTACATACAAAACTTAGACTACAAAGAGGCATCCATAAAACTGTGGAAGATTGTTCGAGAATGGGCAGTTGAAAAATACCTCGATTTTGTGGAATCGATATGGCCGCACTATTGTAGGACAATAAGGTTTTTGAAGAGAGCTAATCTTATCTAAATTTCATCGTATTTGGATCGATGTACTTTCGTATGACGGCATCGTGCTATTCTAATGTGCGCGAATATCAGAAACGAGCTATTTTGTTCGGCTATCAAATCGTTTTCATCTTCTCAAATTGTTGTTTATCATACTGAGAATTTGTAGAAAAAAGTGTAGTGTACACTTGTAATATTAGTTTGTATTTTTGGTTTGAGTTCAAAAATATTTTGTGCCTCCATATTCAGGAGGTTTTTTTTGTTGACTTGATCCATCATTTTTAGTATTTCTCCAAGGAGGTTAAAATCTTCTCAGAAAAAGCAAGCTTACCTTTGGTTATTGTCTTTTAGAAGTACCCAATCAATGCTTTTGGTTTGGACTTGATGCAATCACCTTAGATATTACTTTTATGTTGGCTCTCTCGTTTCTTTAAATTTGCTATGTAAACTGAAATCATGTGAGGTTTTGAGCATGTTCAACATGTTCGACCGTCCAGGGCCCTAAAAAATTAGGCAAATGAAAGTAAACCGTACAAGGCCCTAAAAAATTAGGCAAAAGAAAGTAAAATTGTTGTTACTCTGTTCAATTACTACAAGGAGTAAAATTATTTTAATTCTTATAGAAGGTTTGCTCTTAAATGCTCCATTTAATTTGTACTTAAAATTTTTACATATTTCTCCACCTCGTCCATAATTAGATATGATTCGAATTTTGGACGATCAAATTGCAGTACTTGTATCCGATTGCACCATTTAACAATGAATTGTGGGAACATATGGCTATGACTATAATTAACCATATACTCCGTTTCTCTAAAATGCAAGAATAAATAGTGTAAAATTATGAGAGTTTCTAGGAGAGGAAAATGGGTGATACAACCATATGGATGGAGAACATTTTACAAACATGTTACATTGTTTGTATAGTTAGTTATTATCATCCGTTCTTTTTTTAGCATTAAGTTATTATATAATGCTTAGGATGTAATTGTTAGAATTAATTAATCAATCAGTTTTATTCACAATATTTTGTTACTTCAACCATTGACCTATAGTAATTTTTAATACAATTATGCACTCTTTAAATTATATGATATATTAGTAAGGGGGCCGAAACCAAAAATACAAAGAATCACATTTTCGGCAAGGGGGGCCGGGCCTCCGCCGGCCCCCGGTGTGGCTTCGCCCCTGTTCTCATTGTATGCAAACATTTGCATAGCATCAATTCATAATTGAACAAAGTAAAAGAATAATTAAAATATATAAAACTTCAGTTTATATATTTTCAGAGCATATATATAAATGGCATAATTGAACATGTTAATCATGAAACTAAACACTTAAATGGCATAATTGATCTTCCAGTGCAGTCATTAAAACTCTAATTTAGAGAATTATTTGAAAATGTTAGGCCGACTTTGTTGTACAGAACAAAGTGCTGGCCTGTAAAGAAGACTTTCGAGCAGAGAATGAAAGTAACAGAGATGCGCATGCTAAGATGGATGTGTGGTAAGACAAGGATGGACAGGATTAAAAATCAGGAGTTTAGGGAGAAGTTAGGGGTTGCACCTCTCTCTACAAAGATGCGGGAAAACAAGCTCAGATGGTTTGGGCATGTGCAGAGAAGCACCCATGACGCCCCAGTGAGAGGGGTTGAACGCATCATAGTGGAGGGCAAGGGAAGACGGGGAAGACCTAAGAGGACGTGGGAGGAGCAAATTAACAGCGACCTGCTCGAACTACACCTCTCTAAGGACCTGACCAGGGATAGAGCCACATGGGCCATGGCGGCGCCTTATTCACGTCCTAGATTACTAGACTTGTTTGTTACTGTTCTGTGTCTTTTGTCATCGCTATTTACTGCCTCTTCTACCTGTATCGTTTATACTTTTTAAATGATCCCTATGCTTGGCTAATGTGGGTGTAAGATGCAGGTTTCAGATATTTGCAGGTCCTATCCTTGAGGACTATTTTAGAGCCGAAGGACTCTTATGACCGCCCTCTCTTTCTGGGTATGAGACGCCGTCGACCTTCCTTTATCGGACCCTGACCATAGAGTATCTATGTGCGGGAACACTGGGTATGATGATGATAATGATTTTAACATGTTAATCATGAAACTGAACACTTGAATGACATAATTGATCTTCCACATGTGGGTATTGTGAATGAGATTATCAACTAGATATGCTTAAAATTGAACCACATTAGAGAATTGAAGAGTAAATTGCTTCTGATTTCTTCTCCTTTTCTCACATGATTTTGACGGTTTTTAAATTCGTTTCCTAAATTTTACAGTTTTAATTTTGGTAGTTTATATATTTAGTCTTTTCTTTTTTAAAATTATTTAAATATGCTAATAGGCTAGAATATTAAGCCGCGTCTTATTCTAAAACGATCTTACCCAAGATATCCTATATCACACAAACTATCACAAGTTTTCAACATCATATTTTCTTTCTCCTTTATTACACTCCATATGCTTATCTTAATATATTGATTTTATGTTCCCATTTGGGTATCAAAATTCAGAAGGGAGGAAAGTGATATCCTAACAATAATCTTATTTTGTGAAAGTAACATGCTCAATATATTCAACCTGATTTTTTTTGTTCTGCCTAGATTAAAAAACTAATTAATGGTCAATCATTGTACTTTCCTATTCATAATACTACCTCCGTTAAATGTTATCTGCAACTCTTTCCATTTTTGTCCGCTAAGTATTATCTGCAACTCACTTTTTTCTTTCCTTTTTAGTAAAAAATAACCAATCTAATTACCTATCACATCATTTTCTTTCTCCTTTTATTACCTATCCCATCATTTTCTCTCTCCTTTTTTTTCCCTTAATTACTCATTCCTACTTCCTCTCTGCTTCTTTCTCTTACTTACCTATCCCTACTTTCATCATTTTCTCTTTCCTTCTTTCCCTTAATTACCTATACCTACTTCCTCTAATTAAGCCCTAAAAAAATGCATTGACAACCGCAAAGTGTACCGCGGTTGCACATAACATTTAACGGAGGTAGTATTTGCTTTTATTTTTTTTGTCTCACAATACTTGCATTATCTCTATCTTTGGCAAAAAAAACAACTAAATATATTTTTATTTTACATATTTTTTATACACTCATTACATTATTACTTCTTCACCTATCATCCAAATGATGGTAAAATACACAAAAATGTATTAAAAATGAAATTTTAAATTCTTATGCCACCATCCAAAGGTGCAACTAATTCAGAACCGAAGAAATATGTTAGTTTGTAAAGCATAGGCAAAACAAAAATTGACCAAATTTTTAAATGACATGTGCAATTTCAAATATTATGATTTTTTTTCTAACAACCTTGTATCTTTAAATACTCCACATATATATATATATATATATATATATATATATATATATATATATATATATATATATATATATATATATATATATATATATATATATATATATATATATATATATATATATATATATATATATATATATATATATATATATATATATATATATATATATATATATATATACTGCATAATTTAATATTGAGCTTCCCCTTTCTAAGATCATGTGCGATCAAACATGTTAAACATGCCCAAGTTAACTTTAACGGTCTGTTTGATAGGTGATAATAAACGGTGGTAATGGGTATGAAAAACAAGTGTAATTTTGGTTGAAAAATCTTTTGGTTACCTTGATAACATGTTTGTCCAACTTCAATCATCTCATTCTTTTCACATTATCATTGGGAGATGTGGTATTAGGTGGTAATGGAAATTTGTATACAAAAAAGTTTTTGGTGATCAAAGTTTTATTACCATAGAAATGATATGAAATTTTTGATGAAATTATACCATTATAGCGATTTAGTTGACTAACCAAACGGGCCGTATGAGTAAAGACAAAGTCAATTTATTATTTTTTATGAGAAACGTGGTTCATGGTTGATGCAATAATTTAATGAAAGGAAATCAAAAGAAGGATTTTGCTGAGTTGTTTATGTATGGATCTGAAAACTAATCATACCCTTATAATAACAATAACAATAATATAATCAATACTTCTTCCGTCCTATTGAATTTGCATCATCTTTCATTTTGATCTGTTCCACTTAATTTGCATCATTTTTATTTTTGAACAATAGTCCACCGTGGTACAACAAATTTATCTTTTTGCGACATTAGATTTAGTGGCATTAAACAAATGCCACTGATTCATATTTTTAGTGTAATAATTCTTGGTCATTATTTTAAGTTTCACCATAAAGTGATTTAGCAATACTTAATTTGATCTTTAGTAGCATATGTAATTGTTATTATAGTCTATATAGTGAGTAGTGACATTAGTGAAAAAATGCCACTAGATTCTATATCGCTAAAAGCTTATGGGACTTTTTAATATGCCGCTAAAGGTTTCAATAAATGTTACTAAATCCTCTATATACACTATAAGAAATTTGAAATAGCGACATTTAAATTAAATGTCGCTAAATATATTCCACTAAAAGCAAATTATGTTGTAGTTAGAGGTGTTCATTCGGGTGATCGGGTCGGTTTCGGACGGGTGTCATTCGGTTCGGTTGTATTTCGGATCGGTTATGTTTCGGCTGTTTGTTATGACGGGTCACACTCGGGTCGGTTCGGTTAGTCACGGTTCGGTTAAAGATCGGTTATTCGAACAATCAGTTAAGCATCGGTTCAGTGCCGGTTGAAGTTCGGGTCGAGTATTAATCGGTGTCGGGTTGTCATCGGTTAATAATTGGTTCGGTTTTGTCGGGTACAGATCGGGTTCGGTTTTTTAGAAAATAGAATTCGGCTACGTATTAATAATTACTATCGATCAAAAACAAAATAGTTAAAAGGCAAATCAATTAGTGATCATTATTACTTTGTTACTTTTACATGTTTGACCGAAAATTAAAAATATAAAGTTCTTTAAATTTTCCTCTAGTACGATTAAAAGTAGTTTAATAAACATTGACCATTGATTATTAGCTCTAAATATATGAAATCATGTATTTATTAGATTAACTAATAAAATGATTGATTATAAGCATATCATACTTCTATCTTAAAAATTGGTTCAGATTTAAAGCAATTCGATCTAAAATTCCTTCGGGTTAAGTCGGTTTTAGCCGGATTGAGTTCGGTTTCGAGCATGATTCGGGTCGGATATGACTCGGGTCGGTCATTTTTAGGTTCGGGTAATCTCGGTTAACGGTTATGTGTCGGTTACAAAATTCGGTTACAGTTCGGGTTCAGGTTTCCCATTTTCGGTTGTCAACCGGTTCGGGTACAACATCGGTTCGGGTATTGTCGGTTCGATAAACCTGAAAACGAAAGATATTTTCGGGTCGATTTACTTTCGGTTTCGGTTCGGATTTTCGGGTCGGGTCACTTTTGAACAGCTCTAGTTGTAGTGCACTTTCTTTTAATCTCATCCACATATTTTAACCCTCTTTTAATTCTATCCTCACAATTTATTCTCTATTTGTGATTTACTATTTATTAAGTACTACTTTCTTAAAACAACTCATTTCCTCTCTGATGCAAATCAAAGAAACATAATAGTATAATAATATGAGTTCAAAAAAAAAAAATAGTATAATAATATAATCAATTATTGCACCACTTGATAATTTATTTTCCCTATAAAAGTATGGCCTTAGTCTCAACCTTCTAAATCACCAAACTTAAAATAAAAAAAAAAAAAGCTTTTTGTTAAAAAAAATGGAGGTAGATTTATCACCAAAAGTAGGAAAAAAAGTGTATGAAGGTGAAGGAGGATCATACTTTACATGGTTTCCATCAGAAGTTCCAATGCTTAAAAATGGAAATATTGGTGCTGCTAAGCTTTTTCTTAACAAGTTTGGTTTTGCCCTTCCTCATTATGCTGATTCCTCCAAAATTGGCTTTGTTCTTCAAGGTGACTTTTTTTCTTTTATTTATTTCCACTTTTCATCTATTTTTTTTATTTACTTTTACTTTTTTCAAAAGTTATTTACTTATATTTTGCATTTTAATATTAATGTTCATAGTCAACACCTAGTTATTATACCATATAATATTTAGAGTTTGTTACATAAAAGTTATGGCGGTATAACATTACTCCTTGATTTGATTCAAAGTCTAATATGAAACTTCTAAAATTGGTAAGTGTTACAAGTAAAATGTAACGGAAGTAATATTAATCAAGTAAGAAAAGTGAACAATAAAAAAGAGGGAGAAGGAGTACTTCCTCCGTTCCAATATAGTCGCAACATACGAAAAATTAGCACTATTCATTTATTTCTCTTAATTTGTGATTAATAAGTAATCTATAAGTTAAAACATAGTCAAGTGAGATCTTGTTTGATTCGTCTCGACGTAAAGATTATTAATATCAAATTTTCATAATTTTATATTATACATAATTATATATATTAAGGATTAAATTAGTGCATTGGACTGTGTGAAAAAGACAAATATTGCAAGTATTTTGGAACGGAGGTAGTATTATTTTGTCATATTACATCAGCCAAAGTCTAGATTTGACGGTATAAATTCCATGTTTTTCATCATAAAGATATCAGAATGGACACCGCTTTAATCACACCACAAAAATAAGGACAAAACCAAATCATAATTTTCTGAAAAAGAGATTCATGCAAAAACGGAACCACATCATAAGGATTGGGTGAGTTGTTATGGATGAGAAAGCTAATCATACCCTTATCAAATAATGATTAAATTTAGAAAATAGACCTGACAATCCAAATTAGAAGGAGAAGAAATAGTCGTCGACTCAATAACTCCACCTCAAAGAAGATTCACTACTAAAATCAATTGATGATAGTAAAAGTTATTTCTTGAGTTTATAAAGTAATGTATACTCTCCTCTTTTTCCGATGTAGAATAACTCACATGTAGGTAACACATGGACACTTCAACGTATGAAGTACTAATATCACACTAAAATTAATTATTACACCATTTGATAATAAGTTATTTATCCTATATAAATATGCCCCAAGTCTTACCAAACTAAAAACTAAAAAAAAATAAAAATAGTGAGATTAATTTGTTTTGTATGTAATAAATAAATGGAAGTAGAATTAACACAAAAAGTAGCAAAGAAAGTATTTGAAGGTGAAGGAGGATGTTATTTGGCATGGTCTCCTTCTGAAGTTCCAATGCTTAAACATGGAAATATTGGTGCTGCCAAGCTTTTCCTTAATAAATACTATGGTTTTGCCCTTCCTCATTTTTCCGATTCCTCTAAACTTGGCTTTGTTCTTCAAGGTATTTTTTATTCTTTTTTTATTTCCATGTTGAATCATCCTTTTTTTTTCTGGAAATTTTTGTTTTTTTTATTTGATTTTTCCCAAATTTCGTTTTTTAAGTTGCACCAAAAGATAATTTGATAGGAGTATCTGTATTACTATCTATTAATGTCACTTAATTTTCATATTATCGTTAATCTAAAGGTTAAAATATAGTTATGTGGAATCCTATTAGAATGATTGATTTCGAGTTTCTCTAATTTATCGATGTGTATAATTAAATATATTATTATTATCAATCCATTATTCCGCTCGAGATCGATACGCGTGCAGCAAAAAACTCTCACTGCTTCATTGTGGCGTGCAGCAAAATTATTTAATTAATTATTTAAATAAAAGATATGAACAATTAAATGAATGCATGGAGGCATGTAAAACTATCATTGGCTTTAAGAAAAGATAAAAACAGAGGAAGTACTTATTATACCTTAATAATTAGATTTTGTCGGTAACAATAATAGTTAATTCCTCTTATCATTAATTACTCCTTCCTTTATAATCATTTTAGATATCCTATTTTTTTATTTGGCAAAATTATATTAATTGTCACATTTTCTTTTTTGTCTATCTTTTTTTACCTAAGTACTCTCACTTTTTCAATTCTCAATACCCCACCTCCACTTTTACAATTAATTTAATTAATTAAAATACTCAACTACCACCTTTTTAATGGACCTCACTCAACCTTTAAAATCTGTAAAAATCCAAATGGGGCATCTAAAATAATTCGGAGGGAGTATTATAATTATTGCCAGATCATAATAGTTAATTGTGGTGATTAAGGTGATTTATAGTCCAGTCCTTATCATGATTCATGTGTATAATTGATGGGTGTGACTTAAAGTCTTTAATCGTGTGTATAATAGATGGGTTTAGTGATAAGGGCAAAATGGTAATTCTGAAGGGTCATAAAAGGAACAATTGAAGAAAAACAGAAAAAGGGACAGAAGTAAAAGCCGGCTCAGCTGTCCCTTTGATGCCTTGGACAACCGACTCGACTGTATGGGCTGAAAACTTTATTGCTCCTTTTTTCGGTTTCTTGATTTGCCTTAGATTATATTTGTAAGTGTTAGTTTCCATAATCTATAAATAAGACTAATCACATAGAGAATTCATTGCTTTCATTTCCTATATCTCTCACTACATATTTCTCTCTTCCTTAATTGTAATCATCATCCTTGTACATTGCTCCATTGGAGAATCATCATCATCATCATCATCATCATCATCATACCCAGTATATCCCGTTCATAGACTATATCTATGATCAGGGTCTGGGGAGGAAAGATAGACGACGTCTCATACCCATAGGGAGAGGGCGGTCAAAGGAGTCCCCCGGCTCAAGGGTCTTCAAAGAGAGAAACCTGCTGATATCTGAAATCCTGCATCTTACGTCCAATTAATAAAGACATCTAAGCTAGATAGTGGACGTAGCCCAATTAGGGGTGAACCACTTAAAATCGTGGTGTGCTTTTGCTTGCGTTCTTAGTATTCTCAATTGTTGTTACTTTGTTGTGTTTTTCGATTCTGTTTTGATCACTTGTATGAGACGTGTTCTTGAGATCGTCCTTGGATCTTTGGGGCATTAGTGGGTCATTTACTTCATTAATATATGTTTAGCTATATTTATACATTAATAAATATCCCTTTACTAATACATGACTAAATGATTGATTAGGTAAAGGTGTAGTAGGAGTTGTATTTCCTGAAAAAGAAGAGAAAGTAATTGAAATCAAGGAAGGAGATGCAATTGCAATCCCATTTGGAGTTACTACTTGGTGGTTCAACAAACAAGACACCCAACTTATAATTGTTTTCTTAGGTCACACCTTTAAAGCACACAAACCAGGAGAATTCACCTATTTCTTCCTTAATGGCTCTAATGGAATCTTCACCGGATTTTCCCCTGAATTTGTTAGCCGTGCTTGGGACTTACCCCAAAATATCATCCACCCCCTAGTCAATAACCAAACAGCCCAACTAATAGTCAAGCTTGATGAGTCCAACAGACTGCCCGACCCCATTTTCGAGCATCGAAATGGGGTGGTGTTTAACTGCTTGGAAGCGGCGTTAGATGTGGATGTTAAGGGTGGCGGACAGGTGGTTGTGGTGAACGCGAAGAGGTTGCCGTTGGTGGGGGAAATAGGGATTGGGGCTGACCTTGTTAGGCTGAATGGTAAGGCTATGTGTTCCCCTGGTTTTTCTTGTGATTCAGCACTTCAAGTGACTTATATTGTTAAGGGGAGTGGGAGAGTTGAGATTGTTGGGTGTGATGGGAAAAGGGTACTTGATAGTTGTGTTAAAGAAGGAGATTTGTTTATTGTTCCAAGGTTTTTTGTGGTTTCTAAGATTGCTGATGATGATGGGTTAGAATGGTTTTCTATCATTACTACACCAAAGTAAGCTTCTTATCTCATCTTTGTTTGCATTTTGATGGGTCGTTAAATCGTGTGCACTTTTTATTTATGTGATGTTTGCTGCTAAGGGTCAATCGAAAAAAAACTATTTTGTAAGTTTTATCATTGTTCACTAAGAGGGATGAGTATGCGTATATTTGATCGACCCTCCAAGCCTCATCCTAAATAACTTCTTTATGCACTTTTAAAATATGTGAAGTTGCTATGATGTTTGCTGCTAAGGGTCAATCGGAAATAGCTTCTTTGTAAGTGTTATCATTGTTCACTAGAAGGGATAAGGATGAGTATATCCGATCAACCCTTCAAACTTATCTAGATAGGAGTCAGCTGTTGTCAATGAACCAACTTAACCAAAAGCTTAAGCTGATGGTTGAGTTGATTCCTTGACATGGAATCAAAAGCCAGCATGACAATTGACAAGAAGTTACGGGTTCAAATCTCAATCGCCCCTCATTTCTTGTAGGGCATGTGTTGAATATACACTTTTAGCCCAAAGAGCTTTCGTGTGAGGTGCATCTTAGATTATATCTCACAAAGAGACGACCTAAAAACAACAAGCTCACATTTTTATTTTCTCTTTAATTTGCATCAACCCGTTTATCGAACGTGTCTCTCAGAGAAATCATATGTCACAACAATTTGTGAATATCTTGGAATCTCAGCCTTCAGCTTAATCTTTTGGTTGAGTTTATTCCATGACGCTCGTTACTACTACTATTAGATTGAAATTTGATTAGATTTTAGGTTGGTTATTAACTTGTTTTTTTTTTTTTGGCGGTTTTTGTAGTCCTGTGTTTGCACATTTAGCTGGGAAAACATCAGTGTGGAATGCATTATCTCCGGGAGTGCTTGAAGCAGCCTTTAATGTGTCTTCAGAAGTTGTGCAGGAATTTCGTTCTAAAAGGACTTCTGATGAAATATTCTTCCCTCCTAATTAAGAACATCATAAAGAGTAACTTAAAATTTGTTACACTATATTTATAAAAAAAATTATTCCTGTGAGAGACTGTCTCTCGGTGAGACGAGCTTAAAATAAGAAGTCTATATATTAATAATTTATATTAATTGGGTTATGTAACCCATATCATATATGAAATACGTCTCTCGATGAGACCGTATCATACAAAAATTTGTATGCATAATATTTAGAACACTTTTCTTATTGATATATGTGTGGTTAGAAATCAATAATTAGTAATAAATAATTACCTTTTTTCGTGCATTTCAAAATAATTTTTTGTAATGCTATACAAGAAAATTTCAATGGAAAATTAGTATTACTAATTCTTACTGATTTATTTTTTTCCTCAAGTTTTAGCACCAATGAGGATGACCTTCCCCATGTAGTCAAGAATGTGATCAATATTTTTTTTTGGTCCAAAAATAGTTTCTAACAAGTCTAAGAATCAGAGTCCGTGTTATTAATTTAATATTGCGCATAAGTCAAGGTCCAAAAAAAGATAGCAAACTGATCATTTTTGTGCTCCTCCGAGGAGAAGTCGAGGAGAATGCGTGCATTAAATTTATTTAAATTCCATTGCTTCAATGAATTATAAGATCATTCCAATCTCGTTAGTAGTAATTTAATTCATAATATAATTAACATAAGATTTAAGGTGGTTCACTAAATAAAGGTTAAATCCACCATGCGTAGCTGGGATTGTATTAGTAATGTGTTTAATTGACAAACTACAAACTTAAACGAATTACAATGGAGAATAATGGAGAAGATAGTAAACAAGAAGGGAGAACTAATGGGAATTTCTTCTTGCAAACAATGACCTAGGGGCGTAAGGGAAGAATAGGGTAAACGCGTAGGAACAACTCCAAAAAAATTCAATGAAACAAACACAGGCAGAAACTTGATGGCACAAGGTGCTCGGTTGAGTAAATGGTGCTCGATTGAGCATTTACATTTAAAACAATAGTAAAATTGACTCAAATTCAACTTTCAGTTTTTTTGATTTGCCAAATATATACTAAAATCTGAGTCAATCCTAGATCTCAAATGAAATAAGTATTCTGCATACTTTTTAGTTCTGTAATCTTCTTCTTTGTGAATTTCAAATATTACTCTATGTTTGGATGACAGTTTTGAAGGAAAAAAAAAAGGAAGAAGGGGGGAAGGAAAGAAAGGGAAGCTAAACGAAAGGAAAGATGCCTCTTATTTGTTTAGGAGAGAAGAGAAAGAAAAAGAAGAAAAATACGCATTTTTCTTTCAAATTTTTTCGTCTTAAGATAAATTGAGACCTTAAAAAATAATTCAACTAATCGCTCCAAAAATCTCTCCCTTCCAAGTCTCTCTTCTCCTATTTTTTTTATCTAAACAAAAAATTCTTCATCCCTTCGAATTCCTCCAATTTTTTTCTCTCAATTTCCGTCCATCTAACAAATCTTCATAATAGTTTTAGCTTTTAACATATTCTAATTTAATATTCTTTAGCAATTTTACATTATTTTCTAAGTTTTTTTAATTAGAATTGTGTATTTATTCAAGTTGATACAAGCTTTCTTCATGTTCCAATCATTTTATGATCTATTCTTGTTGATAAAATTATTTTTGTTGTTGATGTGGTAGTAAGCTTTTATGCTCCCTCCTTTGCAAATTTCATGCTTTATTTCTTTGCTATTTCTTGTAATAGATTGTTGTATTCTTTTAAATTTGTGATGTTATTTTTGTTTAGTTTAGGTTTTTGTTGTATTCTTTAAATTTGTGATGCTATTTATGCTTAGTATAGGTTTTTATGGTCAAGTTTATTAATCGTTAATTTTAGTCTTGGTCGGGCCCCCATTTTGAGTCCTAATTCAGTTCGTTTCTAGATGGACTTTGTAAGGATCGGGCTAAAAATGGGCTATATTATAATTAAAATGAAGCGGGATATAAAAGGGCTCAATAAGGGCAGAAAACGGGCCTTTGTAAATAGTATAATTAATGTATAATTTAAATATTATAAATAAAATGTCAATGAATAATTAATATTTTTACAATCTAATTATTATAAATGATACTTTAATTGTTATAAATTGATGAATGGGGATCAAAATAATTTTTAGTAGTAAAAATGGGTCGGGTTAGGCCGGACCAGGAATTGAAAGCCCGGCTCATTTAAAACCCATATTAATTTTAAAGGGCCCTTATCTAACCCGACTCGTATTTACTTAAACCCATCTTGGCCCTTATCCGGCCCATTGAACACCTGTGACCCTTAGTTAGTGATTAAGAACTCCTTGATTTTAAACTTAGAAGCTAAGCTTGAGTCTTGGATGAGAAAAGGTGAACCTAAAGAAGGAGTGCATGATCTCCTCTAATAACTAACCTTAGTCTATCTTGCTTGAATTTGTTGTTCACAAAAATTTGGGTGAGACCGTCTCACTTGTGAAACGCGTCTTATTGGACGGGCCTAATCGTATATATATTTTTTATACCAATTTTACAAAGTAAATTGTCAATTTTAGGAGTTAAAAGACCAATTTAAAGACTTAAAAGAACATTTTAAAAAAAAGGAGACTTAAAAGAACAATTTCAAAGATTCAAAATTGACATTTTAAATCATGAAATTTGACAATTTCAAGACTTAAAAGTTCAATTTCAATACTTAAAAAACCAATTTTAAGACTTAAAAGACTAATTGCTAGACTTAAAATTCTCATTTCAACTTTAAAGTAGGAGACTCAAACATTAATATTGATATTAAAAGCTTTGAAATTGACCTTTTAAGTCTTAAAATTGGATTTTTAAGTCTTGAAATTGTCCTTTTAAGTTTTAAAATATAGTAAGTCTCATGGGAGACGGTCTATTCTATAGACGGAATCCATGAAGCCCAGCCCAAAATATAACATAGTATATTTGGGGTTATAAAAATTATTTGGGGTTATAATAAGTTATATTTGGGGTTATAGAATAGTATATTCGAGGTTATAATACCTTACATTTAGGATTATAACATAATATAATTGATATGATAATAAAAAAAATCAGTTAAGGGAAATGGGCTGGCCCAATTTTGTGGTTTATCCTATAGACCGTCTCTTGTGAGATTTTGTGTTTAAAATAGTAAGTATATTAGAATATTCTGAAAAACTTATTGAACTTGGGCCGATTACACGGATAAAGCAGTCTTATAAGAGAGTTTCTGTTTCTTATTATGTTTTTAAATCTTGGGCCGTACAACTTATTTAGAGGTCCAAAGGCCAAAACTATGCGGGAACTCCTCTAATGAATTATCAATGAAGATGAACCTATGGCCACCATGTCTTGACCTTGAATGTTGTTCATATTCATGCTTGGTTATGGTTATGAGTTTAGTGGTTACGAGTTTGCGGTTATGGCAAGCGCTCTAGGCTTAGTTAGCTACGACTCTAGTTCGAGATAGCTTACTTTTTGTCACTCGACTTCAGAAAATAGAAATGACCTTCCGTTTGCTTAGTGATACTAAATTCTGGTAATAAAATGATGGTCTAACATCGCCAAGATCAATTCTAGATTAGCACCTAAATTCAATACTAGATTAGCGTCTAAATTCAATACTCAAACTCTAACATCGCCAAGATCAAAATTTATGAAGTAACTTGATGAACCAGCTATAGTTTCAATGAAGAACAATAATGTAATATTAGGAGATAAATGCAAACAATTGACACAAGTATTTAAGGAGGTTCATCCAATAATGGCTACGTCCTCTAAGATATGTAGTATCTTTGTTGATACTATAACAATGGAGTTTCAACAACTCTTATAATGAAGTATTACAACTTAGAGTAAGAGAGATTAAGGCTATGTGTTCAGGCTAAAGGTTGTGTTTGATGATTAATAGTGAGAAGATAAGCTCTTTATTTATAGAGCTAATTACATTTATGAGATTACACAATTCATCATCTCATTAACATACTCCATTAAAACACATGTTTAAGACTTCAGCAATACCCATAATTTAATGCATTGATCATTAACTTAAACAAACTCATCAAGTCAAACTTAATCACCCATAAAATTTTCGTCTCTATTGCACACACACTCATGCATAGACTTGATTGTGCACTCAAATCACAATTTACTTCTACAGTCACAACACGTTAAACAAGAAAGTCTCTAGCTAAGCTATCTATTTAAAACCTCTTATGTTTTTTAATTTTCTTGTTGTCTCATGTACCTCACCACCTTTGTCAATTTATAAGACCTTTTGTAAACCTTAGGAAAATAAAACAAAATTCATTTTGATCTTGACGTTCCTTGCTTGTTAAAGTTATCTCATTTGATCTTTAATATCCTCACTCCCAACACTTAGCATATGTTCTCAATTGTAACTAGAGGTGTTCAACGGGCCGGGTCGGGGCGGGTCGGGTTAAAATTTAAATGGGCCGGGGCGGGGCGGGTCATGTCAAATGATAAACGGGCCGGGCCGGGTCAAGCCTTTTTAAATTCGACCCGCTTTGACCCTTTTTTAAAAAGTCCATAAAATAGCTTTTTTTATCATTCTTTATGGCCCGTTGGGTCGATCCACTTATGTATATAATAATTACAATTAAATTTTTTTAAAAAAAGTGGTAATTTTTTTTTCTACAATTATTTTTTATAATTTTCCGACCCGGCCCGGCCCGACCCTTTACACAAAGGCCCGTTAATGACCCGCCCCATTATTGACCCGACCCGCTAATGACCCGTTAAAATGTGACCCGACCCTTGACCCGTTGGGTCGACCCGCCCCATTGAACACCTCTAATTGTAACCCTTCAACTTGTTTCCTTGTCCTATAAACAATTTGATAGGAACTCTAGCCTAAGGATGTAGCACAATTGTAAATCTCATACTTGACTACTTGTACTTAGTGTAATTTGTTTATGCTTTGTTTATTGCTTATATTGATTATTGATATATACAATTCAAGTTCAAGCATTTTAAAATGTAGGGCATAAGATTGATTAAAATATGCATAGTTGGTATATTCTAAGTGAAAATGAATTGAAAATAAAGCTCTTCATAGTAAAATTTAGGCTATTTGTGAGGATAAAAACTGCAATTGGAGCAAAAAAATAAATAAAATAATCTATCAAAAAATATAGATAAGAATCGCTGACATTTCAATTATTCTACTCAAAAAGTTACTTACATTGCCTTTAATTTAAAAACCATTAAATATTATAACGGTTCACCAATAAAATCAATCTCAAACTCATGAGCAAACTAGAAACTTTATTTAAATGGATCTAAAATGAAAATTCAAGTTTATTAAGGCATTATTTAAAAAAAAATGAATTGTATCATACTAACAAAGAAGAAAAAGGGTCTTAAATCCGTAGAATACATGGTTTGTTGTTCCAGTATATGACACTGGGACCTTAACCGTCAGCTTAAGTTTTTAATCGAGTTAATTATTTCATATGGTATCAAAAGTCAGTGTGACAAGAAATTAGATATTCCAATCTCAACTAACTTTCTTTTAAAATAGAATATTCAGCGCCAGGTATAAGGAGGGTTTGTATGGCATGCACACTTGAAGTATATAACATGTTATAAGGCTTCAACCATCAACTTAAGATTTAGATTAGGGCTGACAATACAGTCCGAATCCGACCCTAATTCGAGGAAAATAATTCGATTAGAGTTCGAGGAAAAACTAATCCGACTCCGACTTTACGATCCGAGTCCCAGTTAGAGATGGACCGGAGTTGGATCTTAATAAAAATCCAACACTCTGACCCGACACTCCGACTTTACGATCCGAGTCCAAGATTGACTTTTACACAAATATTTTGTTTTCTTTAAAACTCTAGATGTGACTAATTCAAACTCCCTCTCATACTAATTGTAATTTTCGTTTTTGAAAAACTACTTGATATTTTTATTTAGATTAATCAATCAAATTACAACAAATCAGATTAAGAGAAATAAAATACGCAAATCAAAATGCGAGAAAATTTTGTTAAATTGTAGTAATAGGACTATTTCTCTTGTTAAACCTGAATTCAAAGTACATATTTTTTGTTAAATTGTATTATGAAAAATATATTTTATTAATTTTGTATGCTTTAAAATCATTATTACAATATCACAACGATACTGTTTGATAATAACCCGACTATGCACCCGACTCCGTTGGAGATCCGAGAGTCCGAGTCGGGGCAAACTTAGAGTATGTATAATCCAACTCCCAATGGAGATGGACTAGAAAAAAAATACTCCGACTATTATCCAAAATAAAATCAAAATATGTATAATCCAAACCGAATCCGATCAATTACATTTCTACTTTTGATCAAGTTAGTTCCTGTATTCTTACATTTGTGGAATGGTATAAGACACACGAAAATCACGATTCACTAGTAAAACACAACAAAGATGGCCCACCTCTTGTTCCGTAAATCACTTCTCCCTTTCATTTTTCCCCACCTCCCGCTACTCGACACTCTTATCACCCCCCCTTTCTTATTCCTCACCACTACTCTTTCATTCTTCTACTCCTTCATCTCTACCATGTCTCCTTTCTCTCTCCATCTCCCCAAGTAATACTTTTGCTTCTACTTTTTCACTTTTTTTTTCTTCTAAATTTTAGTTCAATCAAGTTCATTCACTAACAACATCTCACATGTAATTCTATGTGGAAAAATTAGAGAGGTTAACTGATATATAAGTTTAATGAGCTATTCCTACGGCTACCAATTGGTTTTAGGATGAAATCTCATTTGATTTGTATAAAATATAATATACGTGTCTTATTGTGCACAATTATGTTTCAAATGAGGTTGTGAGCATGTTCAATATGTTCAACGTATTATTAAGGAATCAACTCAACCAAAAGCTTAATTTGATGGTTGAGGTCTCAAAATATGTTATATACTCTAACACGCCCATTCACACGAGAGCCCTTTGGGCTAGAAGTGTGGATGCAACACATGCTCTCCTCATACCTGGTGCTAATATTCCAATTAAATAAGGGGTGGTTGAGATTCGAACTCGTAACCTCTTGTCATGTTGGCTTCTAATACCAAGTTAACACCTAAAAATTAAATTAAGTAACATATATTAATTTTGTTGGAGTTATGAATTTTGAATTAAATTCTCGGTCTTTTTCAATCGACTCAACTAGAAGCTTAAACTGATAGTTGAGGCCTTAAAATATGTTATTTGCTCTAATTTGCAGGATTCTGCGAGCAACATTTAGAAACTCGAAAGCAGGGGCGAACCCAGAAAATAATCCCACAAATGCAGGACAAAATGGAAGCAATCATAGCAGTAATGGAACAAGTAGTATTAGTACAGATCAAGATGATAACAATTTCTACAATGGAAATTGGAGTAACCCAATTGAATGTTACGCATGTACACAAGTGGGTGTTCCCGTATTCCACTCTACAAGTTGTGATCGTGCGGACCAACCCGAATGGGAAGCTTCTGCGGGCTCCTCCCTTTACCCGACCCGAACTCATCAAATTAATCGTACCCGTTCTTCAATGGGTCGGCCCATGAGTTTATTTGGGGTGATAGTAGACCCGAGGAGTGAGCGGGTACGGAGTTGGAATCGGGTTATACTTATCGCACGTGCGGTAGCATTGGCGGTTGATCCTGTGTTTTTTTATGCTTTGTCGATTGGGAGGGGTGGCTCGTGTCTTTATATGGATGGGGTGGTTGCGGCGGTGGTTACGATGATTCGCACGGGTGTTGATGCGGTTCATTTGTGGCACGTGTGGCTTCAGTTTAGGTTGGCGTTCGTGTCGAGGGAATCGTTGGTGGTTGGGTGTGGGAAACTTGTGTGGGATGCACGTGCGATTGCTTCACATTATGTTCGTTCTTTGAAAGGTTTCTGGTTTGATCTTTATGTCATTCTTCCTATTCCACAGGTATTAATCTTCTAACTCACTTTGCTACATTTTCTAATCTATTGTTAAACGCAAATTTTCGTGAGAAACCGTCTTTTTGATTTTATATTGTAAGTTGATATTAAAAATGATGTAAATATTTAAGATACAGGAAGTAGATATTGTGGATATGGTAAGTAAACATTATATATAATGTGAATAGACATTAAGAATACGGTAAGTATACAATAATGTTTAATGGGCTGGATTTAAAATACGTCTTTTAAAGAGACGGTCTCTCAACAGACTAGTTGAATGTTAAATACGTTCGTATAGGTATTATTATTACACATGTCTTCAAAATGTGTAACATGTTCCAGTGGGCTTCAAAAAGTTAATCTTAATTTTAATTAAAATTATGTTGTATATGTTAAGGGTTTAATTTCAAATAAATTTGTGAGAAAAAGTATCATTATATTTAAATTTGCATAAGCTTTTTAAAATTTTTATTATTTTTTGTTCTACTTCTATGCATACATTTATTTTAGGTTCACACATTATGTTAGAAAGAGCTTTAAATATTATTTTTCTTTTATTAATTATATAGTTAATCACTTATCACCCAATGTCCAACATTCTCTCTTAATGTCTTGCACAATTCAATCTTATTCTTTGGTTCATTTATTTATGAGAGAGTTATAAATTGTTTTGGCTAATAATATGTAGGACCTTTTACAAAATTTAACAAAATTCTCAAATGAAAACTTTCACCATTGCATGATAAGGCATGATAATTTTTATAAAGCTAAAAACAACATTATTAATATTATTATGAATATAAATTTATAAAGTCTATGTCAATATCAACTATTCTATTACAATTAAAACTCTTTATTGATAATTTAGATTGCATTAGGGAAGATAAACAGATAAGTTCCAAAACAACAATCTAACACTAAAGATTAGTCACTATTAGAGTGACATTTGGCAACGTGGTTTTAAAATGGTGACACTTGTCACAATTGTTTGTAAATTAGTAGATGTATGATGATTTTGGAATAAATAGTCCCAGATTCGTCAAATCATCTAATACAACTCTTTTTACATATTTTTATCTACTTGTTACTTTAATAATTTGCTATAATTAAAATTAAGTTGTAATAATTATAGCAAATTAATAAATATTACAAATCAAACTTATTTTCTCTCTCTATCTTAACCCCTCATTTTTATCATCCATTTGTTTTTGTCTTATTCTTCAATCAAATTTCACTTCCCACTAAATATTACCCAAAATCAAATAGTTAGGTGCAATATCATAGAAACGAGGGAGTATTTAAGTAGTAGAATTGAATTAGACATAATTCCAAAAAAAGTACTATTGAATATAACATTAACATGTACAAGTATTTATGAGAAGAGGAATAACTACAAAGTGGTAGGGTTCAACGTAATTTCCTTTTTTAATTTTAATGGAAAAAGTTGAAAAAGGCCTCTTGGTCATGTCTTTATCACAATATCATGAAATTTGGTACTACTAATTTGTTGGAGATGAGTGCCATTCATGTACTCACATGATAGTTAGATAACATAATTTTCTCGAGTTTCTCGTAACATTATTTTAATTAGATTGATTTAATATATATTTATTATATTAAAATGATTATTTATAATTTTAAAATAATCACCTTCAGCTTTACGGTAATTATGTTTTACACTTTTAAAATAATTATTTTTTATAGTTCTAAAATGATCTCTTATAACCTTAATTAAAGTGATTACTTATAAAGATAAAGTAATCATTTAGAAATATAAACTAGTTATATGAGCTCGTGTCGTGGTAAAACGACATCATATAAGAGTAGGGGTGTTCAATGGGTCGGGCCCCTATTTTGAGCCCTTATCCGGCCCGTTTTTAGAAGGGCTTTGTAAGGGCCGGGTCAAAATGGGTCGGGCCGGAAACGGGCTTTGCTTTATGTAAAATGAAGCGGGCTATAAAAGGGGCTCAATAAGGGCCGAAAACGGGCCTTTGTAAATAATATAATTAATGTATAATTTAAATATTATAAATGAAAATGTCAATGAAATTATTAATATTTTATTAATTTTTTATTATAAATGATAATTTAATTGTTATAAAATGAAAAATGGGGATTAAAAATATTTTTAGTAGTAAAAATGGGCCGAATTGGGTTTTGGTTTGATAAATGTTTCATTAATTACTTAAGCCCGGCCCGACCCTTATCCGGCCCATTGAACACCCCTATATAAGAGTTAGGTTTTGGTTTGATAAATGTTTCATTAGTTACTCTACTTGTCTTTTATCAGTTGATTGATTCTCTTTTCCAATTTTACAATTTCTATTAAATTATTGTGGTCTAACTACCAAGATTAAAACGAGTAATTCTTGTCATTTCCTAATCCTAATATATTATTATTATTATAAAATGGTATTTTTTTGGGTTGGGGTATCAAAAGTAATATTCTCCCTTCGTCCTATTTTTGCCTCATATGCTATATTAGTCGTCCATACCGAGTCGTTTCATTATATTGTATCGGACCTTTTCGATGGATGGTCGATTCTGTACTTCAACAGGTGTTTGAAAGAATAAAGATGGACCTTATATTATATATATTATTATAATTACCATTAAAAATGTAGACGTATTATATAATTCTTAAATGATAAAAGAACTACTCATAAATTGCAAACTTTTAAGTGTACGTGTACTTTCATTAACTAGCATAATCTAATTTTGAGACCCTTTCTAATTCTATGTCCTACACAAATACCTACCATATTTATAATCAGGAACGATCCTCATTAAAAACTATAATAATTTCGCTTAATCATGTTAAAATTATAGGAGTAGTCGGTCCCAGTGAGGCTCTATAGTGGAAGGTATGAACTAGGAGTTGTTTTATTATTTACCTAATGGTCTGATTGTGACTTGAGTGAATAATATATTCACTCTGCATCACTCAAAAATAGAAATGATGCAATTTAAGTGAGACTGATCAAATTAGAAAATGCTGGGGACGGGGGAGTATGCTTCACCATGTAGAAGTATATATTAATGAGTAATGTAGGAGTTACACAATGAGCAAGTTTAATGGCCTTGTTTGTTTTGCTTCAATCATCTTATTTTCTTCACAAAATTCATTCCGTTGCATTACCATGCAGAGAGTAATATTAGGCAATAGTGAATAAAAAAACATTTTGATGATCAACTTTTCATTTACACTAAAAATCATTCTCATTACCACCATTTAGTACCAGTTATCAAACAGGCCGTGATTTCATCACAGACCATTGTGTTAATCATGCTATTTCGTTCGATGTTTGCAGGTGGTACTATGGTCCGTTGTACCATCGTTGCTCCGACAAGATAAGATACAAATCTTGATGACAATACTACTCCTTATTTTTCTATTTCAATTCCTACCCAAAGCTTATCACAGCCTCTATCTAATGAGGAAAATGCAAAAGGTTACAGGGTACATATTTGGTACCATTTGGTGGGGTTTTGGACTTAATCTCGTTGCTTACTTCATCGCTTCTCATGTAACCCATCTTTTAATACCCTTTCCTTACTAATTTCGATTCAGTTTTCGGTATTTTGTAATGTAAATCTTTCGTTATGATCATGTCAATCGTATCATATCATGTCAGGTCGTAGGAGGATGCTGGTATATTCTTGCAATACAGCGCGTTGCAGCTTGTCTGTCGCAACAATGTAATAGGACCCGAAAGTGTAATATGTCTTTGTCTTGCGCGAAGGGGATTTGCTACCAGTTTCTGCAACAACCTAGTACAATCGAACGATGTGGGGCTAATTCTACTATGCCCCGAAAATCCTTTTGTTTGAATGATGATGGGCCTTTTAGTTATGGCATTTATAGTTCTGCTGTTCCGGTTATTTCTAGCAATGCCATCATCATTAAGATTCTATACCCGATTTCTTGGGGGTTATTCCAACTCAGCACTTTCGGTAATAATCTAACTCCGACAAGCCAATGGGCGGAAGTTTTGTTCTGTATGTGTCTCGTTCTTGGCGGTTTAATGCTCTTCACTCTGTTGATAGGAAACATCCAAGTAAGCTAGCTTAGATCTTAGTTTTGCCTTATGTGAACAAGGGCAAATTTCTTATGTATGTTATAATCTAACTATGAGGATTGGTTTTGTGCTTTGAATTATAAAGGTGTTTCTGCATACCGTGATGGCAAAAAAGAGAAAAATGCAGTTGAGATGTCGGGATATGGAATGGTGGATGAGGCGGAGGCAATTGCCTTCGCGTTTGAGACATAGAGTTCGTCATTTTGAACGTCAATCTTGGTTGACTACAGGCGGAGTTGATGAGATGGAGTTAATCAAAGACTTGCCTGAAGGGCTTCGTCGTGACATTAAACGCCATCTTTGTCTTGATCTCATGAAAAAGGTACTTAAAACATATTTTGAGGCCTCAACCATCAGCTTTAGCTTTTGTTTTAAGGAACCAACTTTTGGTTGAGACCGCAGAATATGTTATATATTCTAACAGCTATCATTCGCTGCTATGTGCTTTTCGGCTTTACCATATCCATACGAACCACTAACCTTAGCCTGAACTCTCGATAACATATAATTGTTTGTTTCAGGTTCCACTATTCCGGTGCTTAGATGACTTGATCCTAGACAACATTTGCGACAGAGTAAAACCGTTGATTTACTGCAAAGAAGAAAAGGTACATATAGTCTTGAAAAGTCGTTATAGAAAGTAATAAATGAGAGTGTTTATGATAAGAAATAAAAATATTACGGTGTTGAAAACAGATAATGAGAGAAGGAGATCCAGTGCAAAGGATGGTGTTCATAGTTTGCGGGCGAATAAAAAGCGAGCAAACTCTAAGCAAAGGCATGGTAGCAAAAGACATACTAGGAGCGGGAGCGTTCCTAGGCGATGAGCTCTTGTCTTGGAGTCTTCGAAGGCCATTCCTTCACCGACTCCCAGCTTCATCCGCAACTTTAGAATGTCTTGAACCAACGGAAGCTTTCGGACTTGATGCATACGACCTACATTACATCACCGAGCATTTTCGTTACAAGTTCGCTAACGAAAGCCTTAGGCGAACTTTAAGGTACCATTCCTCGATTTGGAGGACTTGGGCTGCCGTTAATATACAATTTGCTTGGCATCGTTATGTGAAGAGGACTAGAGGTTTAGTCCCTAATGTTGATTCACGTAATGGAGATAACGAAAAACGTCTTCTTCAGTTTGCTGCCATGTTTATGTCCATTAGACCTCATGATCACCTTGACTAGATACTTATTTACTCATTTCTATTTTATCTTTAGCTACGTAATTTGTATTTTATTCTTAATTTATAAATTAAAACATAATTAAGTGGGATCTTGTTTAATTCGTTTCGAAGCACAAATAAATAATCTTCAAATTTTTATGATTTTTAATCATGCTCGATTAGAGATATCATATAATCATCATACAATCATACAATACTATAAAAGTGTTGGAAAATTACAAGTGTCATCCTTTAAGGAGGCATGACAAATGTAATTATTTTAGTTGATGATAGTTTATTATATCACAATATTTACCTAAATTAGACTTTAATTATCTTTAAATTTAGAGTTAAATTAGGTATGGTAAGGAGTATAATTTATTATAGCATTTCTATATAACTCACCTAAAATTTAATATATTTAATTGAATGAAAAACTGATGTATTCAATAAAAACTCGTGCATTGCAATTATTTTAAAAAATCGTATATTCGATAAATTTAATCTTGATAATATATCCTTGCAATTATTCACAAATTCGTGCATTGTACGAGTTTCTATACTAGTATTTAATATTAAAATGGAACTAATTCGCTGATAAATTTGTATTGGAATTGTATACAATAAGACTTGTATACTTACAACCCCATGAGGCTTCATTATCCTAAAACAATATGGTAATAGGAGTAGTTTATCAAGCTTATATATTAAACAACCTATCAAATTCTTCTATATGGGACCATATATGGGCTACTTTTACAACATTAGTAAATATACAAAAACAAATCAAACTAATATAACTAATCACTCTAAAATTATAAACACTTCATATTTATTTGAATTTGCGAATGATGTTTGTTATAGGGGTTGATCAATAACAAGCTACTTCTATTTGTTACCACCAACAAGGGTAACACTGGTGATGAGATTACATTGTGCATTGGGTTGGGGGCCTGTTGGGGGCCTTGATCCAACCCTTAATTATGAGGATTTTAAAAGGGTTGGGTTGAATAAGAGTTGGGCTCAATAATATAAACAGGTCAAATCGGGCCGGGCTCTATGGGCCAAACCCATTTAAAGCATGTTTCTTATTTTGTAAGGCTCGGCCTGCCTGGCCCATTTTTATTAGAGTCCGAACCGACCCGTTGCACAGACATACATTACATCTAACCCTCAAAAGTACTTAATTTAAAGCGAGAGACACTTAATGACATTGATGTAATAAAATATTATTGTGTAAACAATGGTTCCTAAAATGTTAGTGTTGGATAAAAGAAAATTTAAGGTAGACCTTAGAAAATAATTTGTTAAAAATGTCTAAAAATATAAAAAAAAATATACCTTTGAATTAGGAATCGCTAAATGTTGTAACACTCTAAATTAAACAATCATAGTTAAACTCTATTTAAATTACTTTTCGGTCTTGTGCTTTTGTTAAAAGTACAAAATTTTTGGAAATTAATTAAGAAAGAGATAATAGGATTTAAAAGTGTGGAAGTGAAGGGAATGATTAGATCAAATACAAAGATAAGTTAAATGTGTGCATGGAAATCAAAGAAAATAATATGAAAATGTAACAATATCCATAAACAATGACAAAGTTTGAACAAATTAAGAAAATGTATAAATATAGGTAAAAAAAAGTGATATATGAGAAAATAAAAAAATTGTGTACACGAGATGAAAAAATAATTTAAATATGAAAAAATAATTACATAAATACTGAGAATTAAAGAAAAAATATAAATTCAAAATAAAAATATAATAAATATGTGAGAAATTTCATGCGGTGATTCTGAGTTTTTTTCACTTTTCCACGTGGTGGACGAACGTCTCTATTAATCCTTGTAGTGGCCTTAAAATGTTATGATTTTTGTCAATTTACGTTATGATTATCCATTATAATGACTTTTTGCATAAAAACAAATGTCTCGATCAACCTTGAATGACACATTTTTGAATAGCATAAAAAGTCAAATATGGCAAGTATAATAGAACGGACGAAGTATATAAGAGTGTTTTTTTTTTTGAAGAAAATATAAGAGTGTTTTAGTAAAATGTGTTAGAGATAATTTTTGTGCATAAAGATGACCCACAATAGAAGAGTCATAATGGGAAAGACTTTGTGAAATTTCATTTTGGGGAAACGGGAAAAACAAATAAGAATGAAGAGAAAAACAATTTGTCTACCATATAAAAAACACAAATTCTATTAAGAGACGGTCGTTAAATTAGGCTGGATTTATTGTGTATGCCTGTAACAGGGAAATACGAGGTGCACACATTTCATAAGCCAAGAAGATATTTACCATCCCAAAACCATATGTTCATGGGAAGAAGGTCTCCAATAACTTATAAAGTGTGCACACTATTTTTAATTTGTCGATGTGGGATAATTCATCCCAATAACGATTTCTTTGAAAGACTATCTCTAGTTGAGCCGGCCCATTATATATATATTTTTAAAATATTGTAAGTAGGCATTAAGAATGATGTAAGTAGATATTAAAAATGATGTAAGTAGACATTTAAGATACTGAAAATAAGCATTAAAGATACGGTAAGTAACATAGGATTATATAAGTAAGCATTAATCTTTAATCAACTGGGTTTATGATATGTCTCTCAAAGAAACTGTATTTGAAGAGACTAGCCAAAAAAAACAATTAACGGCCTGTTTGGTAGGTGGTAATAAACGAGGTAATGGTAATGAAAATCTAGTATAATTTTGGTCGAAAAGTCTCTTGATTACCTTGATGGACATACTAGTCCAACTTTAATCATCCCATTTTTTCTTATAAATTCATTCAATGTATTACCATTGGGAGAAATTGTATTAGATGGCAATGAAAATTTGTAAACAAAAAAACTTCTTTTGATTTTATTACCATTGGAATGATATGAAACTTTTCATAAAAGTTTACACTATAAATCATTTTTTACCACCATTAAATACCACTAACCAAATACGCCGCAAAAGTTCAAAATCTTTAATGCCATGTTTGAGAACAATGATTTCAATTGATAAATTGAAATTGACTCAAATTTATTGTTTGACAAATCAAAAATTTTCAAATTTGAATTTGAATCAAATTCACAATTGTTTTTAAAGTAGTTAAAGTTGAGAATTTGAGAATGACTCCCCTAACCTTATCATTCTCTAATTATTCATTTATGATTTCATAATTAAAACTCATAATTTAAAATAGGAAAATTTGATCAAAATAATCTCAACTATCACCCGTTGGCCAAAAATAATCTCAACTATCGATTATTTTTTAATAATCCCAACTATTCACATAATTTGTTGAAAACATACCCACCTCCTTTTTATCGGGCTATAACATGTAACGTTTCCGCTTTTTTCTTTCTTTTTTGATTAATAGATGAAGGTAAAGGGTTATTTTGAACAATTAAGTAAAAAAGAAAAGAAAAATAAGTGAAAAATTTACTTGTTCCAGCCGGTAAAAAGGGGTGGGTATGTTTTCAGCGAATTATGAAAATAGTTGGGATTATTAAAAAATAATTGATAATTGAGATTATTTTTTGCCAACGAATAATAGTTGAGATTATTTTGAGCAAATTTTCCTTTAAAATAAAAATACTTATTTTCATACACTACATAATGCAGATTAATAAAAGTATTTCGAAAACACATATAATTCCTTATATTGTCATGTTGCAATTTGAAACATTAATTTCTAGAAAGAAATCAAAATAACCCTTTGCCCTAGGAATTTTGTATCCAGTTTGTAATTGTAGAAGAAATTGATTTTGGTGGGAGAAAGATCAAAGATGAAGCAAGTACCGGCAGAATACTTGGCCGATTTGGAGGACCATGGTTCTACAATGGCCATGGATGTTGACGATGTTGATCCTCTGGATGTTTTTGGTGATAATTTACTCACTCCCGACAACAGGCTTGCCGATGCCGATTTCTTCAATTCCTTTTCCGATGATTTTGACGATACCGATATCAATTAATTTCACTCTCCGCTTCTTCTAGGGTTTGTTCGTTTGTATCAACTCTTTTCTTTTTTTTTTTAGTTTCGAATTACTATGGCCAAAACCTATTTTGATTTTCGTTGTTCCTTGCGGATTTGTTTGTGAATTTTTTGTGAACATGTCGATAGTTATGATGCGCAGATGCAATTTCTAGGCTAATTGTGTGGCTTAAGCGTAAAGTCTTTTTAGAGATTGTTGATTTTATGTTTTGCTTGCTAATTAAAGAGTTAGGGACTTATAAAGTGGTTTTCTGGATAAATTAGGTCTTCTTATGATGGATGATCCTGTAATGGTATTTGTTAATGAGTGAACTGAGGATTAAAGCCCTCACTACCCTAAGATCAAAGGTTTTGCACAAGCAACATCCCAAAACAAAATTCAATGCAACACAACCAAGATCTCTAATTTAAGCAATGAAAGAGCAAACAAACCATACACAATGATTTACGTGGTTCACCTTTAATGGGGCTATGTTTACGGTCTAGCCTAGATGTCTTTAGTGCCTTCAAGAACATCCATTGGAGTTACAATGGATGATAATCGCAATTGAGAGAATTAGAGAATAAGGAGAGAAAGAGAGAATTATGTAATCTAGAGAGAATTGGTTTGAAAGCATTAACTACTACACTATGTAAGTAGGCCTATTTATAATACATAGGTCCTAATTACTTACATTCAAGAACCTAGGATAGAAAAGTCGAGAAGAAAAGAAACAAAACACAAGTTAGCAGGTTAAGTCGAATCCACTTTCTCTTGGCCAAGGAAAAGTCGACTCGGCTTTTGGTCTCCAAAACACTTTTGTTCCTTTAAAGCCTTTTCTCCTTATTCTAAATATGCCTCTTTTCACCCCCTTCTTTACTTATACCATTTAATCACGGATTAAGGACTAAAATCACACCCTTAATTACAACATGAACTAATGGATGTTGCTTGATAATTCTACTGTTATGACTTACTAAATGAGTTAATACTTTCAAATTGAGAGATATTGATCAGAGAACGATGTAGCATGTTGAAAAAATAAGAACATGAAAGTGAGTCCTTTGTTGGCCAAATTGTATTGTTTGGTTCGTTTGTGAATGGTAAGTTACTGATTTGAGATGATTGCAAATTGAGTTCCAGCCTTGTTATTGAGAAGAAAGTTGGTTGATGTTGAGCAACATACTTGTGACTTGTGAGTGATGAGGGATTGAAGAACTTTTGTTGAGTGCTGTTACAGGATAGAATTAACTATGTTTACTTCTTGCGAGAGAGCTTTGTCAATTGTGATAGTGCTTTTTATATATGCTAATAACTTGATGACTAAAATTTCATGATAATAGATTAGATTGAATTGAGGAGGCGAATAAGAACTTTGAGGAGCTTAACATAGAAATGATAGAAGATAATTTAAGAATGTATGGCGAAAAACGACTTGTATAACACAAGTGAAAAATAACATGAAAGGAAGAAGAGAGTTTAAGTAGATGACCAATGAAATCGATTTTCTTAATTGTAAATTATTAGTAGTACATAGCCAAATATAATATAATCTTTGGTGACGATTTCCTACGTCAACTTGCTTTATGTTTACAAACTTCTGAGGTTACGATCATCTCTGGAACTTGCTCTATACCATAGGCTGCCGATGCCTTCAGGATTGTTAACACCTATCTGCTAATTGCGGTTCTACCTGAAGCGGATACATTGCTACCTCCTCGTAGTCCCCCAACAGCCTCGTTTAATAGTGTGTTTCACCTCAAGTTTTGAGCTATCCAAAGCTTAGGACGTGTTCCCTCTTCAACCATAATAAGGTATTGCAATATGTATCCCACCTCCCTGTCTTTGACATCCCACAAGTCTTGTGGGAGATGCCCTAACCAAGCCAAAATTTGGAGTGGGGTTCTCTTTTGCAATCACTCCGGCAGATGATGCTGGAGCCAAGCCTTCTTAGCGAAGCTATGTGGTTTTGAGTTGCAGGCTGCAGCCAATTGAAGAATGTTGGCTCTTGTAGAGTTTAGCTTAGGAAGTAGTTCTCGTCCACTATAGCTTCTCCGATTTTTGCTTCCGTTGCTTTTACTTCATTCCAATCCATTCCTCTGCAGCTGTTTCGAGTTATATTCCGCCCCATGGGTGACGTTGTAATTCCTTTTTTTTCAGTGTGCACTGCTAAGGCAATGGTTTTGTTCTTGCAATTGATATTACTACGTATTTAAGTGCGGTTTGGTCTTTGTTCACGTTTTGCTCACCAAGTGAAGTGTCACTTGTTTTTAGTGGTGCCTATGTGGGTCTAAAAATGGCCATCAAGCAAAGACATCGAAGAATTATTTATCATATACTGTCACGATGGGACGAAAATTCTCACACTAATGTTGCCAAAAACGAATATTCTCACGCTAATGCTCCCAAAAATTATTACTCGCAATATCATCATAGGATTTTTTTTTTAGAACAAAAAACAGATTAAAATTGTTAATACTGTTAGCAATCTAACTATGTGTTTTTAAAGTAGTTAAAGTTGAGAATTTAAGAATAACTATCTAAAACTTGTCATTTTCAATTTTGTTATTTATGACTTTATAATTAAATTTGTAATTTGAAATAAATTACTAATTTTCAAATACTATATTAAAGCATTTGATAATAATTATGAAAAATATTATTTTGATAGAGACTTGCATTTATTGTAAATTTAATAATCAAGTTCCATAATGCAAACTGTAATGTTAAAAAATCATATATATATATATATATATATATATATATATATATATGTGGGGTGACAATGCTTATACTTCTTATTTCATTCAATAAATAATTTGTATTTTGATACATAATTAGGTGCTTTATCTGTTCATCAATATAACAATAGACGATAGAGTTTAATGATGAAATAGGATTGTTGATGAAGACAACACAACACTCAAACTTGTCTTCATCGATAATCGTATTTTCTTCATCATGCTAAAATATCAATTTAAATATGGCCAATATTTCAGAATTCAGTACCAACTTGTTGTATCACAGAGATACAATGTTCAAAAATTTATTCATTATTTGTAAATAACCATTAAAAAATATAAAACTAATAAAATAATTGAAATAAAAAAACAAAATTATTAAAATAATAAACCTATGGAATAATGCCATATACTAATAATTTATAATTGATGTAAATTACGGTGTTTTACCCAGTGAAGCTCAAATTTTAGTAAAAATCAAGCTTTTCTGCATAAGTGCATTGAATAGCCAATCTCAATGACATTCAAACACATACAAATCATCATATCATCGTCCTACCCAGTGTATCCCGTGCATAGAAAACTATAAACAGGGTCTGGGGAGGGAAGGACGGCGGCAACTCATACCCATACAGGAGAGCGCGGCCAAAACGAGTCCCCCGGCTCGAGGAATTCAAACACATACAAATGATTGACATAATAACTTCAAAAAGGATTACAGGTTTCCTATACTAAATATCAGGTTTATGTTGCTTAGTAATTGAAACTTAATATTTGCGTTAAGATATAATTTGAAACACAAAATGTGAATTTAGTATTATATTGCATAACAAATTTGTATTTTGAGTAGAAAATTAATCAGAAACTTTGACAATAATGGGCTAACAAATTCTATAGAGAATATCAACCTGTGTATGATTCTATAGGGCACCAATATGATCCTACATTCTCAATGAATCAATGTCCAATGAATCAGCACTCTGTCTAGAGTTCATTATCATTTTTCCAAAGCAACATGACCACTTATTCGAGTTGCAGACGAAGAGTAATGCCATCGACAAAGAATATGGAGTATCTAAAAAACAATACAAACACGACTCGTCAATCATAGAACGATTTGCCATTTATTGTTCCAATACTCGTCAATCATAGAACCATGCAACCTTCCATGGATGCTTGAGCAATTAAGAAGTTTACGATTAAAACCGACAAAAAGCAATATCTACAACCCATTGATCACAAACTTCTCTAACTCAACATAACATAACTACAAAAACAAAAGAAAACAAGTAATCGACACAAGAAAAACAATGTGCCTAGGCTAACGGAATTTTGCATACTTACCTAAATATCAGGATCATTGTAATATGGGTGATCATTTGCACATATGAATACCTTCATAACTGCAGCCACGATTAATGATATATGCACCAGTTCATAATGCTCCATGGTAACCATGACTTATTTGTGCATTATGCACATTAGCTCCTTCACAATGACAGGCTCTTCTCTAGCATCTCATTTTGAACACCATATAATATCAGGCCTGCTTCCTTATGCTTAATCTAATACTTGAAGCCTCTAAATGTTGTTCTCCTCCCTACAGAAAGGCTCAAAGGATACAGTTGAACACATAACAAAAAAATTTTCTAGTAGTCAGTAGCCCTCTTAAGATATTTTCAAATGATTAAAGATTATTCCCTTTAATCACTTTGCTTCTAACGTGATTGAAAATGTCACAGGAAAAAAAAGGAATAAATAAATGAAAAATAACTCTATAGCATAGTGAACAAGAGCACAAGTAACCAAATCAATAGTTCCAAGGAAAGCACAATTACTCATGTTTGATTAGGTTAGCCCAGTGTCACATGATTCGCTAGTCGCCTCGTGAATCGTGAATAAAAAAAGCGAATTATGGTCGGTTTTAGGCTATTTTTGAGCCATTTTGAGCGCATTGCGAATTCAAAAGGCGAACTAACTAGTGAATTATGTTTCCTGGGTTAGCCGACATCATAAACTAGCCAACTGACATGAAAAACTTTCAATATCATAAAATAGCTAATAATCGTGGTTTAACACGAGAACAAGCTAGTGCTCTTAAGATGCAGCAACAGATAAGGGAGCCAAGCAAAACGACCATGTACTTGAAAGATCAATTTGTAGCCTGTGCAGTGTTGTCAAGACTATTAGAATCAGACTTAGCAGCTTCCTCGCCTACTGTAACAGTATCTGTATCTCCGCTAGCTTGCACCTTATTGTCCCTTCCAGAGAACAGTGATTCTCTATTGTCTTCCTTATTTCCAAGGAGCTTGGATGGAAGTAAAGAAGCAACTGCAGCTTTTGCACTGGCCTTGGCTCTTTCTGCTTCTTCTGCCTCCCTTCTTTTAGCTTCTTCCTTCTCTCGCTCCTTCTGCTCAATCAGTCTGTCAAGTTCCTCTTCCTCTCGCGCTTCCCTTCTCAATCCATCCTTCACAATGTTCTTCATGTCATCATTAAGATCAATACTCGCCTCATCCAAAATATCGCCAACAATCTTAAGCACATCATCAACCCGTCCAACATCGCACAAAGACTTGAACATAAATTCATAACTAGCAGAGTTGAACTTAAGTTTATTAACCATCAAGTCAAAGAACGACTTTGCTTCATCAATCTTTCCCACTTGAACCAACCCTTCAACCAATCGGTTGTAAACAGACAAATTAGGTCGTAAATTTTCATCGATCATTTTCTTGAAATACCCAGCTGCATCATCTGGTCTATTTTCCTTAAAACACGCATCCATCAACAAACCGTAAGTAACCTCATCCGGACTGACACCCTTCTCACCCATTCTACTGCATACTTCTTCAGCTTCAGGAAGCAAATCCTTGTTGCACAGAAGCCCTATCAAATTATTAAACGATAAAATATCAGGACTACAATTTTTCTCATTCATACTCATAAAAACTTCAATGGCTTCCTTGAATCGACCTTCCAAGAAATACCCATCAACCATCACATTATAACTTCCAAGATTTACAGTCAACTTCCAAGGTGGATTATGCAAGTTCTTCATCCTCTCAAACAATTCCAAAGCCTTCTCAAACAGACCATTCTTACAAAACGCATCCAAAACCAAATTATACGCCACATCGTCCATCTTAACATTGGAATTCTCTGCCATTGCCTCTTCAAACTTTGCCATGGCCTTATCCTCCATTCCCTTCAAAAAATACCCTTTCATCAAAGGACCATACACAATCCCTTTAGTAACTTCTCCTCCTAATTTCTCCTTCAACTCCTCATAAAGCCCCAAAACTCTATCTCCATCATTGTTTATAGCACACCCATTCATCAAATACGCATACACAACCTCATCAGCATCGAACCCTTTCGACAACATCTCATCCTTAATTTCAATTCCCTTTTCAACCCTATTATTATCCACCAAGCCCTTGACTAAAATACGATAAGTTGCCTTAGAAGGCTCAAAAGGAGCATCCTCAATTAACCTCTTATAATGTTCAAGAGCAGTATCAGGTTTTCGACACTCGCAATACAATGTAATCAACATATTATAAGTAATAACATTTGCAGCTATTCCAGCTTGATTAATAAACCTATGAAGAGAAAGAAAATCGGAATACCTCGATTGACGAAGAAGAGCAGCCAATACTGCATTACAAGTAAAGATAGTAGGACGACAATTAGAGTAAACAGAATGACGAGTATACAAAGCTGCTTCATCAAGATCATTCTCTCGAATAAGCTTGAGGATTTTGTTATGGAGGTTAAGGCGATTACCGGTAAGAACAAAAACGTGATCGGGGATTTTGGGAGAATTAGGGTTAGGGTTTGGAATAGGAGAACGTTGTTTTTGTGGGGGTTGTTGATGGCGAGAAGGGGAAATAGGAGGTTGCATACGAAGTTGACGCTTTCGTTTACGGCGTTCGGCGGCCATGTCTTCAGGAGTTGCGAAAGAGAGGAGGCGAAAAGCGACGGAAATTGGTGGAGAAACGCGGTGGAGAATGTGGTGATGATGGGGGGTCGAAAAGGATTTCAAATGGTGGAAGAGGGATGAGGGTTTGGAGAACGCCATTGATGAATGCTGTGAAGGTCGAGACTCGAGAGTAGGAAGTGAAATGGGGAATAAGACGAGGGTTTTTTAGAGGTTTAGAGAAATCAAATGATAAGTTTTTTTTTTTTTCTTTTTTTTTGAAATGATAAGTAATTACTACTCTGTCCTGATGAGTTAGTAGCAAAGAGAAAATATGTGAATATTAAGAAAATGGTAATAAATGAGGAGAGAGAATGAATTGTGTGAATGAAATTAAAAGAGAGTTAAAATGTATGGATGAGATTAAAAGAAAGTGGTGGGCCATAGTCCAAGAGTAGAAATGCTGCAATTTAAGTGGGACGGACGAAAATAGAAAATGCTGCAAATTATAAGGGACGGAGGGAGTATACAATAATGGGGATTATAGATTTATAGGCCAATCCCAACATGAATAAAAATTGTTGAAAAAAATTAAACTTGATTAGTAGATATTATTTAGTTTACATAAGTTGCTAAATAGTTTTAGGTAGGGATGGCAACGGGTCGGATCTGGGCCGGGTCTAGGTGGACCCGGATCCAGATCCGTTTTCAAGCACTGGATCCAGATCCGGATCCGGACCCGCGGGTCTATTTTTACAGGACCCAGATCCGGGTCCGTGGATATTGCGGATTCAGTACCGGGTCCGGGTCCAAAACGGGTCCCACTTGTTTTTGACTTTTTTTGTGTATTTTCGAATCGTTTTGAGATTGCGATGATGCTATTCATAGACTAATGATAATAAATACATAATTTCACAATCTAGTACTTAAAAAAAATATTATACAACTACAAATTGTCTTCAAAATATTCAACGAACAAAAATAAACATAGCCGATCAATCATAAATTACAAATTTAATTGGGTATTTGAAAATTGAAAAGTCAGTCACTTTAGAAAATTGAAATAAATTGTTGGGATGGGAATTATTAGTAGGGAGTCAGTCACTTTATTGGGTATTTGAAAAGTCAGACTCAGCTTTTTTTTTTTTTAAGGAATCACCAAGATAAGACTTTTTTAAAAAACGGGTCTGCGAGTAAACGGGTCCGGGTCTGGGTATTGTTCTCAGATCCGGATCCGGACCCGTGAAATTTGATTGGACCCGGATCCGACCCGGACCCGACGGGTCTATTTTTTTAAGACCCAGATCCGTGAAAACGGATACGGATCCACGGATCCGAGTCGGGTCCAATACCCATTGCCATCCCTAGTTTTAGGTTTTGGGTTTTTCAATTATATTTAGCTAATGAAATGATAAGATTAGATGACAATCGGATTTAAAATTTTATCCAGATTAAATAAACACTTGCTTCAAGTAAAAAGTTCACTTGTTTTTTATTTTTTGGGGATGAATTTTGGCATTATGCATATAAGCAGATACTAAAAAATATGGAAAATTCCATATAGTAGCATCGAACTTTCATGAAACGTCAATAGTAGCACTTTTGTAAAACTTTTCCACATGGCAGCATCCAATTTTTGCCTTATCAAATTGGCGTAATATTTTTCGTTAAATTATTGTCAATTTCCGTTTAATTCACCATTTTGACGTTTCCATCATTAATATGTGTAGGCAGTTTTCTTTATAATTGCCCCAAATCTTTTTTATGCTCTCATATGTATAATTCATCATTCAAATTTGACTATAAAAGGTTGCGAATAATTCACTCTAAAAGACCAAATTTAAATGTTTAGGATCAATATATAAGGGTAAAAGGAGATTGATGAAGATGTAATGCAGTGAGTTTAAGTTAGATGACTTAGATGGAGCAACCATTAGGGTTTTGTGTAAGAGATTTTCAACTAGATTAAAATTTATATTCTGCCAAGTTGCAATCCTAGCTTTGTTGTATGGGCCAGTAAAAATGATTAATGAGCATATACTGAAAGTAGTTGAGATGTGAATATTGTGGAGGATGTATAGACATATTATTATGGTTAAGATAAAGAACCAAAATTAGGGGTGGATTAGGGGTTGCACCCATTTCTATAAAGATGCGTAAAATTTTATTGAGATGTTTGTGCATGTGCAATGGTACAGACCACCTCTGTACCGTGAGAAGAGTGGAAAACATCACAGTTTATGGAAAGTAAAGATGTGTCAGGCCTAATAAACATAAGAGATATAAATTAGTGAATCAAAACAAAATAAGAAGTTGTGAATTGTTGCTTGAAGATGAAAGTTTATTGAGCTTGTATATGTTAGTGTAAGGTACCAAGGGAAAGCTTAGAATGTCTAAAATATTATGGTGTACACATTAACAAAATTTGGGAGAAAAAAAAAAAAGAGATGAGTTTTTAAGGGCATGTATGCTATAAGAAAGTGTTGAGATGCAATGGTGGAAAGACGGTAATGCTACTCTCATTTCTGGAAGAATATAAAGGCATATGAGATCTTTCTAGTAGCCTTAAAATGTTAGTGAAAATTTTTAAGTATGACATAACTTAATAACCACGTTTAAAATTCCTATCTATTTTTGAAATTTATTTCCAAATGGCCTTTTTAAAAATTTAAAATAATTTTGTCTTCAAAAATATAAAAAGTACTAACTGAAATAATTTTAAATTTGTAAAACATATCATGACAAACTAAGATACTTCTATTAAACAATTTACAAGTTACAACCTCATCCAAAAATCAGACCGCGAAGTCAAAGCTCTGATTTTGCCCAACTATGGCGGTCTCCTCTAAAACCCTGCCAATTCCTCCATCACCAGATTCCCAAAACCCTCTCCACAACAACACCCATAAACCCAAAATCCTTTCTTTCAATCTCCACAACCAAACCCATCACCATTCTCTTAAAAAACTTCCTCAATTCTCTGTTCTAAACACTAATTCTAGTAATTCAAACACCCTCAACTTTAGCTTACGTATAACTGAATTATGCTTCAATGGAAGCTTAAACGAAGCTTTAAAACTCCTAAATTCAGCAATAGGACTCAATCTTCCCGTTGAAAATGATGCCTTTATTGCCCTGCTTAAGTTATGTGAGTGGAAGAGAGCAGTAGACGAAGGTTTACAGGTTTATTCACATATCTGCAACTCCATGAGAATGACAACTTTTGATGTTCGTTTAGGAAATGCACTTTTGAGTATGTTTGTAAAGTTGGGTAATCTAAATGATGCTTGGTATGTGTTTGGAAAAATGGAGGAAAGGGATTTATTTTCATGGAATGTATTGGTTGGTGGGTATGCAAAAAATGGGTTCTTTGATGAGGCTTTAAATTTGTATCATAAAATGTTGTGGGTTGGTGTTAAGCCTGATGAGTATACTTTCCCTTGTATTTTGAGAACTTGTGGGGGAATACCTGATTTGTTAAGGGGTAGGGAGGTTCATGTTCATGTATATAGATATGGGTTTGAGTCTAATATTGATGTGCTTAATGCTTTGATTACAATGTATGTGAAATGTGGTGATATCTTTAGTGCACGTTTGGTGTTTGATAAAATGCCTAAAAGAGATAGGATATCATGGAATGCTATGATTTCAGGGTGTTTGGAAAATGGAGAGTGTTTGGAGGGGTTAGGATTGTTCTTGACTATGCGCGAAGCTGGGATTTGTCCGGATTTGATGACAATGACGAGTGTAGTATCGGCTTGTGAGCTTGTGGGTGATGAAAGGCTTGGGAGGGAGGTTCATGGGTATTGTGTAATCAGTGGTCTTAGTGTTGAAGTTTCAGTTTGTAATGCATTAATCCAAATGTATTTAGGTACAGGGAATCTGGTTGAAGCAGAAAGAATTTTTGCTAGGATGAAATATAAAGATGTGGTGACATGGACCTCAATGATATCTGGTTATGAAGATAATGGTTTTCCTGAAAAATCTGTGGAGACTTATAAATTAATGGAGATTGAAGGTATCTTGCCAGATGAAATCACTATAGCTAGTGCCATATCCGCGTGTGCTTCATTGAGTCTTCTGGATATGGGTATGGAACTTCATGATTTAGCTCTTAGAACAGGATATATTTCGTATGTGATAGTTTCCAATACTCTTATTGATCTGTACTCTAAGTGTAGATGTATTGACAAGGCTTTGGAAGTGTTCCACCAAATAAAAGAGAAAAATATAATATCATGGACTTCTATAATTTCTGGACTTCGTCAAAATAACCGGAGCTTTGAGGCGATATTTTTCTTTCGATTGATGAAACTTTCTTTGAAACCTAACTCGATCACTTTAATTGCTGCCCTTTCGGCATGTGGTAGGATCGGAGCTTTCAAGTGTGGAAAAGAGATCCATGCTTATGCCTTAAGAACCATGTTGGCTTTTGATGGATATGTACCAAATGCAGTTCTAGATATGTATGTTAGGTGTGGAAGGATGGAGCTTGCATGGAATCAGTTCAATGGATGCTGTAATGATATTGCTGCATGGAATATCATGCTCACTAGTTTTGCGGACCGGAAGCTTGGGATACTTGCTGTGGAATTCTTTCATAAATTGCTAGATTCGGGTATAAACCCAGATGACATTACGTTTATATCATTACTCTGTGCGTGTAGTAGATCCGGTCTGGTGTCTGAAGGGCTGGAGTATTTTGACAACATGGAGGATACATATCATGTTTCACGGAATTTGAAGCATTATGCGTGCGTTGTGGATTTGCTTGGGCGTGCGGGAAATTTGAGTGAGGCTTATGCATTCATTCAGAAAATGCCGCTTAAGCCAGATCCAGCGATATGGGGAGCATTATTGAATGCTTGTAGGATTCATCAGAATTTCGAGCTTGGAGAACTTGCAGCACAAAAAATCTTTGAAGTTGACAAAGAGAGTATTGGATATTACGTACTTTTATGTAATTTGTATGCTTTTTGTGACAAATGGGATGAACTTGCTAGATTGAAAAAGACAATGAGGGAGAGAGGTCTAATCGTTGATCCGGGATGTAGTTGGATAGAAGTGAAGGGGAAAGTACATGCATTCCTCAGCAATGATGAGTCTCATCCCGAGATAAAAGAAGTGAATGCCATACTGAAAGCCTTTTATGAGAAAATGGAAACCGCTGGACTAAACGAGGCTGAGAACCTAGCTGAAAGTCCTTCAAAGGATGAGGTATTCTGTGGCCATAGTGAAAGACTGGCCGTTGCATTTGGTCTTATCAATACTGCCCCAGGAACTCCTATTTGGGTCACAAAGAATCTATACATGTGCAAAAGCTGTCATAATGTTGTTAAATTTATTTCCAAAAATGTTCGGAGAGAAATCTGTGTTAGGGACACCGAACAATTTCACCACTTCAGGAACGGTGTTTGCTCCTGTTGCGATGAGGGTTAGAAAGAAATACACTTACCCTTTAGGAAGTTATACTTGTAAATGTTATGACTTCACCCTTGTCTCAATATGTGGCACTTTTCAAAGATTTCCTTTGCTTGTAAGTGGTTGTAACGGGCTAGGGATTGCGGGTGAGACGCTGCTACAACTGTCAGTTATACCGTCTATATCTAGCTCATTGATCCTACGAATCTTTGCTAGCAGCAAACCTTGCTACCTTCAATTTTGGAAATGTAAACTAATACCCAAAATGGGTAAGTATGTATGCATTTAACTAAGCTTTATCATTGCTATTTATTCCTGATCTAACGTCTTCAATTTTTTTGGATTAGGGCTTTTGTTACCCGAGCTGATTACTACATTGGGACAGTGGAACATATAGCTGCTTATATGGTGATAACCTGAGCTCTTCTGTACATCTATGTAAGTATGTTCTTGCCTCACTTCATTCAAAGGATTGAAGACTGTTTCTTATTGTGAAGACTACAACTAGATGGTATAAATTTGTATATTAGAAACTACTTATTAGAAAAGGTTGCATGTATTCATGTTGAAAAATAATAGTTCTTTGTGAAATAGTGAGTTACTTTGATGCTACAACTACTTGGATTCTTGTAGTTTGACATGTAACTTTACTTGCCACTCAGATTTTACTGATTATTGATATTGTATTTAAAAACCTTGTTAAGAGCCATATCATCATTCATAGTGAAAATATTGAAATGTCTTCTCAATGTCATGTGTAGTGTGTAACTCGTCTGTTGTCGTCATAGGATCTTCATGGGATTGTGGTCACAATATATATTTGTTTGGACTTACGCTTTGTTTTATTGAGGGAGTGGAAGGAAAGGAAGAGGTCAGATTTTTTGGTTTATAATTTCCTTTGTTTGCATAATAAATTTTGAGCGGAGGGATTTGTAAGGAAGAGATTTAAAGGAATTAGATATCATATTTTCTATTTTCTTATGTAAAGATTTGCTCTTTTTTATGTTTTAGAGGTAGGAATGGTTTAAGGAAGGATTAATGTATGGGGGATCGAGGAAAATTGATAAAGATCCTATATTTACTTTTGATTTAATCACATAAGGGATTTTATGAGGTGAATTTTGAAAGATGAAAATTATAGTTTAAGGATGATGGACAAATTTTAATGAAGGGTTGATGGTTTAATGTTACATGTGGGTAAATGGGATTCAGGGGATATTTGGGCTTTGTGAAGTGTTTAGAAGATCAGATGACATAAGTTTTAACATAAGATTGATCTAGGAGAGGATTTTAGATAGGATAGAATTTATGGAAAGATGGATTAAAAAGATAGATCTAATTTTTTCTTTGGATATGGCGTGAGGCCGGGGAGTTAATATCCTTTGTGGACCTGTGGTATCGATTATCCAAGGATAGTACAACAATTCTTAATCTCAAAATTTCGATGTTTTCTTCTACTTTCGTAACGTTTTGAACTTTCTTCTACTTCCATGATTGTTTGCCAAAAGAGCTTTTACCTTTGCTGTCGGATCTTATCAATCTATACGTATTTAATGTGTATTGTTACATTGATCCTTAAACATAATTCTTTCATTTGCTTTGGCCATGTGGTTATCATCCTTTCTCATTCGATGTCTTCTTCTTTGTCGTACCCCAAACAATTTAAATCTTTGATCGAATTTTCTAGCAAGGGGTTGGTTTTGTTTAGTGGACTTCGTATGCAACATCGGGGCAATTTCTTCTTTTTTCACCTTCGTCTTAGTCTTACCAAGGTTATCAGGATCTAGATTTACTTGGAATCGACAATGTGGGTAGGATCCAATTGGTAGGACCAAATTGTAAGATTGTACCTACGGATGAACTTATCTATGCTAACATATTTGGCCCCTAGCTGTAATTATTTGTTTTAAAAGTTTATAAATGTGATATAAAATGTATTCGTTTAAAATTTAATTTGTTAATCATAATAATGGAATATTTTCGAACACAAGCGTGGAAAAGAAATCAATGAAAGATGGTGCAGAGGAAAGTCAATTATAATTGACACTAAGTTTGTTGGATCGGATTGAAGGGTCATAGTATCGGACTATGCTCCTTCTACTCAAAATTCCATTTCAATTAGGATCGTAAGCTTCCAGCATCATTACAATCCTACCATAAACCGAATCGCTCTCTTGTTTTAATAGTAGATTCATAGAATTCTGGATCAAAATCTTGAATTTAATAACAATGGCCTTACCCCAAAAAGTTAGAGTGAGGATGAGGCTTTTGGAAACTGGAATTCAGAGATAGTTCGCCCTCATGTATATTCAACTTACGCTTAGTAATTTTGAGTTCTCCGGCTATTACTCACAGCTTTCCTTACCGATCATAGTGTAAAAACATGGCCACTTCGTATCGCATCGGCCGCATTGTAAAGGTTTTCCAAACAAACGATTTGATATATCCCACATTGTTAAGGTGTAAAAAACGTACATTTTTAGTCGTATCAAGGGATAACTGGGTTTTTGTTATGATTCTTTTTTTTGGGAGATTTTCTTAACTTGAAGGTGTTAAAATATTAAAGGGCATGTTGGTGAAACTGTTTATCTTGCGTCATCTAATACCATTGACGGTAATTTACTGATTGTGTTCTGCTCGTGATCGATTATAGGTTTTATGAAACTTGTAGCTTGTAGGATACAAAACGTACACTTTTACGGTGAATTAGACTTTTCAGGTCGAGTCTAGTGTCTATAACGATTTCCCTACCGTGCAAGAGCGATTGGTGGTACAGATAGAGTATTCTAAATCTGAATGTTAAGATACTCATGAACAGACACTAATGTTTCTCATTCGTCCCTCTGTAGGATTCAACGTTCCCCATCGATCCCAAAGCACTGCATTTAGGCCTCGACAGTCCACCACTCTTACATCGCGAAATGGGGCTCATTGTTTGCATCAATATTCAAGCTGACAGAATTTGTAAAGGTAAACAGACTTGTTTTTTCTCGACTCTTATTGAATTCGACACTTTAACCTTCGAGTCAGAATAGATGTTCCAGAAGTTTTGATGAATAGATTACGGTTTTATCAATTTATGCCATGAGTCTGATTTGTACTTGGTTTTGTGGTTAGAGCCACACGATTATTCCGTGGCATTTGATGTAATTAATCTCGAGTTTGAAGTACTATTTCATGTATATTTCAACGACCGTTAGTTATGGCTTCTATTTTAGCCTCGCGCAAAGAAGTTTGATTGATTTTCAAGATGTTTGTCTATTGTATCTACTAAATTTTACGATCAAGTAGAGTGCTCGATGTGCTCAGTGGCCAGAGGGGTAAATGGTTATATTGTTAACCGACATATTTTGTAGGGTCGCGTTATATGTGTCGACATGGCAGAACGCAAATACGGACACAGATCTGCGTCCGACCCGATCATAAAAAAAGTAACCCAAAAATCTAAACAAAAAGAAACTCCATGTATATCTATTGTTCCTTCATATGTGTTTTACACAAGAGGAACTTGCATAAACTGTTATGTCTACAATACACTCTAGAAGGGAATCAACTCTTATGTCAACAATCCCTTCATGATATGACGACGGACTGTCCATCCATAACTTAAATACTCGAACGATTTAAAAGAAAAACACATTTATCAACTAACTGAAAAAACGCGACAAAAAGCGAAGCTAGTTTATACGACGACAATTGGTCCTGATTTGGCCTTGCGAACCGGTAAGGACTCCAACCCTACCAAGCTTAACCATTGCATCACTAAATTGGAAGGCAAAGTCCCCAGTTAAGGACAATCTGTTGACAGTTGTAGCAGTAAGTGTGTCTTGTTCAATCCTTTGATCAATTTGGAGTATACCTTTGTGTAGCTTAATTGCATTGTAGAAACCTTTGTCCACCTTAAATTCACTTCCGACTGTTTGGTCTGCGAAAACGAAGTTTGTCGATCCAGTGCTCGGGCATTTTGATCTTAGGAACGCGAGAGTGGTTGTGTTCATGGTTGGGTCTGGTTTCCCGGTGTTTTGGAAATTGTAAAGCCGGTCTAGGAAGAAGTTGCAGTGAATTACTCCAACAGTGTGACCACCACCTGTATATCAGTGTGTTAAAGCGATTAATTAGATGAATTGACTAATTATATGGGCTCGTCTTATGGTGAGACGGTCTCAAAGATACGAAACACGATTAGATTACCTAGGAGGAGGACGAAATCGGTAGCATTCAAGCCTTTGGAAGCGAATAATGAAACCGCGTCAGAAATGGGGATACTTGGCCCTGGAAGGCTATTTGAAGCTTCAGTAGCACTTGAAATGGTACCATCCCTTCTTCCTGTTTCCACACTAAACCACCTTCCTCCGGCCTGTTTCGATTTCATATGTATTTATATTATATCCGTTCAGAAATACTTGGAACTGATTGTGAATGTTACTATTAGAAAAACATTACAGAAGATAAAATATATCATACCAGGTTAATTGCAACTCGAGTAGCCATGACAATGATATCAGCACAAGACACGGTTCCTGGACATATTTCCTCCAATTTTGACTTACAAGCATCAATAAGTTCATAACCTCGAACACTTGCATTTGCTCCTGCTTTTTTCTCTGAGCTGGTACCGTCTAATAAGATTGATGCATCACATCCCTGTCGTCATAATGATAATATATACTCGTTAGTTACCTGGAGTAAAAGTATGTAATGATTTTAAACACTTTATTCATTTTAAACTAATATTTAAAGTCTGTTATTATTAAATTTCGAACACGCATACATGTAGCTTTTATGATCACAAACGTAGAGGTATACTTTAAAACTTTAAAGTAGCAATTCATAATCATACCCTGACAAAGCAATCATGAAACTGCATTCGAAGAAGAGCGGCTACAAGTGTTTTATCTTTAAAGAAAGCTGCTCGGATAATGTCGTAGACAACTTGCTCCGGGTTTATTGTCCCACATTTTCCAGCGTAAAACCCAATTTTTAATTGACCATAAGACTGACCAAAGAGTGACATAAATAGTATAAATATACAAAAAACTGAACAAAAACCAATTCTAGTTTTCGCCATCTTTTGCGAGGTTTTTGTTTTTTTAAAAAATAATATTTTCTAATTTCGAATGGAAAAAAGGATAAAACGAAAATGTAGCTAAAAATATAATAAATTCTTTTTCCTGATATGTCGAACCAGAAAATTGAGACTGGTATTTATAAGGATGCTATTAATTTGTAGTGTACATGTATAAATATGTGCATAATACATAAATGAGTCTAAATGCAACGTGTATTGATATGGAAATTTTTAAGAAAAAAACAAGTTGACATATTTAATTATTTTTTAGTCAACCAAATGATAATTGGAAATAATTTTGTAATTTAATTTTATAAATAAGTTGACATTCCTTGTCATAAACAACAAAGAAATATTTTTCTGTCCCCTATCAATGACTTGTAGAATTATTTATATTTCTATTATAGAGATCCTTACTTGATTAATAGGATATTGCCACTATTGTTCTATGGGGATTTTAGTTTATTTTTAATGTATTTTGTTAGTCGTAGGTGTCTTTTTAGGTGAGATGTATGTTACTCGCGTTTTTCTTTGTAAGACCCATTTTTATGGGAATTATTTAAGTACGCATATTTCTCGTTGTCTTCTCTTTGAAGAAGGTACGAGTATAATTTGTTTGTTACATTTCTTCTTCAAATCTCACGGAATGTTGGATTGAGTATCACTATTGTGTATTTCCTCCATTCTGAAATATTCGCTACGTAACGGTTTTTGACGTTATTAGTCATTTAAACTTATTTTATATATTGTGATTTGTGACTATAAGAATATTACTATAAAAATCGCGTAAAAAGTCAAATATAACAAGTGTAGCGGAGCGGAGGAAGTTGTATATAATGATGTTTATTGTTATAGTTGTTAGGTTCTTAATTCTTTGGCGCAATTAGACATGCATCCTACTTCATGTGTTTGACTTTTAATGTCATGCACCAAAACAGCAAAAAACAAGATTGTTGGACAGGGGTGGTGTAACGCTTGAAATTTCAATTATTAGAGAATGTTTTTTTAAAAGTGCTAGTCATCTCTTGATTAAAAAGGTCGAAAGACCTTCTAGTCGTCATCATTATACTCAGTGTATCTTGTTCTTAGGGATTGTGAGCAGGTTTTGGGGAGGGAAGAAAGACGACAACTCATACCCATAAAGGAAGATGTAGTCAAAGAGTCCTTCGACTCAAAATTGATCCTCCGAAGAAGTTATACTTCTTCTTAAAGAGCGTCTAGTCGCTACTTGTAATTAAAGCCTCGATCATTGTCAGATTGGACAAAACTAGATCTAAAAATGCACAATAGGGGACTACGAGTCGACTTATGGATGCATCATAAATACAGATAATTTGGCGAGTAGATGTCCTTTATCTGTTGCACATTTCTTGGGTAGAAATGTTTGTCTTGTTTCGAATGTGCTAATTCATGCACGAGTTAAGTAAATTGATGCATCATAGAGACAAACCTATGTTGCCCGTTTTGTATGTGGTACTTCATGCACGAGTTAGGGAATTAGTGCATCATAAAGACAAGATGTATGTTTTGTATATGCTACTTCATACATGAGTTAGAGAATAAGTGTATCATAGACGAGATACACAGAGTGCGACCGCTTATTTGGTGTTATGTTATATGTTGTGCTTTTTTTTGTACAAATGGTTGTCTCTTTTGGTATGCGCTACCTCATGCATGAGTTAGGGAGGAAATGATACTTTTAATGTGGAGAAAGATTTGTTGATTGAAACTTTATGCAATTTTTTTTGTGATGTTAATTAATTTGAATGTATGCTCATAGTCAGACGTAATAGTATTTTTGTAAATTTACTGATTACTCTCTGTTCAACTAGCAAGGTTTACTAGTTAATATCTATAAATTTTAAGGCCCTAAAAACTCGTGTGATGGATCATTTTGTGCATATTAAATGCCACGTTTGTAGGGGTTATTTTCAATTTTTTTGAAAGGCTTGAGTAAAATGCTAAACGTAAACCAAAATTTTTTTTTGGATTATAGGGTAGACTGACGGAAGTGGAAGGGTTAGATGAAAATCAAATTCAATGTTTTTTTTGAAAAATAATACTTGCTCTCAAGACGCTATTTGATTCTCTAAACACCAAGTGTTTTTTTTTTGGATTACTAAATAGACCGATGCAAACCTTTCTTGAAAAGTGATGCAAGCTCTCCAACTGAAATAAGGGCGATTCATTAAACATCAAATATTAAGACCTCAAAAACATTGATTTTTGAAGTTGACTCCAGCTATTGACTTTGAAGTGATTCACAATATTAGACTTTAATGACTTGGAAGTAAATAAAAACCCATCATCTAATCAAATAGAAATGACATTCTAATTCTATAGATTATAATTTGTTAAAGTACCAAAACCTTTGTCAATGATATTTGAATTTGAATATATAATCGAACATGTCTTTATGTACTTTGAAGAAAGATGGTGAGGATGTATTGAGTTGCGATAGTTTGAGAACGATCAATGAAGTGATTGATATGAAGCATATGAGGCTTCACTAAGGGTGTGGAATCATGCCTTGAAGGAGGCAAGCAATGAGAAGAAGGTTGCTCGAACAAAACAACAAAAAATGAAGTCAGAAGTTGGTAGCAAGGGTTTGCTCGTTTGAGCAAGACATCTTGTTCGAGCAGAAAGTACATTAGCAAGCAGTGTGATCAAGTAAGGTTCGCTCGAACGAGCAAGCTATAGGCTCAAACGAACGTGCAAATAACCTAATGACCAGTTTTCTAATGTGTTTTTTGGCTATTGCTGGGGGTTTATTTTTGATCTTATTGTCTTGCATTATTATAGAATTATGTTATTGTATATTGATGGTGAGTTAACCTTTATATAAGGGCACATCACTCATAGAATCAATCACCACCACAACACAATTGGGAGAGGGCTAATTCATATGTAAAGAAGTTAGAGTGTGTATGCCAAAAGAGTATTTTTTTTTTTCTTTGAGTTAGTAGTTGTGATCTTGAGAGATTATTGTTCTCAAGATAGTGAAGGTTATTTATATTATATTTGAAATTGGAATTTTTTTAAAAAAATTATAATACCTAATTTAAAAATTAAAACCAAATTAACTTAAGTCTTGAAATTGGTTTTTTAAGTCTTAGATTTTGCCTTCTAGGTCTTGAATTTGGTCTTTTAAGTTTTAAATTTTGGTATAAAAGTATTACTAGAAAATTTTTTTACAAAAAAATTGGATCATGGACTATTTGGCCTATTTATAGGTCGTTATATCCATGCAACCATTGCATACAAGTTTTTTTTTCTCTAGATTACACGGTAGGCTGAGAGAAGGGGACAAGTGAGATTACTTACTTCAAATGAGAAATAACCTGATTCTCCACAAGAAACTAAACATTGAGATTGTGACATGTGAGAGAACACGAAAATTATAATTTTTGTCATTTTGTGATCAATACAATTGATTATACATCCACTCTATTTATAGAGAATAGACTAATAAATTCCTTGCATTTAGAATAAATGTCTATTAGATAAGGCAACATGTAGAGTTTGGCCAAAATTAAACAAGCTTCATTTCACATACAAATAGACACTATTTCTAAAAGTACATATGATTCATAATTTACCAAATAGAGGATTCACATATCTGTCTATAAGATGGACGCTAAACCAAAATGGGACAATAAGTAATAGTGAATAGAAATATTTGTTAGTAAAAAAACTCACATATAAAAGTATATTGATTGCAAAGATAAACCTTGATAAAAAAAAAATAATACATAGAAATTAGGAGTATGAACAAACATAGTGTTACTCCGATTTAACTTGTGAAAATTAAAGACAACTGAAAGAAATAAGTTGCAAAAATTGAAAGAGAATTCTGAATCGAACAAAGGGTGGGAATCGAAATCTTGTGACTGAAAGGAAATTAAAAACCTCCTCAGTTATAAGGTTAAACCATGATTCTCGATAAATGAATAAATTAGTTAAGACGGCGACAATTCTTCCTGATTTGACCTTTAGAGCCGGTAAGGACACCAACCCTACCAAGCCTAACCATAGCACCACCAAATTGGAAGGCAAAATCACCAGTCACTGACAATCTTCTAACTGTAGCAGATGTAGCTGGGTGAAGTGCTATTTGTTGATCAATTTGGAGTACACCTTTGCCTTGTCTAATTGCATTGTAATAACCTTTATCTACCTTAAATTCACTTCCTTTTGTTTGGTCTGCGAACACAAAGTTGTTTGATCCACTACGTGGGCATCTCTTTTTAAGGGCTGATAGAGTTGTTGGGTTCATGGTCTTGTCTGGTTTCCCACTATTTTGGAAATTGTAGAGACGATCTAGGAAGAACTTACAGTGTAGAACTCCTACTGTGTGACCACCACCTGCTCAGATGTACATAATTATCATTAGCACTACTCGTATAATTAGAGACGAACCTAAAATTCTCGAGTCAAGAGACTATGTGACCGCCGCATCCTTTTTTATGAGTATACGTATAAGGTTGTCGTTTTCTATCCTATGATCCGAGAAGATATGCTAGGCATGATGATGATGTCATCATGAAAAAGATTTTAGGAGGACTTAACCTTTAGACCGTTTGGTGATTGGTATTAAATGGTGGGATTGTTTTTTTTATTGTTAATTGAAAGTTAATGTAATGATTTTCTTCTTCAATATCTCAATTTTTTCTTAAAATTCATTCCAACGCATTACTAATAATTAAAAACGTGGTATTATGTGGTAATTGAAAATTGTGAAACAAAAATATTATGATCAAACTTTACCATGAAAATGATACAATAGTATAAAAGAATTGTAAAATTTCACATGGCGAGTTTACAGAGTTTTGCATTAATTATGATTTTAAGTATTAAAGGTAAGTTTTCAAAAAGATTTTATTAGATATAATCGTACAAATATACAATATTATAAAAGAATAAAAAAATTGCAAAGGATGATTCTATATAACTTTACCAACTGAAATCATTCTTAGAGTTAAAATGTAATTGTAAGATATTCAAATCATATTCAATATAATATGCAAGTGTATCTTTCTTAAAAAAATTTATTTATAGGTATTTCTATACTAGCAAACTTCGTGCAATGCACGAGTTTGTATACTAGTTATAAATAAACTAAATATATTTAGCTATATTGGTTAATATACCATGAGCGTGATACACTGGGTAAGATGATGATGACGACGACCATGCAGTAGAATAAAAATAAAAGGAATGTACCTAATAGGAGAACAAAATCATCAGCACTTAAGCCTCTTCTTTTGAAAATATCAATAGCAACTGGAACTGGGATACTGGCTCCAGGAAGATTTGCTTGTGCTTCTGAAGCCCTTGAAATAAGCCCATCTCTTCTCCCAGTTTCAACATTGTACCACCTTCCTTGAGCCTAAATTAAAAAAAATAATAATTTCAATATATTATTATATTATATATCTATTTTATTTTGCATATATTATTATATTAATTATATATTCTGATTATGTATATACCAGGAAAACTGCAACTCTAGTTGCTATGACGATGATATCAGCACAAGAGACAACTCCCGGACATTTTTTCTCCAAACTGGCCTTGCATGCATCGATAAGTTCATAGCCTCTAACACTATCATTTGATCCATCAGTTTTCTCTGTGTTGCTTCCATCTAACAAAATCGATGCATCACATCCCTTTTCATACATCAAAATTAATAATATTAGTCATTTTATTAATTAACTAGTATAAACACCCGTGCAATACACGGATTTTTTAATATAAATTGATATAAAATATTAATTTTAGTTATTGATCTAAGCATATAGTGTAAGTGTGTAACCTTCTCATCAGCTAGAATCATATGAAGTGTTTTTAAATCTCCTTTGTTTTTAAATTCACAGATTTGTATAATTTTGTCTTGACCTTACAATTTCCCTTATCACTTTTTATTCCATGTATATAATTTAACCCATTATTAATTGATTTATATATGTAGTAAGCTACTGTAGAATGCAAATATATATGCATGAATGTTAGAATGTTTCAATTAATCAATCAATCAACATATTGTATAAATATTTTATTCGATAATTTATGTTCGTAACTCAGTAGATTTGATAGGTTAAAATATTACCTAAAGAATTCTTAAGTTATTGTTTCTAATTCTCTCAATCAATTTATAGATTAGAGTATATTATTAGTTGAAATAATTTCTGCACTAAATCAGTATATTTAATAGGTTAAAAATATCACTGAAATGATTCTCAATAGCTTAAATATATCACTGAAATGGTTTGTGATATTTTCCATCATTTCAGTCAATTCAAATATTAAAGTATATTATTAGTTGAAAAAATTTAGGCACAAAATCTATATATATTAATAGGTTAAAAATATCACTTATCACTGAAAATAATTCTTAATGTTTTCAATTATTTCAGTCAATTTAATTAGAGTAAATTATTAGTTGTACTAATTTCTGCAACTTAATCAGTATGATTGCTAATAATGATAATATACTCTAATCATGGACTAAGAGAATTGAAAACATTAAGATGAATTGAAAATAATTCTTAATGTTTTCAATTATTTCAGTCAATTTAAAGATTAGAGTTTATTATTAGTTGTACTAATTTCTGCAACTTAATCAGTATGATTGCTAAGTTAAAAATATAACCGAAATGAATCTTAATGTTTTCAATTCTCTTAGTCAATTGATTACAGTATATTATCATTATTACTTAAAATAAATTCTGTAAGCTATTGAATTCAATTATGGCAAGTGCTCTAATAGAATAATGATATATGATTAGTGCTCCAATAAAAATATTCCCCATGGCATATGCTCTAAAAAAATGACACGTGGCTTTTCACAAGTCTTTTAATATATGTTATGATTAATCAACTAGTACTAGACATATGTACGTTTGATATAGTATATATATATAACGTAATATGAAGGGTTTAAGATTTTGATTGAGTTGATTCTTTTACATTTAATATGGTATCAGTGGGGCTAACTCAATCAAGTTCGGTTTTTACTCTTGATTGCAGTATCGTTTGATTTTCTGTATTTTTTATGTGTTGTCACTTACCTATATGAACTACCTTTTAGATCCGCCCTTGAATGAGACGAACATATAGATCACATAGTAGAGTTTAAAACATTAAATGTTGGAATGAGGATAAAAGAGTTTGTGTCCGAACATTTATAGCGAATTTGGAGGCGTTAATAAGTATATATACTAAATGCTAAAGCTAAAAAAACTTTACCCTGACAAAACAGTCATGAAATTGCATTCGAAGAAGAGCGGCAACAATTGATCTATCTTTTTTGTAGGCAGCACTGACTACATCAAAGATATCTTTCTCCACATTGGTTTTCCTACATTTTCCGAGGTAAAACCCATTTTTCAACTGGGCATAAGACTGACCAACAAGAGTCATGCATACAAGAAAAATGGCTAGTGCAACTCTTGATGATGAGCTTCTTCGTGCCCTACCCATTTTTAACTATTTTATTTTTTTCTTTTTTGTTATATGATTTACTAGAAACATTCATTCATATATATATAGCAAGTTTAAGACTAAGTTAGGGCAATGGTTGGCATAAAATTAGTGTAATTTAGTAGTTGTAAGCACGAATGTCCCTAATCAACGTGCATTGCACTAAAATAAGACGTTAGTTTTTATTTTTTTTAATTAACAACCCAATTGAATGGAGGACACTAATAATTAAAATAAGACATCTCTTGAATTATTCTTTTTATCATTGACGACTTGTAGCTTTATTATTTTTATATTATCCTCTTGCCATATATATTATTACACCTTGACTTGTATGAGATTATTTTACCATGAGACGAGCTTATATAATTAATCTTTTTTTATTCTACATATTTTGTTTGGTATGATATTATGTTAATCCAATCCCGAAAGGGTAATAGATTACTTTGTTAACTTTCATTTATGTCAAGTAACAAATTTTCTTTCTATGATCAATTAATTAAGTATTTCTCTTATATTTTCATACCAAACAACATATAACTACAACCCATACTCTTACCCATACTCCTCTTCATCATTTCCCTTTTCATTACGTTTTATATTTTCATACCAAACACCCGCTAAAATTGTACATAAGTGATACTTTGATAGACTATGGATCAGTTCAATATATAGATAGTCTCATTTTAACATCGTTTCATTTAAGAATTTATGATATTATTATCATATTTAATTATAGGCGAAGCTTTTTTTTTCTCTGTTGAAATGCTCGTTCTATTGTATTTTCAATACGGTCTTAATAATTTATAGTGATACTATCATATAATTTAGTAGTAATTGTCTAAAAGTACCTGATAAATTTTTTATCTAAAAAGTACCTAATAAAAAAGATTTTACCAAAATACCTAACCAAAATTTTCTTTTTCAAAGGATACCAAGCAACGTTTTTCTTCAGTTGAGCGAGGGTTGACTAGTCAAAATTGAAAATTTGTCTTCCCCTTCTTCGGTTTGTTTTCCAAATCAATTCCCCACTCATCTTTTTCCTCTACTTTTTACTCAAAGTTGAAAATTCTTCAACCTCAATTATAAGAGGGAATTAATCCTTCGTGATGAGAATTAAATTTTTGTTACAAGGGTGAAAGACTAACTCAAGATTCTTCAAGCTCAATTGTAAGAGGAGATTAATCTCAAAAGTACACTAACCCTCTATATGAGCTCAAGATTCTTTAAGCTCAATTTTTCGAAAATTTGAAATGAATGAGCAAAAAAATAAAAAAATTTCAAAAAATGACAAAGTTTTGAAACTATTTCCCAAAGTAAGCACTTTTACGCCAGGCTTGAGGTTTGGTATTACACGCTGTTAGTAACAACGAATTTATGGAGAAACTCAAAAACAGTCAACAAAACGCTCGCTGTTAATAACAACGAACACATGGAGACCAGGTCATAAAAGGTCACAAATTAATTCGCTGTTACTAACAGCGAGTATACCCTTTTGACTTGTTTGACCTAGCCTCCCTTTGTTTTTCAAGGCATTTAATAATAATAATAATATTATTATTATTATTATTATTATTATTATTATTATTATTATTATTATTATTATTATTATTATGAACTATATATTTACATTATTCACGACATAATCCGAGCAATAACATTCTACTCGTGATAATTATATGCTAAACACGATAGATAAACATAAATACATTTACATATATTTACAAATTATATACAAATGTCAAAATATTACAAATGTTTAATATACTAAAATGTTTAATATACTAAAATGTTCGATATACTACAAACAATACACTAATGCTCATCGTCCTCCTACGCCCTCTCTAGCTGTGATGGTCTAGACCGCCTCTTGCGATAGTAAGAGGCAGTCATATAGCGCTCGGGGAGGGGAGGTGATTGATACTGGGATGACCCCGCACCTTGAGATGATTCTGCACCTTGTGAGGATCCCACAACATCCGGGGGTACGTTAGGTTGACCTCCTCCAAATGTACATCGTCGTGAGTAGGAGATTCCCTCTAGACGTCCCCGGAGGTCTCCGGCGCACCTACTTCTGGAATGAAGTGCTGGAACTAGGTCCCTAGAAGAATGCCTTGGGCAATGTCTCGTACAGGCTCCTTCTGACTTGTTCGAATTGAACCATTATAAAAACATGCAATAGTCACACGAAATGATGTCATTTCTACATGAATACATACGAAAACAACTTCATCACCAAGTTCATTCACGAATGAAATTGAAAATTAAGCACATTTACCTACACTAAATCAATATACTTAATCAACTAAGTAGATAAGCCTACAATTTATATACAATAAAGTACATATACCTAAACTAAAACAATATTATCAATATCCATAATCAATGAGTAAAAATCCACACTCATACATTACCTAAACTAAACTAAATAAACTAAAAAAAAAGATAAATATACCTAAACTAAAACAATATAATCAATATCCATAATCAATGAGTAAAAATCTACATTCATACATGACCTAACTAAACTAAATAAGCAAAAAAATAAGGTAGATATACTTAAACTAACACAATATAATCAATTAAGTAAATTAAGCCTTAAATAACACATAATAACTCATTTTCAACAACCACACTCCACAAATTTACACAATAAGTAAAAAATCACTCATACATTACCTCAAACTGCATGTGAAGAGCTAAAAGAGTTGTTAATACAAAAGGTAACCTGCATTTGAGAAGAATATTGAAAATTATGCAAAACCCTAATTTTCGAATAAATAAACGAAAAATCAAAGAAAATTTTACCTTAGACAACTTCAATTATATGCTAGACCACTTTAATAGTGTTGGATTTGAAGAGGGAAAGACTAATTGAAGATTTGAAGGTTTTAATGGAGGAAAATAAGTGAGGAAATGTCGATTGCTTAGGGTTACTGAAATTGGGGGAAATGAGAAAGGAGGAAGAAGACAGTGATTTTAAGACGATTAAAGTCGCTGTTACTAACAGCGACATAAAAGTTTGACTTTTGTTGACCTTCAGTAATTAGTCGCTGTTACTCGGGAATTACCAAACCATAGCTCCGGAGAAAAAGTGCTTATCTTGGAAAAAAAGTTTCAAAAATTGTTTATAATTTGATTTTTTTTAATTTTTTTCCTTATTCATTTCAAATTTTCCAATTTGTCTAGGATCTTATTTGATACGCCCTAGGCCCGGTCCTATTTTTAGGATTTGTGTCTAACTTTTTAAAACCCAACGGATCAGAGTTCGGTTTCGTCCCCAACAAATATATGTAAGTATGAGATTACGGTCTTCATACCCATACTTGACCCTAACCCTCTATATGAACTCAATTATGACCTAGATCAACTTGTCCCATCCTATTATACAACCCAAAATTAATTTAAATTAAGTTCTAAAGGATTCAATTTAGTCTTGTCTACAAGACTACCTGTCCTAGTAGGAGTGTTCACCGGTCCAAACCCGGACCGGACCGGAATCCCAAAAAAGATAGGACCGGAGACCGGACCGGTTCCATCCGGTCCGGTCTAACCCGGAATTCTTCCGGTCCGGTCCGGGTTTGGACCAGTTAGACCGGAAATATTTTTTAAAACAAAAAATAAATTGAAAAATAAAATATTTTAAAATAATTTAGCAAATTAATTATTATAAAATTAACATATTTAAATTAAAATAGCACTTCTTCATATTCTTTAGAACACAAACAGCAACTGCTTCATTTAATCATTTATACGCTCGAAGCCCCTGTATGGCTGTATGACTGTATCCTTTTAACATTTCAATTTAAAACCCATTAAAACATTCCAACTTAACATTCCAATTTAACCCATTAACATAATAACATTCCAATAGAATCACACTAATCAAATCAAAACAGTGGCATTTTCCTTAAAAAAAAATCAAGCGAAAAGCAGGTACTTGTATGCTTTAATTTTTTTTTTTTTTCTTTTTAAACCTTTCCAAAAAATAAAAATAAAAACTGAATATGTATTTCTCAAGAGACCTTCTGTTAAAATAAATATATACATAATAATTGTAAATATTACTCCTCTTTCAAATCACTTTTATGGCATCCGGTCTCATCCGGTCCAACCCGGATTTTTCCCGGTCTAGACCGGACCGGAAACCCGGAATTGGAAACCCGGAGATGGTCCGGTCCGGTCTTAGCCGGTTCCGGTCCGGACCGTCGGTCCGGTCTTATTTTGCACACCCCTATGTCCTAGTATCATTGAAACTTTTATTATAAAAAACAGTCCATTTTGTATGAGACCATCTCATTGTGAGACAACCTTAAAATAAAAAGCCCATAAGCTACAAGTTTCTATTACTGGGGTATTTAACCCAAGTATGAGACATGTCTCACGGTAAAACCGTCTCATACAAAAATTTGTGAAAAAAAACTCAAGTATGGATAATTAAATCAAGACCTACTTCACAAATTCTAATATGAAAAGCATCTCACTGTGAGACATTCTCATACAAGACGAACTGATCTAGTTTAAAATCCAGACAAAATTGATAGGTCTAAGTTCGAGACAATTTTTTAAATCATAAGAATCCCAATCCGAATCCAAACATAGAACCACCGAAAAATACTCATAATTATAGTTCTAAATTTGAATTGAATTCGACCCAGACCCGACCCGACTCATTATTATCATTCCCAATTCAAACCACACCTAACACCTTTCACCTAACACAAATGTTACGTAAGATCTCCGACTCATTATTGTCATTCTCCTTTTCCACTTGTTCAGTCCTTTTCTCGAACATCTCCCCTCTGCTTCTATAAAATACACTCAACTTTTCTACTTGTTCGTTAACCCACTCAATTTCTTCACCCCTTAATTTCTATTTGACTTTGAAATCGAATTTGTTGTCGGTTGGAGTAAGGTCTGATTCGATTTCTACTTGAATTGGAAGTTGGAAGTAATTGGACTTCATTTCTGCTCAGCCCTTCAATGGAGGCTAAGCTTTTAACTCCTTCCCGGAATGTTCATGTTGATACTAACCCCACAAAATCAGGGAGAATCTTTAATTGCTCTCTTCACCAAATTGGGAAATATAGTAGGTTAAGCTTTTCCAAGGGTACCCGTACATGTTCAATCAAGGGTTTTCAATCGCTTCATGTTTCTGCATCTGCTTCTGGGTATATTACTATTTTACCGTCTTTTCCTTTGTATGATTGATTGAATTGATTGATTATATTGTGTTGCATTGCGTGATTTGATCTATTATTGATTCTCTTTGTCTTGTGATGTCATGCATTGTTTTGGCTGATTTATTGTTGGATTTTTTTGGGTTGTTTGTCTTTTGCTTTAGCTTTTTTTTTTTTGATTTAATCAAATGGGTTGTTGAAATTGCTGGTGTTTATGATTGTAATTGTGAATTATTCCATTGATGCTGAAATTGGATTAATTCTACTCTTCAGTAATAATTCAGGCATTCTTAGAAAAAAGTATTTTTGATACAAAATTACTGCTTTTGGAGAATGGTAGTTCCATTTTTATAAGGAAATTGATATTTTTTTAATTATTTTGTAGCATTTATGAGAGAAAAGTACATGAATGAGGTGGAAGATGATTGCTTCCAAACCTATCACATAAGTTTTCTTGGCATTAGTTTATCACAACTAAAACTATAATTAATAGTTTCTCAATAAGTTTGGATTTTGTGTTCTTAAAATATTTTCAAGTTAAGAGCTTTACAATCTACAAACATTCATAATTGTTAAATTGATAGATCTACCTCCTATGCATTAGCTTTTGTTGTGCGACAGCGGAAGAAAAGATCGAAAACAATAACGGAAAGCAATAAAAATTCAAACAAACAATTAAGCAAAACACACTGAGAAATTAATGTGGTTCACTATCAACGTGATAGCTACATGTTGCCAGCACCAAGAATAAAATTTTCACTATAAACTGAGAGATTACAAGATGAACGAGAAGCCACAACAATGGCTCTCCAAGCTTTTTCTCTCTTAGTTTTCCTCACTTTGTGTTGCTTGAATCATGCCCTAATTCTGATTTCAAGAGGGGTTTATATAGTATGCCACTTAATAAAAAGAAATTAGGTTAACAATTACAAAGAAACCGGCCCAAAAACTAAGTAACCGTCAAAAGAACGTGCAAAAACTGAAAAACCGTAAAAAAATCCACAAGTCGCGGCTCGCGTATTAGGTCGTGGACCTACCTGTTTTCCAAAACAATAACTTTTCCTTCAGAAACTCACGAGACGCGACCAAACGTACGGCCCATGACCTGGGCGTTTTTAAATCCAGTAGCCAGTAGGTACTCCTCGCCTTGGGTAGAACTCCGCACCCCGCGCACTTCAACCTGTCTCTTGATTTCATCTTAAAACTCAATCTTAGACTCGGTTCGAGTCACAAAATTCCAACGGCTTCTCTGGTCCTTCTTATCACGCCCCCACACCGCAGGTATTGATATGGTTGTCCGGTTAATTTGACGAGTGATGGGTAGTTCATTATCCATCACTAGTAAATGCTACATTTAGATTTAAATTAGACCCCATATTATTAGGACTAGGTGTGATCTTTTTATTCGCTTGCCTTTAAGCCCATTTTTTGTCACCTTGGGGATAGCTCAAGATGGGGTTCCCACCGCTTGACATTTCATGTAAAATTTTGGAACCCATTCTTATTATCGTTTGCTAGTTTATTATCTTTCGAGGCCTTCAACATTTCAACATGGATAACCCTTGGAATCACGTTTGTGATATCTATGTTTAACCCAAGCCTCGCATCTTATATCTTGGATTGAGAGCTAGTAAAACATTTGAGGCAAATTTTTAAAACCAAGCATTTTACAAGTGTTGGAGCACTTTTTCGGTCATAATACCTTAATTAAGTTCATGGGTACTATTTGAAGCATTTTATGTTATACAACTTAACCAAGGAGCATCAAATATGTCAATTTCAATCATTTTAAATCAACACAATTCAATGTCAATTCATAACCTCCATTTTCGATTAGACCACTACGCTCGCCCAAGTTTTTGACTTTGAGTTTGTAATCCTATTTATATTATATATATTGCCTTTAACCATACTTGACACTACATCAAGATGAAATGCCAATCCTTCACTAACATTTCCTGTAAAAGTTTATGTATCAAATGTATTTCCCAAAAAACACAACCGTACTACTATCACTCGTTCATTGGATTTGTGGGTCTATTATACTTTAAACACATTGTTTTATAGGTTGGTTAGATAATTTCTAAGGGAGTAAACATAGTGCAAAAACAAGGCTAGAATATTACATCAATCGTGTTGTAAAACTTTTCACCATATTAAACTAAAATTTCCAGTGTTGTAAAGCATGCTCTTGGTCGATTTTTGGTGTTACAATAAACGCATCACTCCTATTAGCGCATCAATGGGCCCGTTATAGTGTAAAAGCAAGGTAGCATCGCATCGCATTAGCCGCGCTGTATAAGAGATATCTTATGATTTTGACCGATATTTAGGCGTTATGATAACCGCATCACTCTCGTTAGCAAACCACCATTTCGTTACTACCATTGCGATCGTTGTCGTATTGTTACACTTAAGTGCCTATTTATTTTTGCATCATGAGAGAAAAAAGGAAGGGGAAGGATAGAGAAGGCCCTGAGAAGGAAAGGGAGGGTAATAAAACGTTGTGAGTTTTTCCTTAAAATCCATCAATTCCTGAGCGTTCCCATTTGTTGAAAAAGTATGTTTCTCGTCCCGATATTGTCCAATTCACCAATAGACGCCACTGGAAATAAAATCCAAATGAGGTCGCCTAAAAAAGTAACGAAAATTTTTGAATCCGCGCAGCGCTTGCAGAACATCCATGCCAGTTTATTGAATTGTAGCCATTTAGAATGTGTCTTCTCAAACATCTCAAAAGGAAATAAGTCTTCTATTAAGAGCAACATATTCCATTTGGAGAAATTCCTTAATAGTTGCAAAATTTTCTCCATTGGTATTTTTTTGTGTGTACTTTCTTTCTTGTCTTTGGTACTTATAATGTTTGGATTGAAGTAAAGGACATCTCCTTACTTATCCGCATAGTCGGATAGGTAGTAGGCGCATAATAAAGTCTAACTTCACTTTTGTATTTGCATGCCATTATTATACGACAATTATTAAAACTTAAAAGATAGAGGAAGTATATAATAGAAGAAATTCATAACATATTAGGACATCGTTCAAATTTCAAATTCCAAATTTAGGTTGTGTTTGGGGGCAAGTGTTTTGTTGGAAATACTTCACATGTGAGAAAGATCTCACATCACTAAAATAGTAGGTTGTAGACTTCCATATAATGTTTCGTGGGTAATCCACCTAATTTCATATGGTTTTTAAAAAAAGTGAACCTCATCAAGTGTGTATGCAAGTCAACCCTCATTAATTGAGGGTTTGTCCACACGAGTAGGCCCATAGGGTGATTATGTGATGAATTGTCACAACCAAACATGGTGTTGGAGCTGAATGTAGCTTTTGAATATGATGTGACTCACATGTAAGGTGGAGTGTTGGAAATACTTCACATGTGAGAAAGATCCCACATCATTGGAATAGTAGGTTGTGGACTGCATAAGTGCATATAATGCTTGGTGGATAGTACTCTTAATGCCACATGGTTTTGGAATGGTATTTCCTTGGCTTATGAAGTGTATGCATCTCTTGTTTCCCGATTATATGCTGGCATTGACAATAAGTCCAGCTAAACTTAACATATTCATTTTAAATTGTAGAATTTAATCTATGAAATCACAAATGAAGAGTTTGAGTTTCAATAAAAAATGAAGAATTTGAGAATAACAAGGTTTGAGATGTCATTCTCAAATTCTCAAATTTAACTACTTTTAAAAACACTGGTAGAATTGGCTCAAATCCAAATTCTTTCTTTTAAATTTGTCGAGCACTAAATTTAAACCAATTGTAGACTTCAATAAAATAATTGTTCCCAAACATAGCATTACATAAATCAGGTCATCATTCAAATTTCAAATGGTTATAAACTTGTAATTCATTACATACTAGTGTAATACCCGTGCAATGCACGAGATTTTTTAAATTTTCATATGTATATATAGTAATTTAATTATTTTGATAATTTTTTCTTCGATTAATTTATTTAGATCTAAAAAAAGGTATTTCATAAACATATTCAAAATTACATACTTGATCAAATTAGATAATTCAAAATTATTCCCACATGAATTATATGTAAATATAATGTAGTTAAAGTCTTATATATTTGCATGATGAAAATAAATAATGAATATGAGGAAGATGTAGGGATGTTTTACCTAAGTACCCATGTTCACACAAGTAATGACCAAAATATCCCTACTTTTACTACTTACAATACCCCAATTACTACCTTTATAATTAATTTAATCAATTAAAATACCCCAACTACCACCTTTTTTGATAGACTTCATCCCACTCTTAATATTTGTGCCCAACCAAATAGGACATTAAAAAGAAATAGAGGTAGTATGATTTAAAGTGACACGTGGCAAATAATTAAAATTTCTCAACTTTAACTTTCATTCTACATCTGCCACGTGCCAAACATGTTTCTGAATTAGTATATTTATTTATTTATGATATGGCTGAAATACATTTAATACTTTGTAACTATGTCATAATTTCCTTATAGAAAGTGAATTGTTTCACTAGACTCAATTCTCAAAGTAAATGCAGAGAATCATTGTTGTATTTTACACTTGAAGACATACTTGACACTTTAATTGCTCACGTTTTAGGTTCAGTTGTGAAATAATTTCAGAGTGATTATTAACATAAGCAGTTACGATTAGCGTGTCACGTCACTTTCTACGATGATCTACATAGCTAATTCAAGCACATTAATGATGAAGGGAATTGAGTTAGGAACATAGGATTAGTGTGCATGATCTCCACTTTGTTGCTCTTTGTGGGCACTTCTTTACCTAACTCTGTCACATAGCCCGTTTTCAAGCAATATTTGCCTCTGAAGTTTGTGTTTTTTCTCTTTCTGCAACTTGTTTTGGCGCTTTCTCTAACGTCTTCCCTGACTTCTTGTATATATGGAAGTTTTTGCAAGTTGAAACCTTGCTCAAATTCTTCACCCTTTAGAGTATTCACGATGCTTTTCCCCTAATTTATTTTTCTTTCTCTTGTGTTTCTACTCGACTTCGATCTGGACTTTTTTTCTTGCCTGTCAATGTCAATGAAGGCTAAGTTGTTGACTCTTTCTCCTCAAGCCCATTCTCGAACTGACACCAAAAAACCATGGAGATCCTTCAATTTCCTTTCACATAAAATCTGGAATAACTCCGGCTTTAGCTTTCGCAAAGGAAGCTCTTCAATGAAGGGTTTTCAGTCCCTAAAGGTTTCGACAGCTTCTTCTGGGTATAAAATCATCTTCTTTTTCTTTTCCATTTTCCTCTTTTGTTTTTGAGTAAGTGATTCGGTAAATTATTTTATTGTTCGATGTACTCTATTATTAAAACTTTTTTGTGATTTCATTGGGGCAGCATCTTTTTTTTGAAATATTCACCAATTTATTGGTTAAATTCTGGTTTTGGTCTCTGGCTCTAATTCATTTCAATTAAGTTGATTGTTGAAATTTCTTTTGTTTGATGTTTGATCGAAGATTGATGTTTTTGTTTGGGATGTTGGGGTGTATCTTTCTAATGAAAATTTTTTATCACTGCTTTGATGCTGGAAAAATAGGCATAGAAAGAGGATTCATTTTGTTCTCAATGGAAGTTTAGGCTTTCTATGTTACCAAAAAAGAATTACATTTTCTTTCCTTTGAGAGAATAGGATTTTCTTGTACCATTTTGCTAGAATTCCTGGTATTTGTGTATCACCGGCATTCCTTGCCCAAATATATATGTGTGATGGAAACAATAGTGTAATAATAAGTACTTTCAGTAGTGATAACTAAAAAAAATTAGGTTTCTATGTATCTCCATAACTATATTCGAGATTTTAGGCTTTAGCTATCCACACAAGTCAAGTTTTGCTAATTTGACTTCATACTACATTAGCTTTTGGAGTCCCTATAATTTGTTTTGTTTTACAAGTGTTGAGAATGTGTAATTTTATTACTTTGACGGCCCGTTTGGTAGGTGCTATTAAATGGTGGTAATGAGAATGAAAAATAGTGTAATTTTGGTTAAAGAATCTCCTGCTAGTTGCTACCTTGATAGCCATGTTTATCCAACTTCAGTCATTTCATTTTCTTCATAAATTTCATTCCAATGCATTACCATTCAGAGAAGTGATTAGGTGGTAATGTAAATTTGTAAACAAAAAAACTTTTATGATCAAAGTTTTCTTTAACATGGGAATGACATGGAACTTTCGATAAAATTTTACGCTATAAATCATTCTCATTACCACCATTTAGTACCACTAATCAAACGAGCTATGAGAGTCTTTTTTAGAATATTCTTTTAGGATGATAGATTCATAACTGTGGAGTATGGATGAGGTGTTGTGTTACTGAACGGATTATAATGAGCCCATGTTTAAGTCTTGATTAGATATTAATGGATACAATAATATGGCATGCAAGTTAATTTACTGGCTTGATTCTAATGTTTTCATGTACAATTGAGGTCTTTGTGGAATTTAATACGACTTAACAATTACTTTTTTATGCAGACTGCAATCCAAGACAAGAATTGATGAGAGTGAAAGCTTGACTCTGGATGGCATTCGACAATCCTTGATTCGGCAAGAAGACAGTATAATATTCAGTCTTCTAGAGAGATCACAGTTTTGTTATAATGCTGAGACGTATGACCCTGATGCATTCCCTTTACCTGGCTTTCATGGTTCTTTGGTTAAATATATGCTTAAGGAAACTGAAAAGCTGCATGCTCAGGTATCATAAGTACCGAGTATCTCAACGTAGTGAAGCGCGATTGTCATTTGACCGTTTCTTTTGCATTTCAGGTTGGACGATATGCGAGCCCTGATGAGCATCCTTTTTTTCCGGATGATTTACCTGAAACTCTGCTTCCACCTATGCAGTATCCTCAGGTAATGAAGTGTATACTAATCTTCCTTCTCTTTTCCCTATCTAGTTAGCAATTAGTTTCTGGAGACAATGAAAACAAGCATGTTGCTTTCCTTTACCCATTTATCCGGGATTTCACAAATTAAAATTTAGTCACTTATTTGACAACATTTTTGCATGTAATCCTTTTTTTTTATGATGTATATTGCATTTCCATGTAGAAGAGCTGTTTTTTTTTTTTTTGAGTTGGAATACAACTAGGTGAATCAAAGCTTTGTTGTAATAGGCTGATTAAGGTGTTTGAAAAACATCGAATTATTTTCAGGTCAATCAATCACTTAACATTCACTTGATAGGACATAACTGTTATTGTTGCCTTACGTATTCTTATCTCTCTATGTCGCTAAATGGGGCAATCAAAAATTAGGAGTGAATTGAGCTTAATATTTTGAGCTAGTTTTTCGTAAACAAATGTACAAGAGTTCATATTGAGAAAACAAAACTGATTTACTGATTAAATTTCAGAATCTATTAAGATTAGTGGGTTTAGTTTTTGTTGCTGCTATTGTGAAATTTACGAGACGAAAAATGATTTTTTTGGAGGGAGAGAAAAATATTCGTCTCACGCAGAGGCCCAAACATGTTTACCATATTGAATTTATTCTCCAATCACTTCCTGAATCTTATTGGACAGTCGATGGTGAACTCCACATACCCAGAAATAAATAGAATGAAGCTTTGATGTAACCTTGTTTTAATGAATCATACTGCGTGAGATAGATACAAATAAAGTTATGGTGGGGGAAGGATAACTAAGTTGAAGTCATGTCTTAAAGTTCGTGCTTTTTTAAGTCTGTGCTTTGAAAATATAGTAAATACAATATATTGGAGATGATACTTCAAACGTAAGCCTATCTCACTCAATTAGATACTTGAATTTTATCTTTGTGATTCTCAGTCGGTTGTAGTTACCTGGTGGCGAGCCTCAAATATTTGCAATTAATCTGATGTCAAAAACTAGATTAATCACATCCTTCGTGGCTGTGCTCGAATATTGTAGAGAGTAACAAGCTTCCGTGGATTTTTCGAATGCTTTGATGGGGTTACCTAAATGTTTTATCTTCTATAACCTGGCCCTGTTAGCCAAATGCTCTGCTTGAGTGAAGTGAGTAACATAAAGCATGTTGCTTCCCTTCAAGATACTTTGATTTGATTCCCTTTTTTATCATTTACCCAATTCTTGCTTTCCTGATCTATTACACTATGTTTGAATAGCAAATTAGGAGAGAAATAAAGTAAGGGAAGGAAAACGAGAGGAAGGGATAAGAAGGGAAAGTGAACCTTATTTGTTTAGAAGGGAAAAGGAAGGAAAATAAATGTTTTCCCTTCAAATCTTTTCACTTTAGGAGAGATTTTATTCTTAATGAAATTTGTCTATGTTTTCTCTCCAAACCCCTCCCCTCCAAATTCCTCCATCCCTGTTTGTTAGCAAAACAAGGGATCCTTCATCCTTCCAAATCCCTCCCTTTCCTTTCCGTCCATTTCTCTCTATTCAAACACAATGTTAGTCTCAGGTAGAGGTGTTCATTCGGGTCATTGGGTCGATTCAAAATTGGGTCTTGTGTCCACATTGATTTTTATATAGTTTTAAATTCATTTGAAGCCAGGTCAAGTCGGGTTCGGTTACAAGGTCGAGTAAATATTGGGTCGTTTGGTCTGTTTTGAACACCTCTAGTCTCAACATCGTTCCTTATCTTCTAAACCTCATCTCCAATTTTCAAAAACTTATTCCATTAGATGATGTACATTTTCTTCCCAGCCCGTTTCACAATTTCCCAGTATCATAACATAAAACCCTTTCATCCTTTCCTATAATTATGAGTTACTTTTTCATTTGCTGTATAAATCTCATTAAATAGTTGCTAATTTTATTGCAGGTTCTCCATCCTTTTGCTCATTCAATCAATATAAACAAACAAATTTGGGATATGTACTTCAAAGACCTTCTGCCAAGACTTGTCAAGGAGGGAAACGATGGCAACTGCGGATCTTCTGCTGTCTGTGACACAATATGCTTACAGGTATCAATACTTTGGCTAGTTTCTAGCTTTCTCAAAAGGATAGCTAGCTCTATTGACTCAGCACCACGTTAAGTAACATGCTAGTACTTCCTCCGTTTATTAATACTCGCACCATCTGAACTTTTGCATATTTCAATGAACTTTGATCCTTAAGTAATAGCTATCAATACTCGCATAATATGCTTACAGGCATCAATCCTCTTGATGTATTTTGCCTTGTGGTGCGTTTGTATTTTTTATTTTTTTTTTTTTTACCTTCCTGTACTTAGTATTGATTACCAAAAATACACTAATTTTTCATTACCATTACCACCAATTAGTAGTTTAGTATTGATTACCAAATGGGTCGTTTGTGTTATGATGAATGAAGTACTACTAGCCCTGGGTAGACTTTCGGCTTCTTACATCGTGAGCTTCCGAAATTCAACAATAGGATTGTTACTGGCTCGCTTAATTTTGTTGCGGATATTTAAGCTTTTCAGAGTTTTCGGAATGCTTTAAGAATGACAGTGGATCTGATGATTACTGGTTTCAGTTATCTTATCGAGTTTTGACGTTACTATGATAGGTTTTGATGATTCTAATTTGATAAGATTACACTTTGCTGTAGGCACTCTCTAAAAGAATACATTACGGCAAGTATGTGGCCGAAGCAAAGTTTCGAGCTTCACCTGATGTATATACAGCTGCTATTGTAGCACAAGTAAGAACATTTTACGTCAAAATTTTTGTGTGGGTAACTTTTGCTTGTTTGTTCGTTACTGATACCTGAACTCGACTTTGTAGGACAAGGAAAAGTTGATGAATTTGTTGACATATGAGGCGGTAGAAAATGCTGTTCAAAAAAGAGTCGAAATGAAGTCGAAAATATTTGGACTTGAAGTGCCTGTCGACCCTGATATGGCTGAAGAGGAATCCAAGCCCGCGTATAAAATAAACCCTATTCTTATAGCTGATTTATACGGGGACTGGATTATGCCTTTAACAAAGGAGGTTCAAGTTGAGTACTTGTTGAGACGATTGGATTGAAGATAATCGTATTTCTTTCCTTGTGCTCGACAAGATTGTAATTTCAAACTCGGCTTGTTTTGGCTGTTTATTTGAATGTGAACCGTAAGTTATCTGGTGGGTATAATTTAAAATTTGCTTAGATTGTAATCTTATATAGCCGACTCCAATCTTTTGGGGTTAAGGCTCTGTCATTGTTGTTTAGCTTATAATCTTGTATAGCCCTCATTATCCGATGTCAAATTTCATCGTAGATTGGAGTTTCTGTCATGTGGCCTATAGTTGAAATTTGTGATAATTGAATGGGGAAGAAAATTACTTCTATTTGGTGAAACATGTCTTTAAAAAGAAAAAGGAAATTTATCTGTTCGGTGTCTGCTCATCGCAGTGGCGGATCTACAACTCACAATTATTGAAGGTTGTTGTTTGATCGTACTAATAACTAAATTAAATTTGACGAATACTAATATGCTAAAATTAAAAAAAATTGAACTGAACTGATAACAATTGATAAAAAAAATTAATTTTGATGAATACGATAAGATAAATGGGAAATTTGAATTAAACTCATCAGAACTGGGTTTTGGACTTCATTTATAGACGTTTACGGCCTATTTGGTAGGTGGTAATAAACAGAGGTAATGAGAATGAAAAATTAGTGTAATTTGGTTTAAAAATCTTTTGGCTATCTTAATTGTCATGCTTGTCCAACTTCAATCATTTCATTTTCTTCATAAAATTCATTCCAATTGGAAAATGTGCTATTAGGTGGTAATGAAAATTTGTAAACAAATTTTTTTTTTTATAATCAAAGTTTCATTACCATGGAAATAATATGGAACTATTGATGAAATTTTACACTATAAAACATTCCCGTTACCATCATTTAATACTACTAACTAAACGGATCGTTAGTAGTTTAGTTTTCTTCATCCAATACGCCTTAATTCTATTAAGAAATCTTGAACGAGCTGTATACACACACAAACGAGCAGCTTTTGTATGTGTTATTTACAAATGAGTAGTATTTGTATGTTATTGAGCTGTATACACGCATAACGAGCTGTATACACTCCATAATTTATATGTTATTGAGTAAGCCTAGTGGTTCTGTGGTAACCACGGAATTCGGGACTAAAACGACTCTGATCTGATAAAAAATTGTTTTGAAGATCGGAACTGTATGCAATAGGTTTCAAGTTGAATTTACCTACAGGTTCAATAAGGTTTCAAAGTTTGTTTTGACCAACACGCGAAATGTTGTTCAAACCCAAACGTGCACCGATTCACCTGACTCGCTCCTCCCTTCTTAAATTGATTCAACCGCCCTAATCAATTCCATGAAATCGTTCCGAACCCCGACTCGGAACCATCTAATTCCCCCGATCCACCGGTTCCTTGGAACCGCCCAACTCAAAATTGAGTCGTTGAGTTAGAAAAAGGAGTCAATGGGATTTTAGCTATAAATATGGAGTAATTGATTCATTTATCCACACTTTCTCACTTAAAACTTTCTTTGGCAAATTGTTTTTTTTACTTAATTACGCAATTATTCTCTACACATGATTGACTAGAAAAAATTAAAAAATTGAAAATATATAGCTAGTTAAGTGATATAGCTGTTACTTAGCGACATATTAAATAAGTTAAAAAAAAATTATTTTATATTTAATTTTAATACGTCACAAAATAAAGTTGCAAATTATTTGCAACATATCGCCTTTTCATTTAGCAACATAGTAGTATGTATTTAATTCACAAAAACTTGCGTAAGATCGTCCTATTCTAAGACTACAACTGGGCCGGCTTATTGCAGACGCGTGTTCTACACGCGCGTGCCTATTTCCCTTCAGAATTCTATTTTTTTTTTTTTTTTTTTCCATTTTCTGGACATTTTTCAATTTGAGCCTTAAAGGTATCAATTTTGACCTTAAAGATATCAATTTCAACGTAGAATAGTACTTAAACATATCAATTAAAGTAAAAATTTCTTTTTGAACCTATAAGTGATCAGTTGTGGCGTTAAACTAATCAATTTCTACCTAAATTGAAATTGATATTTTTAAGGTCAAAATTGATACCTTTAAGATTAAAATTGAAAAACGCCCAGAAGATGAAAAACAAGAGAGAAAGCATGTAAGGAGCGCGATTGGTTGGAATATTTGGTCGTCTTATTCTCAGACGATCTCTCTCAAGATCGCCTGTATTTATTTTGTTTTGTTTATTTATAAATTTTCTAAAATAATATTTCCTCCATTTCAAATCAGTTACAATATTAGACAAAATAACATATTCAATCATCACTCTTAATTTCTGATTAATTTTTTATCTATAAATAAAAATATAGTCAAGTGAGATCTTATTTGATTCATCTCATTAAACATTTTTTAATATCAAATTTTTATAACTTTTTATTATATATAATTAGGATATTCAACACCTATGCAATCATTTTCCAACAATGTATATTAACATACTTCTTCCGTTTCTTTAGTTGCAACCAAACATCTTTTTACGCAGTCTAATGTGTTTGTCGGATTATTTATATCTAGAATTATACTCAACTAAAAAATTAAAAATTTTGATATTATGAAAATATCCGATGAGATGAATAAAACAAGATTCCACAAAACTATGTTTTTTTCTCAATTTAATACCCACACTATGCAAAACACTATCAAATGATAAATAGTGTAAAAAATGGAAATGATACAACTAGAAAACGGAGAAAGTATTATTATACTCTAAATTCTAATGCATACGTGCACACCACTCGTACAAAAAGACTTTTTGTTTTGGTTCGAATTTGAAAATATTTGAATGAAGAGACTATAATCATTACTCCATCCGTCCTTTATAATTTGCAGCATTTTCTATTTTCGTCTGTCCCACTTAAATTGCAGCATTTTTATTTTTGGACTATGGCCCACAACTCTCTTTTAATCTCATCCATACATTTTAACTCTCTTTTAATTTTATCCACACAATTCATTCTTTCTCTTCATTTATTACCACTTTCTTAATATTTACCCATTTTCTCTTTGCTACTAACTCATGAGGACAGTAGTATTTTTAGCAAAAGAATAAAATATCCCTATTCCCTAATCTCTAGTCTCTACCCTACCATGTGGTGGGTTTCAAATCTATAACGTGGCTTAGTTGAACTTTTTTAACTACTCCAAAACTATCACATTATTAAATGTTTTTATATTTTATTTTTCATAAATTGTTACTTAAGACCGTTTATACAATAGACGTTTCAAGCTTGGGCTGGCTCAATTCATAAATTTAAAATTTTGATGGTCGTACTTGATTTAATTCATTCATCTCATTTTTCTTCATAATTTAGTTTGTTTCTTAATCTTAATGCATTACTATGTTAGTTATCGTTTCAAAACATTCTCTAACTTTTTTCCACATTTATCTCATTTTCTCTTATTTTCAGATTGCGTCCACCTTTTTTATATGTGTGCAGTATCATATTGTTGCAATCTCTTGAAATTAAATAGAAAGTTGTGTACAAAAAAAAATTTTTATAATCAAAGTTTTATTACCATAATAGTTCAAAACAACATTAAAATAATAGCCCCTTCGTTTTCAATAAATGTACTCTATTTATGTTTTGAATAATTTTCAAAACAAATAGTTGGAGTTCAATATCTATATAAAGATTTTTCTAATCTATGCAACTGTGTCCATAGAATTAACTATTTCTTTTTATAATCTCAAACAATTATATTTAGTCTTCAATAATTTATTAACTTTATTATAAAAGATTAAACCTATACACCAAGTCCATGAAATCAAAAAATGCAAAAAACACATATCATAAAAAGTTATTAAAAGTATATACTAATAACTCGAGCTGAGGGGCGGTCTTTAACCGCAATCTTCTCGTGATAAGGATATGCCTTCCATCTAATTCTTCTTAAACCTTTGACTTTGGTGAAAATTTGAAACAAATAAACAACAATATATAAAAATTTATATAATAGCCAACTTTTGAGACTACTTTCCAAGATAATCAATTTTTTCGGTTTGGGGTTGTTCGTTGTTACTTATAGAGAACAAACTCTTTGACTTTTTTTGACCCCCAGTCTTTGTTTGCTGTCAGTTACAGCGAACAAATGTGAGCTAAAAACAACAGATCCTCCTCCTTCCTAAGCGAATAGAACTTTGACCCTGTTTGACTAGGTTTTAGCTTTGTTCGTTGTTAATAACAACGAACATACCTTTTGCCTTTTTTGAACCATCTGCCTTTGTTCGCTGTTATTAAGTGCGAACAACACGAAACATCTGGTCTAAGAAAAAACTGCTTATCTTAGAAAATAGTTTTAAAAATTGATTAAAATATGATTTTTTTTTAATATATTTTTGCTTATTTGTTTTAAATTTTTGACATTGGTCCGACTTTAGACGGTTACGGGACTGATTGAGATGATGATGATTAATTATTACTCCCTCCTATTCACAAGTTTTGTCCACTTTCCTTATTTGGTAAAGTCACTTCACTTGTCCACTTTCTATTTTTGGCAAAACTTTTTACCTAAATACCCCCAACTATCCCAACTTATATTATTTAATAATACCCCACCTACCACCTTTTCAATTATTATAATCACTTAAAATACCCCACTATCACCTTTTCAATTATTATAATCACTTAAAATACCCCACTACCACCTTTTCAATTATTATAATCACTTAAAATACCCCACTATCATTTTTTCTTAAAATCCGATCCAAACCCAAAGTGGACAAAACTTGTGAATAGGAGGGAGTATTTTTTATATAGTACTACAACGTAGCGAGTATTTAGGAAATAATTACGCTTAGCCAGCCTGTCAAGTCCATCAATTCCGGATATAAAAAAGACTACCGTCTTCTCCATTTCGATTTTTCACGACCAGTACCTTCCAAACAGCTCAAACTTGAATATACTGCTCCCGAGAAGACACACCATTCAGCAATGAGGTCTTCTACCAATCTTCTAATGGCGCTTACTTGCGCTTTACTGATGGCTATGGCACCACAACTAGCATTTGCAAAGCGATACATTATTGGAGGAAATCAAGGATGGAGTCCTAATGTGAACTACACTGTTTGGGTCAAAGACAAGCACTTCTACTTCGGCGATTGGCTCTGTAATCTTCTTTCTCCTCTGTTTTTCAGATCTGTTTTCTTCCTGTTTTTCTTTTATTTCTGCTGCTCAGATCTGTTTTCTGACTATTTTTATGGATTTTTTTGATTTAGATCTTTGGCCGTCTTTTTAGTTTCCTTAACTTTCTGCTTAGTTCTTTACTGATTAGCTCAGTTCAGTATTTATAACTACTTAATTTCTCACATTTTGAGTACCTATAGTTGTATAAGTTCAGCTGAGTGCATTTTCTTGCTAATTTGTTTAGTTGAAGGGATTATGAATGTTGATTTTTATGTTTGTTTCGTTAATTAGTGATTGTAAGCTGTTCTTATCATTAGTCATACTCATTATGGGTCGTTTGTTTAGAGGGAATTGGAATAGTGAGACTTATAACATGAGAAATAAGACGAGATTTTGAGCTTAGAAAAAGTCTTATCCGTTGGTTGTGAGGTTAGACTTTTAGGTGAGACTTTGAGCTCAAAAACAGTCTCAACCATTGTTTGTTAGGTTGGACTTTTTGTTGAGACCTTGAGGCTAGTTCAAACTTGAAATATGACTCCCTAATTAAAGACATTTTTTTCTTGGGACTTTGATCAAATTTGTGTTTTCTATTTCCTTTGCTTGTAAACAAACAAGGACTTGAGACTTTTTATTTATAAATTTGCATTCCCTTCTCCCAAATATCTCGAAACAGACGTCCCTAGATGAACCAAGAAAATGAATGAATTGATGAAGACATAATGTAGTTACAAAATTTTGCATAATTTGAGTTCTGTTTAGATGAGATGTGGATTTTAGTAGATTTGGCAAGTGAGGTCAGAGCCAATAAACGGAAAAGAGTTTACCTAGTAGGGAATCTATTGAGTAATAAAGTGAAATAGGATATACTTCATGAAAAAAGCTTGAATAAGTTTGAAGTTAAAAAAAGTTAAAGAAGATACAAGATCATGTGTAGTTCATGTAGATAGGTTTCAATGGAGAAGACACATTGTTATCATTGATTTCTCGTGTTGAATTCTTTTGGTTCAGGTAGTCGGCCTGCATATTTTGGAATTAAGACTTTGGCCCTATTGTGCGTTATTGTTGTATAATCAGGCACAGTTTAGGAATCGGAAATAGATATTATGGTCTTGAGTCACCTAATATAGTATTAATTAGGTTTAAATAGAAATTGGAAAATACAGCATTGTTATCATTGATTGCTAAAGTTGATTTCTTTTGGTTCATGCATCCGACCCCGTATCATTAAGGCTATGGCAATGTAATCAAGGGTAGATCTAGAGCCGTTTATTAGAGGGAACCTATGAAATCCAATTAAAAAAACTAGGAGGGTAAGATACGAACTATCAAAATATAGTTTAAAATTTAATTGTTAGCCATTAAGTTACATTTTTTATTGTAAATATAAGACAACAATTTAGTTTTATACAATGACCCAAAAAATTTCAAGTGAGGCCCCACGAATGATATCGACAGTGTTGTTTGTATATTGTTAGATCGTGTATTCGTGTTCATTGCATTTCAATGTAGGAAACTGAAACATATTGTTTTGTGTATTAGCATGGTAGGGATAATATGGTCTTGATTCTTGAATATTCTTTACATCAAAAGTGGTTATGGTTAAGACTTAAGAGCATATTGAGATTTGATGAGAATATTGTGTGGGCTGAACAAATACAGGCTACAGCCTGGCCTGATGAGTATGTTTTGCTATTTTTATTTCATGTTGGTGGTCCTGAATATGATTTTGGGTCTTTTAGAAACTCTGATGGATTCCTTACAATCCTTATCAAAATCAACCATCGACAGAATTTCAAAATTTTAGCTGTTCTGAAAGCTTTTTAAACATTATATGCCTCCTCAATTCCTCATCTGTCTGCCGTCTTAAATACTTAATCAATTTTTGTATCACATAACCTGGATGGCTGGATCTTGTCTCCCATGTGATTTCTACCAAAATCTATACAATTACAACCTCTAATTAATATTTAATAAATATGATTAACTTTTGTTCTTCTCTTTTCTACCATCTAGATTTCGTGTATGACCGGAACCAGCACAGTGTGCTAGAAGTGAACAAAACCAACTTTGAATTGTGCAACACCGATCACCCCATGAAAAATTGGACAACCGGAGCTGGAAGAGACGTTGTTCCTCTCAACGAAACCAGACACCGCTACTTCGTCAGTGGCAACGGGGCGTGTTATGGGGGCATGAAGTTGTCCGTCAGGACGGAGAAGCCTCCACCCCCACCTAAAGCCGCCCCTATTAAAAACGCTGCGGCTACCGCAAAGATTTCTTACAATTCTCACTTTGTGTTGCCTCTTGCATTTGCCATTGGTGCTGTTTGGGATTCCTTCCTCAGAGTCATGGGATGATCAATCATTATCATGATTTCAGATTTGTTGTATTTGTAGAGTATAAGTTATTGAATTGAACAGTATTATTTGTCTTTTTTTGTTTGGAGTTTCTTAAAAACTCACCCTGTGTTGGCCTTTTCATGATTGTTGTATTTCTTGATTCATTGGAGCATGATTTGCTTGTAATATTACTGCCCAAGGCAGTTTCATTACATTTTCTTTTCAGAAGAATTACTGGACCTTGGATTACTCTTTTTGATCTTATGGTGGTTACCCGTTTGTGTTTATAATTTCTGAAATGTAACAAGAGTTTCTTTGTATCATACGCTAAAAGTTCGTCAAATACGAGTTTGTTGGTATTAGGGATGGGCATTTAAGGGTATGGGTCGGGTTTGGACCCTACCAGGATCCGGACCCTAATTTTAGGGTAGGGTCCAGACTCGGACCCTGATATTAAGGGTCTAAAAAATTCATGTCCGGTGTCCATTTAGTTTTCAAACATATTTCGAGTATAATATCATAGTATGAGTTGAGTTTATTTAGGCGTATATATCATAATCGGATTACACAAAATCTTGCTATAGACCGTCTATAGCATAGACGAGTGTAAATGGGCTAGCCCATAACTCAAAACAAAGAATTTGACAATTTCCCATGCACAAAATCTCACAAGAGACGGTCTATAAGATAGACCACAAAATTGTGCCAGCCCATTTCCTTTAACTGATTTTTTTTTATTATAATATCAATTATATTATGTTATAATCCTAAATGTAAGGTATTATAACCTCGAATATACTATTCTATAACCCCAAATATAATTTATTATAACCCCAAATAATTTATTATAACCCTAAATATACTATGTTATATTTTGGGCTGGACTTTATGTATTCCGTCTATAGAATAGACCGTCTCCCATGAGACTTACTGTTTCCCATGCATGAATAGCAATTATCATCTTTTATTTTTTCTTTTTATCTTTTTTCTTTTTTTATACTTCCCAAAAATAAAAAAATGAATTTGTTTAAGGGCTGGGCTGTTGAGAGTGTCGTCTATGCCATAAACAATCTCTCAAGAGACATTCTAATCTAATTATTATGATATTTTTTTGAGGAATGATTATTATGATATTTATGCATTTCACACATATTTATTTAAAAATCGAATTAATTTTGGACAACTCGAATTCCGCATTATATTGAGGATATATTCACTAAATCATTAAATGTAAATATTAGAGGTCAACCACTACCAAACTGGGCAGGTGTCAAAAGATGCGAGAGCCAGACAAAGATAGTCTTATTTGTAGGCGTCCTTTATCCTTCTTTCACTTTTCAGCACTCTAAACCCGTTTTTTCTCTTCACTGTATTTTTCTCCTACTCCATCAAACCATCCACAAAAATGGCGAAACCAATCGCAGTAGGAGACACCATTCCTGATGGAACTCTTTCTTACCTTGACGATAACAATCAAAAGCAGGATGTTTCCATTCACTCTATCGGCGCCGGAAAGAAAATCGTTCTCTTTGCTGTTCCTGGTGCTTTCACCCCTACTTGCAGGTACAATTTTCTCTTTTCGTATAAAATTCTGTTTATTTTGAGTTGATCTCCATGAATTCGATGATTATTTTTGGTCGATAGTACCCTAGGGTTCAGATCTATTGGCAGGCTTGATCTCCTAATTTTTTCCTAATTTCTACTGTTGATTAGGTTGTTAGGGTTGTGTGAGGTTTAGTTTAAATGTTTGTTGGATTCTTTTTTTTGTTTTATTTGTAGATTAAATAGCCACATTTGGACACTGTTTTGAACAACTTGGGCTTATTTTAGGTATTAACTGGGAATCTTGTTGCTTAATAAACCTTGTAGCATAGATATGGTTTGGTTGTTTATTAGATATCATGAATTTTTCTTATGCCAAGTAGTTCTCTGTTCTCACCTTGATGGTTTGAGAAATCTGATTGCCCAATTTTTATGAAGTTGTTAGTATTATACTACTATAAAATAATAAATAATACATCTTACATCTAAACTCAAATATTTTAATGAGTTATTTTTACTAATAAAAAAATTCAAATGACTTAATGAGCTATTTGTTTGCTTGTTTACTTTATATTTTAATCCTCTTGTTTTCTGGGATGAAATTTTTTGTCACCACAACCCGATACAAAACTGCTCTTGATGGCTAAGGTGAAATCCACTAGGTTGGAGCGTTGGATCTTCTAAAATACAAACAAGGAACAAATCAAGGTTAAAGCCAAAACAAAACACTACAACATGACATCAACTCGGTTAGCATCACGCTTAGAAACCTTAAAGTAAAGAGAATTGTGTTGCTAGCTAACTGGCACTTGAAAATTCTATTTGCTCACAATCCTGTCTTCCATGTGTGCAACAAGCATGTCGAAATTGATTGCCTTTTTGTACGCATGCTATTCGTGAAGGATTCATTGCTTTATCCCATGTATTTACAACTGATCAATGTGCGGACATTCTTTTTTGATCGATTGATCACTTTCTTCCCTTGGTTTAGAGGCAAACCCAATATATCAGAAAACATTGTCTGTGGTAACCAAGTATCCTGGTTTGTTTGGGGTACATTGGACTCTGTTGACAACATTTACATGTGAAAGAGGAGACCTTGGACCTCTTAGGTTGAACAATGGAGGAAGAAGAAGTGTAAATGGGTTAGAAAAACAGAGTATTAACAAAAGATGAACAAAACACACAATATATGAGGTATCTTATGATACCTCCCCCTCAAAAATGGTTTCTTATCATTAATGGATTCAACAATACAATAATGACTCAACCCTAACACTTGAGAACAACCTCTCAAGCTTGTGTTTCCATTCAACAATGGAAGACACCTCTAAACTAGTACATGAAGAAGAAAGCTCTCTTGGTCTTAAACCCTAACTCTCTCTTGATGTATTAGCTCTCTCTTAAACCCTAAGAGACTCCTAAGACACCCTTATATATGCCTAAGACATGTAACAAGAGTATAGGACAATCTAACAAAGGGCCCACAAAACCGGATAAAGAAACAGAAACTCGCATCCTGCTTCCCGCACATGCTGCTCGACCGAGCCCCACAAGCTCGACCTGGTCGAGCGGCTTCTTCATGGCTACTGGAACAATTCTGCAGGTTGGCTCGACCCACAGCTCGACCTAGGATGGTCTGCTCGACCCAGTCGAGCGAGCACTCATAAGTTACTGGATCATAGCTGCTGCCTGGCTCGATCGAGCCTACTGAGCTCGACAGGTCGAGCCACCTCCTGTGCTATCCCATCTTCGATTTTTGGCTTGATCAAGCACCTCACTTGTGCCATCATCGCCTCGAGTCTTCCCGTTGATCTTCGTCGCACCCTCACCATGGCAACTAGAAGACCCAACACATATGTGAGATTTATGGCTTGCTCTAACAATCTCCCCCTCAAGCCCAAATCTCACATCATCAACTTGTGACACCACTCTTGGTGCCCCAATCAACACATCAACATATGATTTGGGTCTTGGCTCCCCCTCAGGACCAAACCCACCATCAACCTTTGTGCACCACCTATCCTTGTGAGCACCCTCATCAAATGTCACTCTCCTTAGTGACTTAGGACTTGCACCCCTCTCCACATGATGCAATCCTCCACTCTTTAGCAACACATGACCATTGTTGCCCATCATACCCATCAAGTGCACCAAGCACCCCTTTGTCACCTTCAAGACTCCATCACCTTGAGTCTTAATGGTGTACCCAATCTTCTCTAATCTCCTCATTGAGATTATATTGCTCACCATCTTGGGAATGTATCTCACACCCCTAAGCATCCTCAAAAGCCCATTGTGCATCCTCAAATGCACCTCTCCAATGGCCTCAATGACAACTTGCTCACCACTAGGCAAGTTTACCCTCTCATGCTCACAAGCCATCATCCTTGTAAACAAGCTCTTGTCTCTACAAATATGATATGGATGTACGGAGTCAAACACCCAATCATCTTCATCACCTTTGGCCACTAGCACATGACCAACCTCATCAACCTTAGTCTTCTTCTCAAGACTCTCATCAAGGTTTGGGAGCACCTTCTTCTTTACAACCCCTTTCAACAAAGGTGTTGCCTTTTTCACCTTCTCAAGTGGAAGAACTCTCTTCTTCCCTTTGAGTTTCTCACCATCACCAACCTCCATAGTTGGCTTCTCCTTTTCCTTCAAAAGTTTCAAACTTTTAAGGTCTTTCTTCAACCTATTGCAAGTGTATTGAATATGGCCTCTCTTGTGGCAATGGTAGCACACCTTATCCCCATAATCAACCCTTGCCTTCTTGACCCCGGTTTTCCCCTTTGATGGATTTCCCTTGATGACCTTCCCATCTCTCATAGATGAAGCATCATCAACCTTCATATCAACCCCCAAGGATGATACTTTCTCAACCAAACTACTACACCTAGTAGTTCCCTCTAGTTTTTCAACTCTCACTAACAAAGACTCAATCATTAGCCTTTGCTCTACCACCATTGTTAATAAGCTTTCCTTCTCTCTTGAAAACTCCATTAACAACCTCTCCATCTCTTGAATACCCACTGTTTTTCCCTCACCCAAAGTTTCAACAAACCCTAATGGCTTCAACAAACCATCCAAACACTTCTCTACTTCTACCATCCTTTTTCTACCTATCTCCAAGCCTTCTCCCACTCAATACCCCAAGAAAATAACACCAAGCTCTGATACCAATTGAAAGAGGAGACCTTGGACCTCTTAGGTTGAACAATGGAGGAAGAAGAAGTGTAAATGGGTTAGAAAAACAGAGTATTAACAAAAGATGAACAAAACACACAATATATGAGGTATCTTATGATACCTCCCCCTCAAAAATGGTTTCTTATCATTAATGGATTCAACAATACAATAATGACTCAACCCTAACACTTGAGAACAACCTCTCAAGCTTGTGTTTCCATTCAACAATGGAAGACACCTCTAAACTAGTACATGAAGAAGAAAGCTCTCTTGGTCTTAAACCCTAACTCTCTCTTGATGTATTAGCTCTCTCTTAAACCCTAAGAGACTCCTAAGACACCCTTATATATGCCTAAGACATGTAACAAGAGTATAGGACAATCTAACAAAGGGCCCACAAAACCGGATAAAGAAACAGAAACTCGCATCCTGCTTCCCGCACATGCTGCTCGACCGAGCCCCACAAGCTCGACCTGGTCGAGCGGCTTCTTCATGGCTACTGGAACAATTCTGCAGGTTGGCTCGACCCACAGCTCGACCTAGGATGGTCTGCTCGACCCAGTCGAGCGAGCACTCATAAGTTACTGGATCATAGCTGCTGCCTGGCTCGATCGAGCCTACTGAGCTCGACAGGTCGAGCCACCTCCTGTGCTATCCCATCTTCGATTTTTGGCTTGATCAAGCACCTCACTTGTGCCATCATCGCCTCGAGTCTTCCCGTTGATCTTCGTCGCACCCTCACCATGGCAACTAGAAGACCCAACACATATGTGAGATTTATGGCTTGCTCTAACAACATGAGTTACCAAGAACGAAATAATACCTAATGGAAACTTGCCAAAATTCATCTTTAAAACTTCTGAAAAACCTATTGATTTAACATCGTTTAGTCGAGCTGGGGTCAGTTCTACCTTCTCA